>JAEQBH010007076.1:0-341615 GCA_016808115.1 Tetrastigma voinierianum
GTTAAGGATGAATCTCCATGAATCTAACTGCTATATAGATGATTTACTATACCTAACTCTGGGACTCTCTTAAGCTGTTCAAAGAGTCTTAAGATTGGGGTAGTCTTAGTAGAGGATATTGGTTGTTGTCCAATGTTCTTTCATAAAGTAAGGCATTTCAAGATAATATGGTTTGCTTGGTTATTAATAGTGGAGTTTGATAACTGTTTCCTAGAGACCCTGTGTAAACTTAGCTGGCTTCAAGAGGTAGAGATATCATGTAAAGCATCGATGCCTTTGTTTCTTTACAACTGAAAGCATTACTCGTAAGACGAAGTATTGTGTGATGTTGTCCAATGATGTTTGTCATTCTACTGGGAGGCGGCAATATGATAGGAAGGTCATTTATACGGTCGTAAGAACACTTACATTATTCACATGATGGGTACAAAATTGTTCTGGCACCTTGAAACCGGAAATTGCTCCAACATCCAAACCTGAGGAGAAAATTCTTTGTTTTCAAAATCTGAGTTGGAGAAAGAAATTAGAGCTCGTTTAGATGTGATGGCCTTGGTTGTTGTTGAAGAAACCAAAAGTGAGAAGGAGATCCCAAAAGAAGTAGAGCCAATTCTGGAAGAATTTGTTGATGTAGTACCCAAGGGAGATCTCCATAATGGGTCGCCCCTGGCGTAGAAAGATTCAACACTCTGCACTTTCAGACCACGCATGTCACTAATGTAACGCTCATAAGATGGTCACCCTCCTAAAAGAACATGAAAAGCTTCACAAGGCAAGCTTGATGAGCTACTGGATAAAGGGCTTATTCAGAGAGTGAAGAGTCCTTGTACTAAGCCTCTACTTAGTACCAAAGAGGATGGATTCATGATGTGGTCGATGAAGAAAATAAACAAATTATCGTTGAATTACCCATTTCCCATTCCCAAACTCAATGATTTCATCGATCAATTTACAAAGGCCCATCTCAAGATTGATCCGAGGAGCGGATACTATCAAATTTGCCGAGGGCGGGAACTAATGGAAGACGCCTTAAAACTCAAGACGGGCTTCCTATGAGTGGATGTACCATTCAATGTCCAATGCCCCAAAGACTTTTAGAGGTTTATGAATCATATCCTGCCCACAACAAATTTCAAGGTATACTTTGATGATATTTTTGATCTATAAAGAAGAATTTATGGAGCACTTGGAGCATTTAAGGCAATTGTTCTCTATTCTAAGGGAGTAAAGATTATTGCCAACTCATGAACTCATGATTCTATGCCACAAATCATAGTTCTGATTATGTGGTTCTTTAAATAAGGAATTCAAACGATTCAGCAAGATGTAGACGAACATAAATCGCAACTCTGAAATTTCAATCCATGATGTGAGAAGTTTCATGGGGCTAGTTCCTTTTTATAGAGATTTATTCGTGATTTAGTCTCATAATGGTTCATGTAACTAAATGCTAAAGGAGACAAATTGCTGATCTGTTGTTAAGCAAAGAAAGTCGAAGGATTAGCAAGAACTAACTGAAGTCCCATGTTTACAGCTCGTGACTCGATTTCAACAAAGTGTTCAGAAGTGATACATGATGATCTCAAGTCAGATTAGTGTCAGTTCTTAGTCAAGAAGAAAAGACCCACTTCTTCCCATGAGTAGTTGAACAGCTGTACAGTTTTAATTCACCTATTGCAAGGAGTTCTATGACATCTATGGTTTATTCCATCGAGTCAATACTTGCTTATAAACCATTTGTGCTCTTCGATCATGAAGCATTAGCACCATCAACCACCAACACAAGTTGAATCGCAAGATATGTGACATGGGTGGAATTCCTTAGTTACAACTTCACAACTGGCTACAAAGGTGTGTCATAACGTTGTCCTGTTATGCCTTCGAGGTGAAACATGCCAGTGACTCCATGTGTCCAAGTAGTCGGATTCGATGTGTCAAGGAACTATAATAAGGATATATGCTGATTTTGGTGGAAATCTAGAGTATGCGCCCATGTTCTTCAAGGTTTTTAAGTGGCACCATTTTCCTTTAAAGGAAACACTTATTGATTAAGCACTACAACAAGGCAATATCGTTTCCTTGTTTATATGCCTTATGCGCTGGTAATTAATCAAACTTCCAATAACTCACCTGTTACATCGGGATCCCTATTGCTACTAATCATATTTTTCAGAGTTATTTAGTAGTTTACAGTCAAATGCCTCTATACTCGCCATTTCGATTCAAACACGATGATTCCCAGCTAAATTCAAAGATCATGATCAAACCGAGGTGAAATTTTTGATGGATATAATCAAGAGAAGGATCGAGGTTCTCATAGGTTGCAAAAAGTTCGCACTCCGCAAATTTCGCAGAGTCGCTAATGCGCAACCGCGAACACCAAGCCACCTATCCGCTTTTCTGACCGCTTGATCCAATTTGTCAGTGGTTTTATACAAGTTTGCCCTTATGTAATTTTGGTTCTTTAACACACTTTTGTAATTTCCTTTTACTGAGCACCTATATAAGCTCAATATTGCTTGTATTCAAATCAACTTTTGGTCACTCAATCAATCAGTCAGGCACGACGCTTCCTCCTCTCTGCTGTCGGTGATTTTCTTTTCTTTCCTTCACTTTTCACTTTCAGAACAAACACCCTTGATGATGACAACCGGGTGGATGTTTGCTAATACCCTCGAACCTTGGGCCACTGGTGTGATTTTTGCAAAGCAAATTACAGTTCATCAATGTTTAAAGCCAGCATAAGAAGTCGTCATTTCGCTCACTCATAACAGTCACCTCCTTCAATACTGAGCGTTAGTTCAACAGTTTTCCACAGAGAACGCCAGATCCATCCAAACTGTTAATGCTCCGCTGATATTCCAGATCCAGTGTTTTTTTAGATGTGTTTTCACCACATGACATTTATGCCTAATAAAATGCCATCTTCAAAAGAAAACTCTTGTGGTTTAGGTTTCAAAGCTAAATGAAGATCCAGTCGGGAAATGACTTATATGTCATGCTCCCAAATGTGAGGATAAAGATCCGGGCACGTTTCGGTTAACCTAGAACCCGCTTTCAAAGTTGGCCCGAGACTTCAAGGATTTCTCAACTTTTCACTTAGTTATTTCAGTTTTCAACCATTTACACACACCTGCTTCCTGTTTAAACCCTTGGAATCCAACGAGAAAACACCATTTTCAATGTAATCAGAATCTTCCTTTTCTCACGAAGAAAAACCCATCCCCGTGTTCCCAATTCCTAAGAGTTAATATACCGTAGAAACATACGTCAAAGAGTAGGGAATCCAGGCTATACCCCGTTGATTCAACACCTACCGCCAAAACGATCAAACAGCCATGCGAGATGGCGCCCAGTGAGAAAGAAAGGCAAAGAACTCAGGATTCACTTCATAAGTTTTCGTGCAATCTTCATTTCTTTTTATTTTATCATTTTCCACTGCGCTCACCAGAATTTAAGATTTCACTACTGGGAGTTTGAAAACTTCCCTATGCAGACTGTTACCATTGTTTTGATATTAACTAACCAATAACCTTTGTTAGTCTAAGCTATTGGAGCCGCCAGGTGACTACAAAGAACTTATGCAAGGGGGACGTAACACCAGAGGCGCATTGGAAAGGCTAGTTGCTTCAATCAAGAGGGTTGTGAGGTTACCGCACACCAACCAAATGGAAGACCCCACCGAAGGGGCAGAGGTCGTGGGGTTCATCGAACCCAATGCATACAAGATCAATGAGGGGATCACATTCACCCACCAGTAAAGAGCGCACTACATTATACCCCGCAGGACGGGCAGTTGGAGACCTTATTCGGCGGCTCCCCCGTCTCCCGACTTCTTCATGGTATGGAAAATGAAAATCCATACACACATATTCTGGATTTTGAGGAAGTTCACGACTTTCAAGGAAGGTGCATTCGATATGGATTCGTCAAACAAGGCTTTCCTTTGACATCAAATATATGGCCAAATTCGCTTAATTCACTGCGTCACAATCATCGAACTGGCTGAAAGGCAAAGGATTCAAGAAGTTCTTCGCTCAGCAAGACCAACAACCTAAAGAGGAAGATCTACACCTTTGCACCATGACGTTGGAAAGATTTTATATCAAGGTCGGAAGGTATCTTGAAAACCACGCATGCTCTCATCATGGCTTTGATACATGGATGCCAGAATCATTTCATGAATGTCCTTCCGAAAAACACTAACCCAGAGACCATGCAGACTTCTGGCAAAATCCTAATTAAGCTACGGACTTTTTGAACTACGTGATGAAACTTCCAAAGGATAGATGATCCAAACTAAGGGAGGTAGAGAGGATCTAAACTCAACAAGAAACCCGAGGAGGCAAGGATGGCGCACCAATGGGAGGATGTGGAATTAAAGGCTGTTATCCACCCTAAATGTACATGAAGAACTGGAGCAAGTAGAAACCACTGTGAGGTACGGTAAAGGGGCTCGAGGTATCTATGCCTAGCTAACCATGTTTCAATCACAATCTTCCGGCCATCAAGGAGAGACCATTCAATTTCCCTCTTAGGCGGGAAATGATGGCTGAAAATGCAATGTCAGGCCACAGTTACCAATCGATGCCCAGATGGTAACACTCTTATAATCCCAACCGAAGAACGACCCAACTCGCCCGGAAGCCTGCAACCCCTTGTATATGTTCCACTCTGTGGGGCACATCAGCAAAGAAATGGGATGTCCACCTCTCAAGAAAGCAGCAACACCAACTTCATCACCGCCGAGCGTGCCATCATGAACTTAAGCAAGGTGGTGGAATTTCAGTGGAGGAGCGTAAAACTATCAATGCTCGTGATAAACCAAAGAATAAAAGTAGAAAGTCTAGACAAAGAACTGGATGGGCTTCAAGCAAAAGCCTAAATCAAAATTGGATACTATGCAATATCCATTAAGAAATGACGTCAACCTCGTGTGTCGGAGAAAGGGAGGCCCTTCTCCCAGACACGCCCAATCCTAATGGAGTGCATAATCCAGCTTTCTTCCGTACGAACCTCGTACAAAAATGGATGAAGTCCAGCTGACATCACCTCGAGGAGTGGTAAGGAGTTCATGCCGTCCCAAGCTCATACTCGCGACTATTTTGTTCTTAGAGCGGAGGCCATCCATACCTACTCATCATAGCGAAATTCTTTGCGATAGTTTAAAATTCACTCAATTTCACTATCACTGAAATTTTCGCCATGGTCACAAAATTCTTCTCCCGCATCGCGCTTCCTCTACTTCTTCAATCCAGCTTCAATTTTGCACAATAATAAACTCGCAAAAATTAATACAATGTACTGGGAAATTGCAAAAGTAAAAATTAATCTAAAAACAAGAATTAACTAAAATTAGAGAAAATCTAAGAAGAAAAATTAATGAAATCAAAATAAAATATGATAAATAAACAAAACAAGAAAATTAAAACAAAAGATGTGGAGCTGAAATGCTTCAGGTCTGAGTTCGTAACCAACCGCAGACTCGAACCATCCACGTTATGAGATGTGAGCAATCGCTTATCGCTTTTGACGTAGTGGCAAAAAGGCTCGCACAAAGGCCACCAATTTCGAATTTCAGTGACGCGGCAATTGACGTGGGGTCTTCGTGGCGTGTTTCGTGTGATCGTTGCTGGGCAAAATGTACACTTGGTTAAGGAGGGACTACCGGTAAGGAGCATTGGTGGCCTGCAGTGGCACTAGATTCAGCCACGGGAATCAGCCATGGCAGCCAGGGTTCTTTCCGCCTCATTCCAATCGCCTCCTCATCAACAAGGCAATGATTTCTTCTTCTTCCATGGCTAAAGCAACACTACTGGGCTTCCAGCCTCAGAGCTTTTGGTCGATTCCACTTTCAATTCCTCCCGAGGTCGCACTGAGCCACCCAAAATTGTTCTCACCATACCTTCCTCCGCATTCTCCTCCTCTTTACGTGAATGATGACGCAGGATGTCAAATTTAGATCAATTCGCTTCAAACATCCACCCTCAGTTGCTCGTGGAGTTTTCTAATCGCCTCAATTTTCACCCTTGACATTCACCACCCTTTCGTCTCCTCTTTGAAATTATCCACTAGTTTTCTCAAGTTCGCATTGTCACTTCATAATCGAGAAATTAACCGTGTACCTGAGAGCCGAGGTAAAGTGTGGGAGGTTTAGAGGTGCATAATTGAGGAACATAGACGAAAGTGCATTCATCCATTGGTCTCATAGTCCTCATAGACCATTCAGGGTTTGGATTTCTCCCATAATGCCTGATTTTCCAGTTAGGTTTCCCCATAGTCCCTCATTGTCATGTGGTTGCCTCTAGTGGTTACTCAATGTGGTACTGCACTATATCGCTCCTTAGTGTTCCATTTGATTCTAGTTCAAGCTAGAAATGGCATCTGCTACCGGAAGTCAACAAACTCCGCCAGCCAAATTGATCTGATTTTTTCAATGTAATTTTACAGCTCACTCATTCTAGTAATCTGGTCACCTTGAATTAAAATTGTCTCTTTAAAGGCAAAAACAAGAGGTCAATGAATGAGTCAACTAAGTTTAGGCCAAATTTCATCCATGATTCACAATAACACTTATCGGTCAATTTCACTCTAATTTCGCTGATCGAAATAGCCCATCGGCCCATTAATTTTGCCACCTCCAATTAAGCCCATCGAATATGAAATCAGAATAAAAACATAAATGACAAAACAACACAAAAACAATCCCGTAAATAACTTTTTTTTTTTTTTTTTTTACAGAAACTGAAAAACACAAAGGAAATATAAAGCACCACTAGTACTGCGGATGAGGATCAAAAGTGTTCATTACTTCACTTGCACTACACCATCCCCATCGCCGATTTGATTCAGCCAATAGGGTGATCCTAATCAAATTTATATCCTATTCTTTCTTCCCATCGTCAGAATGTTACCGCAAAGATAGTTTTCTGGCTTCAGGCTCAACACGTGGATGGGTTTTCTTCACAAATGATTTAAGTGAAGTCAAAATGGTGAATTTAATTTGATTATGGGGTTTGCCAAAATGTGGTTTCATAATGAAAACTGAAAATGAAAATGAAAATAAGAAAATAATAAAAGAGGTCTCCTCGCGATCGGGATACCGAGCTTAGGACCCTGGTGTGGCAACCGAGGGGTCTCAAGTTATTTCATTGGAGGATGACATGTAGCCGTCCCCGAACCTGATCTTCATTGAGAGAAACCTAACCCAAAATATTTATCCTTTGCGCCCCAGATCTACCGCCATCGCTGGTCACCGACAAGGAAGAACGAGTCTCCGGACTCCCTTCTTCAACCCACACAGGTAACTACGAATATCAAAGGATATAACAATAAGCATCCATCAAAAACCCTAAAAGCTTACCAAATACAGCCATTAAAGGAGCATCTGGCGTATTAAACCACGCTAGAAAGTAACACGCTGATGGCAAGGGATACCGCGTGAAGAGTGTGGGACTTCCAATAGCCTAGATCCTACACCCAAAGAGCCCTTCCACTTCAAGGAGGGAGGGGTTTTAGCCAACCATCCTCCGTTGTCATCCCAGAGGGTGTTTGGCCGTCTTAAAGTGCCAAGAAAAATGAGAGAAAAAGGAACGCAGAAGGGCGTAAACGGAGTCAAAGCTTCAAAATTTATTGATGTTCGATTGGATGTCCATTTGTTACGCATCGAGGCTTATATATGCTCTGTGAAAAAGGGAAATTACAAAAACAAAGATGAAACAACAAAAATTATATGAGGGTAGAAAGGAGAAAACCAAACGGAGTCGCTAAAACAAAACAGAGACCTTTCATGTATAGTGATTTCCTCGCTATCATGGCTGGAAAATCACATGATAGAGAAAATTCGCCATCATAAATAAATTACTGCCATATGAAAATTGCATCTCTGCGATAGTAATTCTCGCTATGAAAGCCAAATTTCGCCATCGCTAGCTAAACTGGCCAACATAACACTTCGCGTAATCGCTCCTCGCCATCGTTCAGCTCGCGGCCATCATTCTAACAGACCGTTCCATTTCTTCGCTTTGATATTCTTCATTCTACTTGCTGAAATTGATAAGAAACCATATGAAATTGGCGGGAAATCAACTGACTTTGGTTATGATTGACTGACAAGGATAATTGGCCTCCAATTCTCGCAAAACTACAAAAGTCAAATTTCAATGCAATCATGTACAGGACCAACATGTCAATCAAGGCATAACACTTACATAATAAAAAGCGCTCAAAACCTATTAAAAATAGGGTTCAAAATAGAACTTTTTGGGCACTAATCACACCCTCTTAATCCCACATCGCTAGTCCCTTAGCAAATGCAAAGAAGAAAAATAAAGAGAGAGCATACAAAAACGACAACAAAATAATGTTCACAAAATTATATTTCAAAAGGTTGTGAATGAGCAATGCTCAACCCAAGTAAAATCATCAAAGCCTTGTCTCAATAATTATCATGAGAGAATGAATGCCATACAAAATGAGTATTAAAAGAGCCTCCTTCGTGAATCAACAAGAAATCCCACCAAAATCTGCCTGCTTCGACGCCCCACACAACCGTTAAACCGCACTCCCCCCAACCCACTTACCATCACGACCAGCAGGCAATCAACCTGGGCCAGATCAGACCCACCTTTATTCCACAATTCTTTCTATACGAGGAAAAGGTCGTAGGAATCGATCTCACCAAAGTCCATGTAATGGGGATCTATCGATGACTCAACCAATGGCCGAGGCACCGCCGCGTTGATCTTTTTAATACAAACTCTTCAAGTTTCACTTTCGACTTTAACGATTTCGAGACTCAAAGACTCACAACTTACTAAACTCTACCCATCCAACCGGTAGCGAACAATTAAGCTCACGACTCCCAACCTATGAAGGTTTGGGCACCTGCTTCAAAGGCTTCTATATACCCTCTGACCGTGCTCCTGTTTCTGTGCAAAGCGTTGCAATTTTTCTTTCTTTCTTCTTCTTTCTTTTCTTCTTTCTTTTCTTTATTTGGAAGACACATCGCCTCTCTATTCACTGGGGAACCTAACCTATTAAAGGTGGCCTCCACCCAACTAGGTAGGTTACTTCCAGG
The DNA here is from genome assembly GCA_016808115.1 of Tetrastigma voinierianum. Classification (NCBI taxonomy): domain Eukaryota; kingdom Viridiplantae; phylum Streptophyta; class Magnoliopsida; order Vitales; family Vitaceae; genus Tetrastigma; species Tetrastigma voinierianum. The sequence goes on from JAEQBH010007076.1 coordinate 9,077, forward strand.
TTTAGGAGGCTGCGCTCAAAATACTAAGAAACTTGATGTGCACTGTGTGGAGAATAAAGGTGGGAAGAAAAAGAGTCAAAGAACAAGAATACAAACTAATCATCCACTGACTCAGCATGGAACCATTCTAAAATCAGAATTGGACATAGTTTCACTTTTTCAAACTATGAGTTAGGAAAACACAAAATTTTGGTTGCAAATGGTCCAAATTTCTTTAAAGTAGTCAGAAAGGGCAACACCTTATAGAAAAGGGAACCCGTAGCCGAACATCACAAAACGGGCTTACTCAAAATAAAATAAAACAAAATACAGTTACTCTTCGCTAGTCCTCCCCAACCAAACATCTCAGTGTCCGAAATAGTCTTGGATGCCAGAAAGTTGCCGAAGTGTTACCTCCTGATGAGATGTGACCTGTTAGATAGGAGACTTCGCAAGCTTTCATCATCGACACCTTTTATTCAATTGGCTCGGGCTTCAAAATGAACAAGTTAAGAAAAGAGAGAAAAAGTGACCACTACATTTTTGAAATTACACCTTCATGATAATTTCAAAAGTATTCTTCTTAGTGTTATTTGATTCACACCTCAAGCTTCCAACTACCAAAAAAGCCTAAAACTGAAAGTTAGAATGAAAAGTTATGAGCTAAACAAAATCAGATAAGTAAAACTGTAAGTATAAACAGTATTTTTCTTATCATGATGAAATTTCGCTACATAGCTTAAAATTTGATTTCATCAGGTAAGTAAATTGCTTATAAGGAATTTTTATTTTAGTTTTTAAGAAATAAAAATAATAACAAAGTAAATAAATGAATTAAAACAAATTTTTTAAATTCTTTTGTTCGAGAGATTTTATTTTTTTTATAAAAATAAAAATAATAAACAAAAAAATAAAAAAATAAAAACAAAACAAACCTTTTTTTTTTTAACTCATCGCGGCACTATTTTGTCTTTAGTGGAGGCTATTCGCACTCTTTCGCCTCATAACGAAATTCGCTATGATATTAAAATTCACCTCGCTACCAATTGCGAAATTTGTGCTATGGTTGCAAAATTTTCCTCCCGTCGCTTACTTCCTATTTCTTCAATTGTGCTTCAAAATTTTTGTACAACCGTAAAAATTAATACAAGAAAATTAAGAAAAATTGCAGAAAAGTAAAATTAATCTAAAAACAAGAATTAACTAAAAATTAGAGAAAATCAAAGAAGAAAAATTAATGAAATCAAAATAAAAATACTATAAAACAAAACAAAACAAGAAAAAATTAAACAAAAAGTGTGTGTGTGTGGGTGGGGACGGGGGCGAAATGCCGAAGGTGGTTCGCGCTCCAACCAACCGGCACCGAATCCATCCTACCGCGGCTACGCGATGCGAGCGCCGCCATCGCTGGGCCGTAGTAGCAAAGGTTTGCGCCAGCACTACCAATTTCTCAATTTTGCAGACAGGCGCGGCAATCATGGCCTTGCGGTAAAGCCGTGGATCAGGCGTGCGTGGGCAAAATGTACACTCGTCACCGAGGGCTACCGGCAAAGGAGCATTTCAAGCTTCGGCAAGTGGCACCAGATTCAGTTTCGCAAATCGTCAAGGCAAGCTGCGTTTCTTTCTTTCCCCGCTTCTATTCCACCGCCCCCGCCAACAAGGCAATGATTTCTTTTCCGTATGGCAAAAGCAACACTTGATTCTGGGGCTCGCAGCTCTCAGAGCTTCCTATCGATTCCACTTTCACCTTCCCGAGGTCACTGGAAACGCCACCCAAAATCGTTTTACCAAGCACTCTTCCTCCAGATTCCTCTTACGTGAAATGGATGGATGCAGATGTCAAATTCCCAACACTTTGCTCGAACACATCCACCTCCTCGCTCAGGAGCTTTCATCGCTCTACCTCGATCGGCCTGACATTCACTACCCTTTTTGCTCCTTCTTGAAACACCATTGTTCTTCAAGTTCAAAAGATTGTTTCGCTTCAATCGAGAAATTACACCACCCAGGTCAGAGGCTTATGAGTCGAGGTAAAGTGTGAGAAATGGTGAGGTATAATTGAGAACATAGATCTTTTTACTCACCATCGTCCTGCACCTTCACACCATTGTTTGATTTTCCCCAAGGGGTTGCTGATTTTTCCATGCTAGGTTCTATAGTCCTCATTGTCATGTATGCTCTAGGTTACCTGCTGTGTGGTACTCACTATACTATCTTCCCTTTAGGTGTTCTGATTTGATTCTAGTTCAAGCCCACCTGAACATAATCCTTTAGGGCAAAAACAAAAATACATGACAACACAAACAACTCAACAATTTTTTTTTTATGAAACTAAAAGAAAATGATAAAGAAAATATAAAAGTATTCACCAAGATTGTGGATTTAGGGTCACAAGTGTTTCACAGCTTCTCACTTGCACTAAGGCACCATCACCGAGACCACGCCTATATTTGATTCAGGCAATGAAGAGGGTGACTGAACCAACAAAATTTATATCCTATTCTTTTTCCTACTGTCAGAATAAGCTTACCGCAGATAATGGTTTTTATCTTCCAACAATGATGGGTTTTCTTCAGACAAATGATTTAAGTGAAGTCAAAATGGTGAATTTTAATTGATTATGGGGTTTGCCAAAACAAGGGGGGGTTTTCATGGTAAACCAAATGAAAAATTAAGTAAAATAAGAAAATAATAAAAAGAGGTCTTTGAAGCATCGTGATACCGAGCTAAGACCTCTAAACCGAGGGTCCTCGTTATCACAGAAGATGACACAGTCATCTCCCGAACTGAATCTTCATTACTTATAAACCTAACCCAAAATATTTATCTTTGAAAATGGCATCTATCGCTCTTCCATCGTTGGTCACCGACAAAGTGAAGAATGAGTCTTCACCCTTTCAACGGCCGAGGGTAAACTAATGAATATCATGATCTAAAATACATCCATCGTAACTCCTAAATGCTTACCAAATAATAGCCATTAAAGGAGATCAGCGATAAAAACCTACGTTAGGGAAAGGGGAACACAAAGGATGACAAAGTGGATACCACGTGAAGGAGCAGGGGACCCTCCGCAGCCTAGATCCCAGACCCAAGAATTCCTTCCACTTCAAGGAGGAGGGTTTTAGCCAACCATCCTCCAAGTCGTCATCCTCGAGGGTGTTTACTGTCCAAAGTGCCAAGAAAAATGGTAGGTGGGGAACAGAGAAGGCTGCAACAAATTTTCCCCAAATTTATTATGATGTTGATTAATGTCCATTTGTTACGCATCGAGGTTTATACGCATGTCAAAAAAGGAAAATTACAAAACAAGATGAAACAACAAAATTATATTTAGGTATGAGAAAACCAAACTGAGTCGCTTTAAACACAAAAACAAATGAGACAATTTTCATATGCACGTGATTTTTACTATCAGCAGTTAAAATTCGTTATGATAGCTTAAAATTCGCCATCCATACCGAAAATACATAGCTAATTGCACTCGCTATACGCACTTTCGCCATCATAGCTTAAATGTCCAAAGATAATAATTCAAGAATCGCTCCCGCTACTGCCCATCAGCTCCTATGGCTACTATTCCCACAGACCGCTCCATTTCTTCGTTTGATATTCTTCATTCCATTATTTAAATTAAAACCATATGAAATTGATGTAAATCAACCCACTTCTTGTTATGATTGATTGACACTATATTCGCTTCCACCCTGAAAAACTACAAAATAGCTCGTAATGTGCAATCAAGTGCAATAGGACCCTAATACGTCACCTTAGGTTAATTTTACCACTAGCACACAAAAGCGCTCAAACCTACAAAAATGTGGTTCAAAATAGCACTACACCAATCGCTGGCATGAAAGAAAAGTTAGTATTCATAAACTCCAAGTGAAGAATTAATTGAGAACCAAGAAGCGCTGATGAAGGATCAACTGCGGATTACCAACTCCATCAGATCCGTCATGCCACCGCGACCACTGCAGTGAGCATAATGTTTAACAACCGTGAGCGCAGGTTTAACCCAATCGCAACACACCTTCAACGCAAGCACGGAGGGCTTCTCCTCCGACCCCCATGAGACTTAATCTAAGATCAAAGGAGCTGGTCTCGAGGGAACTTGGAAACCACTCCAAATTTTAATTAGATTTTTGTTTTGTTTTATTTCAATTTTTAATTTAAGATTTTCATTAAGGTCCTTTAATTTCCAAATTCCTCATGAATTTTCTTATTTTCTAGCTTAAACTTCTAATAATTTTTTTGGTCTTGTTTTGTTATGTGTACCAAAGACAGGAGGGCAAAATTTGTCTTAGAATTTCTGTTGTGAAAATTTCAAGAACTGCAGTAAATTTCGTGTGCTAAATTTTGCAACCCGTCGGCATTTGCTCATCTTCCCTCCTCCTCGCAATCCTCTTCTTTGCTTCCCGTAACCCTCCGTCACACTCCCGAAATTAAATTCTAATCTTAGTTTCATTCAATTAATGGTCATTAAAGCCATTAATTTTTCATATCTTCTCCACCTACCCTCCTCCCCTTTATAAACCCTGATCCCTTTCATTTTCTGGGCCACACCATCCCACTCGCTGAAAACTCATCTCCCTTCAGCCTTTCTCCCAGTCCGAAATGGCGAAGACAAGAGGAGCTCCACTCTTTCAGCACAGTGCGCTGTGGTCTCTACTCCCGTCGTCGCCCCCACCACACTCGGCCTTCACGCGCCGGCCCCTCTCACGCCCGCCGGCCTCATCACGGGGCCTCACCACATCGCCTCTGCCGGCAGCACAAGCAATTTAAGGTGCTCGTCATGCTCCCATCAGCCGCCATCAGCTCCCCGTCCCGCCGTGGATGTTATGGTTCCCCATGTCTCGCCGTATGAGGATATCATACTCACGGCCGTCCTTCACATCCCAAAGCGCCCGAAGGGCCCCATCGGCCAAGAGGCCCTGACCGGTGCCCGTGAGCCATCTACATCGAGATCCCGGCGCTACCTCTCCACCTATCGGTATTGCCTGAGTCCCGCACCTATCTCCTGGTCTCGGCTATCAGCGACTTTACTTCCCGTGACCTCATCCTGCGGCAAATGTTAGTCAGGATAGATTTCCACGGGGAGGTGTATCATGATCTCCCTGCATCGCGAGACCTCGGCTCATCATGCCCTCGCATGTGCCGATCATGGAGCCATTCCGCTGTGCCACGCCAATACTTCATATCTCGGTCGCCGCCGAAGCCCCATCATACTACACATCCTGCGCGAGAGGCTAACCCGACCGCTTCTTCATTTTTCTATCGGCGACACGCCAGGATACTCGCCCGGATATCACAACCGCTTCTCCATTTACCGCATTCCTCGCCACGCGGCCTAAGAGTAGACAGCCGCCCCATCCTCGATCAGGAGGCTGGTCCGCCTTCTACGGACGCCATCATGGGTCGATATTTGTTTCAAAGCAAGACCTTTCCACAAGCCAGATAAGCTCGATAGACCACGCTTTCGAGGCTCCACATGTTTCCACTTCAAAGATATCAGGCATGCGAGGAGAGGAGATATCTCTGGAGGTATTATATTGCATTTCGTAGGATATCAAGTCCACTCGACTGAGCCGATTCCTCGACCCCATTATTCCATTTCGAGGACGGGGTCCACCGCCTGAAGTCCCGCCCGAGCCGAGTCCCCGCCTTCTATTTCCCCTCGCTATTATGCTTCCGTGTTTGAGCATATCTAAGCCTGACCAGCCTCGTTGAGCTGGGCCACCACGTGAGGCCACCTCAACATTGATTGGATACGCCAGCTCGAATTCCATCTTCTCAAGAATCGACGAGGACGAGCCGATCGATGATAGTCCCTCGAGGGATCATCCCCTATACCAGCATTGACCGGGGAGCCTGCACCCACTCCCACAAGATCCCCTCCAGCCTCTTCACCCACCACCACCCGCCTCCAAAGAGCCTGTACTTCGTGATTCTTCCAGCCCGATGCCTCTATCCTCCACAGGACGCCTGCCCCATGCTCACTGGGGCCATCCGACATACAGGCCAAGCACCCCTCCACACAAATTTCGCAAGATATTACTCCTCTACTGACTTCCCTCGGTTTCATAGGAGACTGGCCCGCACATTCTCACCATGACGCCTTCATTTGCACTACTGTGCCACAATTTGTCGAGAATGACTCAGACCGAGGTTGTCAGTAGCATGATCCAGCCAAGATCATGTAGTTACGTGAGCCACTTCTGCCTTCCTAATTGCCTCTCCACGTGCCCCCGCTCAGCCCCCAGCCATCCCACCACCCGGCCAGATAAGCCCTCCGCCTTCTGCCCCTACGCCTTCCTCGATGTGTCGTCATGCAAGATCAACCACTTCACGCCAAAGACTCGGGCCGCCCAGCCGAGGATGATCCTTCCGCCCACCACCAACTCGAGGAGGCACCACCTCCCATTAACTCGCTTTGCCACCGGACAATTAATGTCAGCGATGTTCACTTCTTTGGTTTTATTCCCATCAGATCTGAATAATACCGCCAAGAAAGCCCATTTTCATTTATGAAGAGGTTTGTCACATTTCATTTTTTTGCAAAAGTCGAAAATTTTTAAATTCACCTGATATATATAATACTAATCTATTTTTCTATAATTTTGCACTTCATTTTGACCTGTCACCTCGTCTTTCTTGTAAGTTGAAAAGTCACACCGTTATAATACCAAATGTTGAATGGTTCCATGCCTGATCGAAGCCGTCAATTGAAGACCTTTAATTACTCCCCTCGTTTTCCACCATTCTCAAATGCACACACGGGCTCTTCACATTAGCTTTCATCAACGGGCATAAGAAGATGCATTTCCCCTTTACTTTGCAATCCAACCTTAGCTTCACTGACGACCATAATAGGTTGGGAGTTCCTGGCAATGAAGGCCAAGTGTCTTCCAAAAGAAAAGGAAAAGACAAAAAGAAAAAGAAAAGAGATAAGTAAAGTCAGAGCTTTGCCTCAAAACCCGAGCACGATCCGAGGGCATATGACAGAAGTTTCCTAAAGCTCCGTGCCCTAAACCAACCGGTGGTTAGGAGCTCGACTCTCAGGCTCGCTATGCACTGGTCGATAGTGGAGTTTATTGATTGCACCCCAAAAGTGCTATTTTCACTCTATATCGATAGGTTTCGAGTGCTTTTGCCACTAATCATGCCAATTATACCAATTGAAGTGTCTATGTGTTCTTAGTATCACTTATGTCGTTTAGAGGTTATTTTTAACGTTTCAGGCCTTTCACTTCGAGGAGTTCAATATCGAGACATATGCTAAACCATGAAGATTTGAACCATTCACACCCAACAAACATACCAAAAACTCACAGTGCTAACACAAAGGATAAAAGTCAAAAGATCGAGCAAGAGTCATGCAAAGGAGATCACAACTCCGTGAATTTCGCTTATGATCATGGTAATTACCGATCGCTAAAATTTCATAATCCCACGAAATTACGAATTTTACGTAATTCTAAAATTCGCTTAAACTGATCGCCCTAGCTAAAAATGCGTCATGACACTCGTAATTTCGCTGTTAATAAATTTCGCTTGCCAGCTTAAATCGTTGCCTAACTTAGTTTCTCCCGATTGGCCTCTCAGGTACTCAGCTACTTAGCGAAATTTTCGCAGCAACAACGCCATTCCCATGAAATTGTCTCGCCTGTCATCCTTTCAATTAATGCAAACCCACTTCAATTTGGTATTACTTTGTCCCTTTATTTTAGCCAAAATGTTAGGTTTATTAGGTTTCACATAATGGGTGGCCTCTATATAAACCCCATTAACTAAGAAAAGCTAACTCTGGAGACAATCTTTTCGCACAAATTTTCACTTTATGTAAATATTCTCAAGAAACTTCACTTAGGGCTTGGTTTTCTCTCTCTCTCTCTCCTCTTCTCTCATTTTTCAGCTACAAACAACCTTCGAGATGACAACTCAAGAGATAAGCTCACTGTTCTTACTTGGTCAGGCAAATAAGAAAGTTGTCCTCATGTGTCAATGCTACGGTACCGTATTTATGGCTCTATCTTCTCAAACTAGGGTCAATATCATTTAACAGTCATTAATTTGGCCAATACTTACCATGCTTTAGGATACAAGGTATACTTATTGCCAGATGCACCGTGGGTTTTTGGGGGATGGTCTTTACGAGCCACCGAAAATGATGTCAATGTTGGGTTTTAAACTGAAAAATACAGATGCATGTTACCTGTGTCGACCAACAGAGTGATTCTAGGTTAGTTTCATAGTTAAACAAAGATCCTAAGTATGGCTCGACTATAGGTCAGCTTGTCATAATGCGAGGATAAAACCCGAGGACACTCCTGTCATTCTATGTCAAGTTAGTGACCTAAATCTTAAAGTTACCTTTTCACACATCACTTTCAATTTCCATGCCAGCTTATTCGCTTTCAAACTACTCACACCGCTTGAAACAACCAAAATCCAAATAGAAAGCCTACCTTTTCACATCTTATAATCATTCCTGTGATGAAACCCATCCCCTGCGGTTCGACCCTGGGGACCGCTATACCTGGGCAAAGAGCTTCGACTACCAGTGAGGAGGAACTTAGATATAAATTTCATGGATTCGCCAACCTACCGCGGGCACGAATCAAATGGCGCGTCACGGGATGTGCCAAACTACGCTTGGATGAGTCAAGTGTACCAGGATCAACATCACAAGTGAAGGTAACCTTTTAACTCGTAATCCGGCCACAGAATCCAAGTGTTCATCACTTTGGCAAGAATCGCGACCGCTTTTTGTTTTTTTCATACGCTTATTTTAGTTAACCTTAACCTTTTGTAAAGTCGGGTTGTGTTGCCTGTCAGGTCTCGCCAGGTACGCTTTGTATGCAGACTGGACAGAGGAATATTAGGTAGATTACAAAGGATCGCACACTCATCAAGACACATAGTGAAAACATGGATCCCTACCTCGAGGAACAAAGAGTCAGCCAGTACTCCCAATGAACTAAATGTACCTATAGATCGATTAGGGACCATATTCACCCTCCAGAGTTAAGGCTCTTCCCGCATCATACTCCCACGAAGATTTAAAGAAACAGGCTCTATCTCAGACTCTACTCCCTACATATCACGGTATGGAAAATGAAAATCCATACACTCACATAAGGGATTTGAGGAGGTTTGCACAACCTTTAAGGAAGGAATGATCGACATGGATTCATGTCAAAGCATTTCCATCGACCCAGCGACAAGGCCAAGACGGCTTAACTCATCGAGGCCTGTAACCATAAGAACAATGAGCCGCAAGGCAGTTTTAAAAATTCTGCCTATAAGACCAACACTAAGAGACAAATTTACACTTTTGCATTTCATGCGATGGTGAGAGGTTTTATCGTTGTCGAGATTTATGGAGACTATCAGCGTACGCCCACATCACGGGTTTGATACATGGATGCCAAACCACTTCTATAAGGGTATGTCTCCGCCATGAAACAGCTTATCGGGAAACCATGTGTGGGGAGATTTTCGAGCAAGCACTCACGGGGTTTACGGATTTCTTGAATTATGTATCGAACTTCTAAGGGTTGTGAACCAAAAACCTCAGGAAATGGAAAAACAATGAGGCCCTCAGCCAACCCTAGGGGAGGAATTTATACACTGCCAGAGGACATAGAAATGAAAGCTAGAATTTCAACCTCACTTAGGAAAGTAGAGGAGCTTGAAAGAAAAAGGCTCCATGAAGTGCAGCAAGGATCGAAAATCCCGCACAAGCCAATCCCCGCACCAATTTCCAACTTCGTACATCCAAAGAGGAATGCGCTGTCCTACGGCCCCTTCAATGAAGGATTTGATGTCGAATGTGCAAATACTGTAGGACAATACAAGCCACCACAACCCAATGCCCCATATGGAAATACCTACAATTCCAATCGATGAATCACCCTAACCTTCCCGGGAAGCCCACTTCGCCTATGTACCTGTGCCAAACCAGCCTGTTCCTAATATCAACTGACAACCACCACCATCCTCATCCCTATGGTACAGCCATTTTAAATTTGAGTACGGTGGTAAAGAACTCAGGAAGAGCAAAGGAAATTAATGTGCAATCGCACAAAGGATCGACAATCGTGGAAAGTACACCTAACAAGAGAATAATGGCTAGAGAGCAATCTAAACAAAAGAATTGACAACTACGTAACTCAATCACAAAGATCAACAATACACTGGGAGGTACATGAGAGGAAGGTTTTCCCAAACATTGCCAACCAAAAGGAGTCCATGAGGTAGTTCATCTAGCACCAGAATGGACGAGGTAAAGGCTATAATCACCCTGGGGAGTTGAAAAGAGGTCAGACGCCCTACGCCTAAGCCCGCTGAGGAACCAGAAAGAGAAGAAATGGAGCCAGAGCATATTCTCCTAAGGAGGACTCAATGAAATACAAAGATGCCACCTCCATTTCCCAAGCACTAGGAGGCAAGAAAAGGCATCCCAACAAGGTGCATCCTAGGTCCTAAGGTAAAAGTCAACATACCCTTTCGACATAATCAAACAAGTCCCCGCCTATGCAAAAATTTTTTGAAAGATCTTGCACAATCAAGAAGGGATTAGTATCAGAAAAAGGCATTTCACCGAACAAGTCGCTGCCATAATCCAAAGCAAGAACCCCACAAATACAAGGATCCCGATCTCCCACAATTTCAAATAATATCAGCGGAATCGTGATGACAAGTCATTGCTTGATTTAGAGCTACAGAACTCATCACAGACTCGCGGTACGCGCTAGTTCGGGTGAACTTAAACCTACTAACATCACACTATCATCGTCGATAGATCAAGAAAAATCCCAAAGGGATAATGAGGATGTCTTTTAGTGAAAATAGACAAATTTACTACCCAAAGGATTTTGTAGTGTTTGACATCGAGCCAATTCGCAATGAACCCAATCATGTGCCAATCATCTTAGGAAGACCACTGCCACACCAATGCAATCATCAATTGCCTAATGAGTCATGCAACTTACCTTTGCACATGACTGAGTCAACATATTCCATCCGAACAACAAACACAAATCGGCAGCAAATGAAAATCAAATTTCTGATGAAGTTGTTTCAAATGGTCAGCATGCAGGAAAGCTTAGTGTCCAGAATTGCAAGGAATAGTCAACCAAGGTGAAGAAGAGATTTTGGTCCTGCCATCAACACCCACTGCAAGGCAATCACCAAGTCGAATCCATCGCTATGAGACCGTTAACAATCGGGCACTCCAACACCACGGAGTCGCCGTGCCACGCAGGGCTGAGAGATCATTCTCCCGACCCTCCTTGAGCAAATCTCTGAAATTGAGTTGATTTTCAGTGTTCTCACAAACCAAATCATAGCCAATAAATTGTTTATTTAATTTCTAAATAATTTCAATAATTTTAGTTATTTTTAAAGTTTCCTAAATTAGCGCTTTTCCTTTAAGAATCTTTGTCTATATATTACAGTACTCTTTATATAAAATTTTAAATTATAAGATTATATATTACTTTTTATTATAATAATTTTTATTTATATTATTAATATTTAAACTAAAATTTTGAAATGCAAGATGATGATGTTAACAAATTCGCCATATAATAGCTTAAACGTGAATCGACTCTACCGCCTCATTAGTCCTGAGTGAAAAAGATGGGAGCGGGGCTAGTCATTAGTCATTTCATATTCCCTCCCATACGCTTCCGAGCCACCCGGTTTCCACGCTTCGCCGTAGGTCACCGCAGCCAGAGCCACACCGCGCTCACCAGCTACGCCGAGCCCGCTGCACCATAGCCACTACCACATCCGTAGCCCAACCGAGCCGTTCGGCTTACTCATCGCCGCCAGAGTTAATGCTGAGCCTCATCGTGTTTCACTGTCGTCACAATTTCGCTTCGCTTCTTTAAAGAAGCCATACCTACCGAGCCTTGTTCGCACACTGAGCCGTGTGAGCCATAGCGAGCGAGCCCCGAGCCTGGGTCGCAAGTGTCTCCATTTCCAGAGCGACTCCACGGTCACAGCAGCTCCTCGTATAAGTCATACAAGGCCTTAGTTACATTTTCACTGCAGCCCCTTCCAAAGGTTTTATTAGATTCCGCTATGGTTCGCACTAGGGCAGTCCCGCTCTGGCCGCTGGGACGATTCAAGACACCCGAGAGAGAGGTCCCACCCTGGCCCCGGCCCAGCACTCATCACCTATCCCGAGGCACACACCGAGAGCCTCGGCTTCACGATATCGTACACGACCAGATCTGTGCCTCACACTGCACTACAAGTAAAGGAGGGCCCAGCTGCGCCCGCACATCGCTCGTGAGTAATTCATCCCGCTCTCGCCATCTCCAGCCACGCTACCGGGAGAGACGACATCATCGCCTCGCCTGTCGCCGCCCAGGATCGGAGGCCAGTTGCTCGTAGTGGCACCCCATCTCGGAATACCGACATATCTGAGGGATTTTCATCGAGTCATTCTATGACGTCGCTGAGGGTCAATCCTGTGTTCGTGGATTCGGCGAGGTTGATTGGTGACTATTCCTCACGGCCTTCATGATCTCCCGAGACAAGATATACCCTGCTGGCCAGGCTTTATCACTGATGACATCTCAGGAGCAAATGTCCGCTACGAGCTTCGCCTTCTATAGATGATCAGCCTGAGTCTCGGGAAGGCAGATATTTCAAGAGGTTTTAGCCCGCGATACCGCCGGCCAATCTGCCAGAGGTTATCGAAGCCGCCCACCCACCTCAATGGAGATGGTTCAGATATCGCCCGAGAGACATCACAATGAAGGCGATTTTTAAAGGCGCCCCGCCTCGATGTTAAGCCGATTGACCACCTATTGAGGACCGTACTTGTTTTCACAAGCAGCATTATGCATGCCTGAGGGAGCCATCTCGGGAGGTTCCCACCTATCCCGCAGGGATACTGTCTACCCCTCCGAAATGGGTGATGACCTCCTCGATGCATTTCGAGGAGAAGGTCCATCTAAGGGCCTGGTTAGAGCCGAGTCTTCCAATACGATGCCGAGACTAATTCCATTGCATTCTCGAGCACTTGGGCTTTCCAGAGGAGCCCAGGATAGAGAGGAGGATTCGATGCCCTCTGTCTCACATCACAGCGAGCGACGACTCATGCTCAGATCTTTCTCCTCCAAAGCACAGACCGTGAGGAGGTTCCACTCAGAGGCGTATCATTCTACGTAGATGATAGTCATGCTCCTGAGCCCGAGGTAGAGCGGAGTCCAGTTCCGCATATGTCCCCTCCATCTCCTCCTCCACATGCTACGTCCACAGCTGCAGCCGATACTCCTGGCCCATCATATACCTCACATCATTCGCCGGAGTACGTTCATGCCAGCTCGAGAGAGATAGCTGGTGTGATGGATGCTATATGCTCGTTAGCAATTTACCAGCAGAGCAGGATCAGAGGTCGGGCCTGTCACCCATACCGCTGTGCCAGACATGACTCCACCCGGTCTTCCTCGTGTTCGACGTATGAGGGAGCCTACAGCCAGCTGCTACAGTTAAATACGTAATTCCACCACCACCACAAAGAAACAGGTGGTTAGTTTCTTTATGATTTTGTATATATACCACTTTATCAACTCCGCCTACTAATTTTGATTAGATTCATGTATTAGCTTACAAGAAAGTGATATTTTTGTATGTTTAGCTTGGGTATGTACGTATTTCAGCTATTTGCTATATCAAAGCTATTCAGTATATATACACACTCGCATATACTTCAGGCCTCCATCTTATGATGTAATCGTTTTGTCTTCAATCGACAATTGAATTGCTTCAATTGAACAATTGAATCAGTTTCACCAACAATTGAATTGCTTCAATCGGGACAATTGGAATCATTTTAAATGGAAAAAATTTGAAACCCTGCTTGTCACCTTATGTTAGAACAAATTTCCATGTTTGATATAATTTTTGGTCGCTGAAGTTCCAAGATGCTTAACTCAACATTTCTCCATTAAGCTAATTCACACACGCATCACATTGTTTCAATAGTCAGTTAAATTAGTTGCTCTTCACTTTCAGATAGCTTCACTTTAGCATGTCAAGTAACCTAGGATAAATTGTTACCTTACATTCAAGACCAAATGTAGTCTTCCAAAAAAGGAAAAGAAAAAGAAAAGCAAAAAGAAAAAAAGAAAAAGAAGAGAAGAAAAAAGAAAATAAAGTTTGACACTCATTTTGAAACTCAACACCTGGCCCGAGGTGTACGTGAGCTTCAAGCCCGATGCCCTAAGCCTTAATCGTCGGAGTCATCGATTTAGTGTCTGCTCACGGGTGGATAGAGTTTAATTTACCAGAGGTGCTTGATTTCGTCATCGAGTCCGAGGTGAAATCAGAGTTTGTGGTCGCGATCCTTTCGCTCGACATGCCCTAAACCTAATCGGGTCGAGTTACTTAATTCCCGTTACACTAGGGACTTCTGGGTGAAGTCAATTTTAAGTATCGCACCCTACAAATGTAGCTGAATAAAAGAAAAAAAAGCGTGAACTGCCCTTATCTAGGTTTGCTCAATGTATCTTAAGGCCATGCCATGCTAGGTCAGGGAGTGACAATTTTACAATTTATTGGCTCGACCCGTTACATAAAGAACCATTAGACTTCGTGGAAATTCCAGCTTAGAATCAAGGAACCAATATTGACTTGAAATCAGTCTTGCATGGTTTTGGCTCTTTCATGGCGCTCAACCAGTCAATTTTCACTTAAAGGTACCGCTATTCTAGATATACACCTTTTCGAATCATAAACTCGAGAATCATCGCATGCATCTCCTCATTGCATTGCTATGACTAGCAACGCTTTGGTCAGTGTGATTAGCACTCCAAAAAGTGCTATTTTCGAGCCCTATATCAGACATAGGTTTTGAGTGCTTTTGCGCACTAATCATGCCAATTATACCAATTGAAGTGTTCAGTGTTCTTAGTATCACTTATGTCGTTAGAGGTTTTTCGTTGTTTGTGTTTCAAGGTGATTTCGAGTTCAATATCGAGACATATGCTAAACCATGAAGATCAACCCATTCCATCGCCCATCAAACATACCAAAATCAAAGAAAGAACGAAGGCAAAGTGATAAAAAGTCAGCGTGATTTGGAGCAAAGAGCTGGCGCAAAGGGAGATCGCGAATCTGTGAATTTCGCTTATGATTGCGAAAAATTTCAATCCTACCGAAATCGGGTGGAAATTTCGCTGTGACCTAAAAATTTCGCTAACCACCGCTCCTAGCGCTTAAAAGGTCGCCATGATCACCTGGTGGCCTCGCTGTTGTTAAATTGCTAGCCAGCGAAATCAAGCGCTTCAACGAAATTCTCTCGGGATCATGGTCTCGCACTTCGCTACCTGGGCGAAATTTCTAGCTAGCGAATTCCTTTCGTCGCTCAAATGAAATTGGTCATTCCAGCGAAATTGTCTCATTCTTGGTCATCCTCCTTGTAATTAATGCAAACTAATTTCAATTTGGTGTATTACTTCCTCGTCTTTATTTTAGCCAAATGTTAGGCTTTATCAGAGTTTCACATAATGGGTGGCCTATATAAACCCCCTTTAGTTTTGTAACCAAGAAAAGCTAACTTTGGAGACAATCTTTTGGCACAAATTTTCACTTTATGTAAATATCTTCACTTTCACTTAAATGGTTTGGCTTTCTCTTCTCTCTCCTTTCTCTCATTTTCTGTGGCTGCCAAACAACCTCGAGGATGACAACTCAAGAGATGCTCGCTGCTCTTTTTCTTGGAAGAAGGTATAGCTTGGTCAGGGGGCAAGCCAGTAGTTGTCCTCATGTGTCAATGCCAATATGTGTACCGGCATTATGGCTCCCATCTTCTCAAACTAAATAATATCATTTAATGTCATTAATTCGGGCCAATACTTACCATGTTTTTGTGGATACGCGGTATACTTATCGCGATGCACTGCGGGTTTTTTGGGATGGTCTTACGAAATAATCGAAATGACGTCGAATGCTAGTAGCTTTAAACTGAAGTACTGCATGCATGTTACCCGTGGTCACCTCAAATGTAAGTGATTCAGGTTAGCTCATAGTTAAACAAAGATCCTGGCTATGGCTCGACTCATAGGTCGCTTGTCTAATGCGAGGATAAACCCGAGACACTTGCTCATTCCTATGTTATCAAGTTAGCGACCTAAATCTTTAGTTACCTTTTCACACATCACTTTCGCCTTTACATTATTCGCTTCAACCACTCACACCGTTTTGAAACAACCAAAAATCCAAATAGAAAGCCTTACCTTTTCACACTTATGCAAATCATTCCTAGGATGAAAACCCATCCCCTGTTCAATTTAGACCGCTATACATCAAGCAAAGAGTTTCACACGTTAAAGTAGTGAGGAACTTAGGATATAAATTTTGTTGATTCCGCTCAACCTACTGTGGCACGAATCATTTATCGAGTTGTAGGTGCTAGATTTTCGAAATCATTCGAAGTCCAGGGTGAAACCTGTAGAGTTTGTGGTTGAGAGATCCTTTTGACTTGATGCCCTAAACCTTAGCTGGTCAGGAGTCATCTCGTGAATCCCCATTACACTCCGACTTCGTGAAGTCGAGTTTTCAAATATCGCACCCTATAATACAATCAAGTATGAAATAAGTGTGGAACTCAATCTATTTAGGTTATTCCAACTACAGGTATTGGCGTAGTTTGGTCGGGGGAGGAGCTTAGCGTACCTTATCGGGTGCAAACCGATCACCCAAAACACTTAGAATTTGGTGGAAATTCTGTGCCGATTTCGAATAATCATGCCCGAAACTCGATCCTCGTGACGGCATTTATTATCCTAAATCGTCTTTATACAAAGTCCCAATTTGTCATACTATAGGTTGAGCATTACTGCGACATACTTCTTTTTGAACAAAGGTCATTTTGCAAAACATATCCCGCAGATCTTCCTTCTTTTATCAATGCTAAGGACTAGCAATGTTCCTGGTTGGGGGAGATTAGTACCCAAATAGTAACATTGAGCCTTGTTTATAGCAGGTTTTATGCGCTTTTTGTGTACTAATCGACTTCAGCCAACTCACTTTTACATCGGGATCCCTACTTGCTACCATCACATTTTCGTAGCGCTATTTTAGTAGTTTTGCAGGTCAAATGCCTCATAATTCCTCATTTCGATTCAAACACGATGATCTCGAGCCAAATTCAAAGACCATGATCAAATCAGAGGAAATTTGGAGCATATACTAAAGAGAAGGAGCCTGGAAATTTCGCAAGTTGCCAATTTTCGCAACCTACGAACACCGCCCACCTCGCTTACTTTTCTCGATAAACTGATCCACTTGCTGGGTGGTTTTATACAAGCTCATTCTTATGTAATTTTGGTTCTTAACACACTTTGTAATTTCCTTTACTGAGCACCCATATAAGCTCAGTACGCTTTATAATCAAATCAACTTTGGTCACTCAATCAATCAGCCAGCACGGCTTCCTCCCTCCGTTGTCGGGTGATTTTCTTCTTCTCCCTTCACTTTCGCACTTCGTAGCCAAACACCCTCGATGATGACAAATCAAGGGATGGTTGGCTAATACCCCTGATCCTGAAGGAAGGGCCACTGCGTTGTTTTTGAAGTTTAGCTACATGTTCATGCTCTTCATTTGTGTTTATGGTATTTCAGGCTCCCTCGCTTCACCATAAAGTTAAAATCTCTTAAGCATGCTCTCTTTAATGTGTATTTGGAAAGCTTTTTGGGTTCAGTGGATACTTTCGCTAGATCCACTAAGGCCCAGTTAGTTGTCTCCTATTAGTTATCGTATGATAGTGGTTTTGAGATGTGTTTTCACTGCTAGGGACATTTATGCCTAATAAAATGCTATCTTTCAAAAGGAAAACTCTTAGGGTTTAGGTCTTGTGTTAAAGATCCGCTCAGAAATGACTATATGTCATGCTCCCAAATGCGAGGATAAAAACCTGAGTACATGTTGGTTAACCTAGAATCCTAAGCCCAGTGGCCCGAGACTTCAAGGATTTCTCTCTCAACTTTTCACTTTAGTTATTTCAATTTTCAACCATTTACACACACTGTTTCCCACAAACCCTTTGAATACAACAAGAAAACACCATTTTCAATGCACTGTAACCTTTTCACGAAGAAACCATCCTCTGTTCGAATTCTAGAGCCACTATACCGGTAAAGAGTCATACGCGCAGTAGGAATCAGGTTATAAATTTTGTTGATTCTAACACCTACTGAAGCCAAAACTAATCATCTTATGCATCCTGGGCCTTGTTCCTTAAGATTGAGTATTCCGATTATCAGACAAGGAGCATTAGTGGACACTTTGGTGAAGCAAAAACCTTAGCTCTAGTGAAGGCAAGCTTCTTTTAGCCTAAGCTTGAGAGAGACATTGCTAGATTTGTCAAGAAGTGTGTTGTGTGTATGATGGCTAAAACTCATGGAAACAATGCGGGAATATATACACCATTACCAATTCCAAATATGCCAAGGGAGGAGGTTAGCTTGGATTTTGTGTTGGGATTACCTAGAACACAAAGAAAAAAAGATTTGATTATGGTCATTGCCGATTTAAGCCAAAGATGGCCCACTTTGTACCATGCAACAAGTCTAATGATGCTTCGCATGCCGACTGTACTTCAAAGAGGTCATGGCGCTACATGGTATTCCCAAGACTATGGTTTCGCATCGAGACTCCTAAGTTTCAATCACTTTGAGAACTCGGGAGGAAACTTGGGACTTCTTATCAAGCTAAGACTTCTTATCACCCGTGATCGATGGTTAAATCGTGTTACTAATAGAAGATCGGGAAATTTGCTACGAGCTATGCAGAAAAACGTTAAACAATTCGGGATTTGATTCACCCTAAATCGAAGTTCGCCACAATAGGTCCATGCATAGAACTGTTGGGAAAAGTCTATTTGAGGTAGTCTATGGACTACAACCGATTGGACCCATGGAATTAGCACCCCATCCTATTATTAAACAATTTAGTGGAGATGTTGGAAGTTGTGAGCCAAAGATCAAGAAGCCGTGATAAAGAAGTTCTACTAAGATTACAGTTGGTAATGCCAAATATGTGGAACAAGCAAATAGACGCCGCGTGTGTTGAGCTCGAGGTTACGACTTGGTTCAGTATTACGCCATCTATTCATGTGCTGAAATTATTCCTAAGCAGAGAAACTGATGTCGTCAAGCATTATAATACTATGGGAATCCACAAGTCATTTCCACAGGGAGTGGTTTCCTAGATGATCCTTCAAGATTGCTATCCAATGAATGTGCAAATAAAGTAAAATCTGGGGGGTTTTTGGTTGATTGATTTGTTAACCGATTGACTTAAACTATTTTAAAATGAGAAGAACGAATGATGGGATCCTAAAGTTTCCACTCTTCTCCAACTAGGTAACACTCACCTCTCACTTACATTCTCATCTGGGGAGCCATCATGAATGGTCTGGCGGGTGATATAACTTTTAAAAGCTTTTGTAAGAAAAATAATAAATGAAAGATATCAACGCTTACTCAAACGATTTGATTAGACTCTTATATTGCATTTGAGATCAAACACAACATGTACCAAGAATCTCTCGTTCACACGTTGTCAAGAAGATGCCAAACTAAGGTTTTATAAGAGTTTTGTATGCGTTTAATATCACACAAATCCTATCAGCTATTAAGATAGGACTGTGTCATACCTTAAAGGGGATGAGTTTCCATCGTTAGAACCCTATCATGGAGGTTTAGAACTCCATTAAAACTGAGAATTGATTCATAAATTTTGGAAAAATAATATTAAATGTGAATTGAGAAATATCACTTCAATTGCAAAGTTGAAATATCAAAAAACGCAGAGTTCCCTCAACGAGTACTAAGTTATAAAACCGACTGAAAGATTACAAATGTTCAAAACTAGGAATGAGAAGAAACTAGCTACTATAATCTAGAAAACCCTAAAAAATATGAGAAAAACTCCAAAAGTGAGAGCCCAAACCTTGTAACACGTAACTCCCCACTCGCCCTAAAGGGCTTAAATACAATCCACATTAGTGATCTTAAAGTGGGAACCAAAAGACGAGCGTGCCTCGCACCAAGATCGAAATTCTCTTAAACTCAAGAACATCGCACTGGGCATTCTGCATCAAACCATTGGTTCTCAACGCACTGGGGCAACGGCACTAAACTCGATTGGTACCGATACCAAGACTCCATTGGATCCTAAACTACATGTGGGTACTGGTACCACCTGATTTGGTATCGGTACCAATGTCTCCACAATTGCCCAACTTCACTTCATAACCGCTTCTGGCCTCCCCGACGCCTCGGAATCAATGGTGAAGATCCGCAGCTGTCCTCCGAAACCAAACCACAATAAAAATGTGCACGAAACATCGAACAACCCGCACACGATAAAAAACAAAGAGAAAAGGTTAAAAGCACCTATTCTACACAAAATGAAAGCAAAACATGAGTTGAGGGGCTTAAAATTCTATATAAATGTCACACTTTTATGTATCCAACACACCCCTAACCTACATCTTGCTAGTCCCTAGCAAGATTTGAACTAGTAATGCCTACCGACTATGCGGCTAAACAAAGTGCACTAAGGAGCAGTCAAGCATTACAAGATTCCTAAAAAGAGCAAACATGAACATAGTACTATAAATTAACAGAATATGCAACCACCTGAACTTTAATGAGCACCAACAGTCCCAAGTGTAGTGGACAAAATAACAAACTTTTACAAAATGTAGACTTTATATAAGAGATCACTACACTAAACTAATGCCATGAAATCACCAACCGAATGAATCCCATTAAAAATGCATACATTTCACCACAACCAAGCAATATAACATAGAATCCAATGAGGAACACCCTACATAACTCAAATCAAAAAGGTCTTTTAAGCTTGTAATGACCATGGGTTACACAACAGACATAAACAAAACGGTGTCAGCATGATACGACGGGAGGGTATTCACCACCGCCAACACCACCCATTCTAAACCCAAGATACCACTACTCTTCTTCCACCTCCTCTCCATCCCAGTAAAATGCATCTCCGCTTCACACAATATCCAAATTTTCATCGTAATCCCTCCAAGTCGTGACAAGGGTCATCTGAAGGCAACAACTGGCTCCCCTCGTAATGTGACTTCGAAGATTGAGAGCCTGGTCAAACTTCTTTGCTTCCCAAGATGCATTTAAACCATCCTTTATTCTATGCTCCATCCTCTTTAAATAGATGCCCACCTGACTAGGAGCCGAAGATGATGATGGCAATGTAAGGCAGCCGGAGGAGGATGTGTCGACTAAGGCCTGTGGGAAGCCGGCTCTACTTTTGCTTCAAAGGATTTGTGGATTCGCCCCAACCTAGAAGAACTTCTTTTTTTCCTACTAAGACCACTTATCCCTAGCCTTCCACCAAGTTTGTAACTAAGGCTCCAGAAGGGATGTGCCTGCTCTCGCCACAGGACCTCAAAAATCTCTCATTACACACCATATCACCAAAGCATAATCAATAACCTTCCATTCATTACCTCATACAGAACCGACTTCTCCGGGTCAGCTTCTCCTTTCCTTTCGACCCAATCATATTATGAATGATCTATTCACAATGCATATTCCTACTTTAATTTCCAGAGTAAACTTCAGACATAAACCCCCATAGGTACCGGCCGCGCACACAGTGCTCATAACAATCGCATCAAACCTCGTAATGTACTCGATGTGGTAAGGCCTGGCCATATGTGCCAGGGCGAGCGTAATGTAGCTATCTAGCAATCAAATCGTATAACCAAGAGTCGCTTTCCCAGACTAGTCTCCAAAAGGATCCATTCAGATTCTCCTCAAGCTGGAGTAAAATTCCCGACGATGGACTCAGATAGCCTTTACTTCCCTCAAATTAATAAAACTACAAATTCCACCATGAATAACTACACGAATAGGATGAGTAAAAAGAAATATTTCAATTTTCATTCCCCGCTCACGGTGGAAACCTCGTCTTTCAACTAACTGGACCCACTTTTCTCGCTCGGATTCCGAGGATTCAGCAAACATAGCCTCAATCTCTTCATCTTCGCTTTCACTTCCTTCCTCGCTTTCCGATGAGTGGCCTCTTCTCTTCCCTTTACCCTTTTTCACGATTTGCGACGTATCAACCTTTCTTTTTAATAAACAGCTTCATAGAAGAGCCGTGGGCCTTTCTTTCCCTCATGTTCTTAACTTCGCCTACGATATTACCAACATAGAGAACACTGCATGAACGGACCACACACACATAAACCCTTCTCCAAAATTATTGGACTCACCCTCTCCACATCATTCAAAACTTTCCTCCCCATACAATTCATAGCAGACGCACCAACCAACCAAGAACATAAAGCCACAATCCAAAGCCAACCAAAATAATCCATACCAACCACAATGCAAAACAAATCAAATTGCTCAAGCTTTGAGGACGAGAATCACTTACCCACACGGTTCCAACACTTTCAAGTTCACGTGCCAAGAGCCTTTGATGCACCAAGTGGAGTTGATGGTGATGCTGAAGGGAACCCAAATCGGATTAGGGTCTGATGGTGAGTGAATAAAAGCTAGGTCTGTTTTTGTACGGAGGGTTAGGGACAGTGATTGCAGGAGAAGAGAGTTGTATAGTGTTTTTTGTGAGGAATCTCGAGGGGAGATGAAAGGTTCAAATATAACTGAAGGAAGGGAATTAGAGGCTTTATCAAGTTCGCAAGAGGAAAAACTTTCAAGAAGCCCAATTACACTCTGGCATCAGACGGAGATCGATTAGTGTGGTACCCTGCACTACTTTAGTACCGCCACTTTTTATCTCCTTCTATCAGACTACCTAGTGTGGTAATCGTACCACCACGCAGGTCCAAAATTCACTACTTTTTGGATTTCAATGTACACTCACTTCTTACACTACTTCAAATCCCCCCTCCCCAAACTGACTTGTGCTTGCTCAATTGTATACTAAACTCCCTTGGCACCTTCACACTTACTTCGGAACCATCCTTACTCAAAGTGATCAAGAATCCTAAGGTTTGAACAAAACTGGCAACTCAAGGCCCAAATAAGGGTCAAAATGACGACTAACATGATTAGAAGTTTAAAAGAGAAAATATGGCCTAAAATCATCTTTCAACACGATGGATGTTCCAAAAGTATAAGATGTATGCATTTGACATGGGGAACTCAAATGCATGTCACAATAATCAAGAAAAAATAAGCTTGAACAAGAATGATACAAGTCAAGACTGACTCTGGAGAATAGAAAAGAATTAAGTGAATATGGTCCCAAATATGAAAAAAAAAAAAGTTTTGTGCATGCTTGTTATTGTGTATGGGCGAAACTATATAGAGTTCATATGATAAGGTCATGCGGCCGCATACTCAAAGGTCAAGTACCATTTCAACAAATAAAATCGAAAAAAATGTGATGAACTTAACCCCTAAGAACATTGAATTAAACCTAAATAGCATGCACTTAAATGGCTCTAAAACCCTAGTGTCCCCAATTAATGAAATAAGCATTGCCCCAATGCATCAAGGATACACACACCACGTAATTATAAGAAAGGGCTAAAACACTGCTGCCACCACTATGCGTGGGCGTTACATATGGGCCGACTTCCTTAAGAAAAGAAAAAAAGAATTAAATGAATAAAGAGTAAAGAAATGCATGAAAAAGAAAAGAAAAGCTATATACAAAGGGAAGACAGAGATTGACAAATAAGAGACATCCCAAAAGACCTGACTTACCATTCCTTACTCTCCCCGTGGTCAAGTTCTCTAGAAATGGTTTGCTCTAATTATCGACTTTAAAGAGTTTCCCATTCTCCGCATTCTCAACTCCATCGCCATACGGGTGAACTATCTTGACTATGAAAGACCCATTCCATCTAGAACTGAGTTTACGGAAAGATGTGCACAGAGAGCCGTACAAAGAGTACCTTTGGTGAGGTTCAAAGGTCTTCCTAATATGTTCTCACATGGAAGAGCTTGACATTCTCTTTGTAAATTCTCGAAGCCTCACGATTCACGCCAATTCATCGAGCCTGCCTATCCGCAGCATCCGCCGGCTTACTCCCGCTCTAGCCAAACTCAAACGAAGAGTTTTAATGGCCTAATATGCTCAGGCTCCATTTCATCGAAGTGACATGCTCGCATAACCAACCTACAGAGACATACCAAGAATAGTTTAAAGGGTACTATTGTCCTAAAGAGCATCGCCAATGAAGAGACCAACTTGCGATTGTGGTTAACCATCTTACCAAAAATGCTCATCTCCCTATTGCCTAGTTCGGCCACCATCGGGTCTCATGCGGTAAAATGGAAATTTCAGCGTGACTCCATACTTTAATAGATTTCAAAATATCGATTACAAAATGGAGCCCACCACTAATGATTGCACGAGGCATTCCAAAGCAGAAAAATATGTTCTTCAAAATTTCAAACAACTCAGGTCATTAGTTCTCGCTGGAATGGCCTCACCCACTTAGAAACATAATCAATCACAATAAAATGTAAAGGTACCTACATGAGGGGGAAAGGACCCATGAAGTCTAAACTCCCCAAAGAATCGCTAATCTTTAAAAGAGGCCAATAAAACCGCTTGGTGTGATTTTATCAACCGCTTTTCTTACGAAGAAATGCCTCCACAAGTTACGTGAGTGATGTATGGTGAGTACCCCACTCATCGCCATCGATACACACCTCTCATCAATTGATCGTGATGCATTTAAACAAGTATGGGTAATCAAAATAGTATTTTTTTAATGGGCCCACCAAAAATTTTCTTTACTGAGGTCCATCGATGGACTTGTCCTACTAAATAATTTACTAAGTGTTCGTGATACCACGGGCAGCTGACAAGAGCAAAAAGTCAAGCCATCAAAGGAAAGTGTCACCTACGGGCGCATCAAGTTGTCTCCGAATCTAAACAAGAAAGGTGGTAACTACCACATTCTTAACTCCCTTCTTATCCTTAATGGTCAAATTAAATTCTTAGCATAGTAAAATCCACCTAGTCAAATGAAGCTTAGTATCCTGCTTAGAGAGCAAGTACTTCAAATACATGATTATGAAAATGGTTACAAATCTTGCAATGTAAGACTTGAACTTATAAGGCAAAGACTACAACCAAGAATCCGTAATTGTATAATCGACTGAGCTTAATCTAGAGTCTCGCCGGGCATAGATCACAAACACTTTTTATCTTCCCTTTCGCCTGATACGCTTCTATGGCATAATCACTGGCTACACATGATCTCAAAGGGAGGTCCCACTAGGGATCGCATGATAAGAGGTGACACTAACATAGTTTTCGCTTATCAAAGGCCGCTCACATGCCTATAACCATTCAAAAGTGACATCCTGGCGCTAAATTGCACAGCAGACGCTCTATGGAACTAAAATCTCTTATGAACCTCCTATAAAATCCTGCATGACCTATGAATGACCGTATGTCCTTGACACACTTAGGAGTGGGTAAGTTGGAGATCAACTCAACTTTATCTTTATCTACCTCTATTCCTTCTCTCGACACTATGTGTCCTAGCATTGAATCCTCAGGTCACCATGATGTGACACTTCTCCCAATTCAAGTACTCAAATCTCTTTTCTCCCATCTTTTCCAATGCTCTCTTTAAATTTTCCAGACATCCCTCATATGAATCTCCAAAAATAGAGAAATAGTCCATGAAAATCTCCAAGATATGTTCTATCATATCATTAAAATCCATATCATGGACCAAATGGTCCCCGGTGCATTACATATCTAGCGGCATTTTCCAAAGGAAATAAAATTAAAAAGGCAAGTGAACGTGGGTTTTCTCGATCTTCTAAGGCTATCTTAATTTGACGGTTCCTAAGCACCCATCTAGAAAATAATAAAAAATCTACGCCTCAACTCTCCAACATCCGTCCACAAAAGGTAGAGGGAAATGATCTTTCCTGCTATCATTAAGCTTCTTATAGTCCATGCACACCCTCCAACCCGTGGTGACCCGCAGAATGGGAGCTCATTGTGTTCATTTCTGCTACCATAGTGACCCCGACTTCTTAGAACTACTGGGTCAGATCACCCACTTTCTATTTGGGTAACTGCAAATAACACCTTACATTCAACAGTTTTAAAACCTCTTCTTGACAACTTTTCATGATCAGTTCAAATTTTTCATTATTGTTCAAAAGGTTTGACATCCTCTTCCAAGTGAATCTCGTGTGTGCAACCAAGGGGCTAATTCCCTTTAATATCTCGCAATGGTCCATCTTATGGCAATAGCGGGTTCAATATCTCCATAAGTTTATTCTCTTGATTTGGCTCTAAAGAGGAGGTTATGATTACCGGGAAAGTATCTTCTACCCTTAGGAATGCATACTTGAGATGCGATGGTAAGGGTTTCAATTCAAGCTTAGGTGGCTTCTCTTCCGAAGGTAATACTGGCCCCCACTGCGGCAATTTTTCAAATCCGGGTGCCCACCATTTGCCCGTACACCACTATGCTCAATTATAGAGCGCAAAAAACTCCAATCTGAACGGTTACCCCCCAACACAACTTGGGCCTGACAGACAAGACATGAGAGGTTCATCATATGAAACATGATCTACATAGTTCTGCACAACAGATTCTATCATATTTACCTCACATACATGCTCATCATCCCCTATCTCCTTGATAACATCGAAGATGTTTAGATTAACAGTCATGTTACCAAAAGATACGTCATTAATCCTCCTCTTCAGTGTATAATGTCATTGGTAGTGGCCAAGAAGGGCCTACCAAGAATCACTAAAAACTAAGTCCCTTGATTCACCACAAGTTGAGTGTCAAGAACAACAAAATCCACAAGATAGTAGAACTTGTCTACTTGCACCAATACGTCTTTCACTATACCTCTAGGAATTTTCACACTATGGTCAGCTACCTTAAGGGTGATATTAGAAGGCTCTAACTCTCCTAACCCTATTCAACATATACCGGAGTATGTATAGAAATAAATTAACACTTGCCCCAAGTCTACTAAAGCATGTCCTAATTTTAGTTCCCACCACTATGGAAATAAATACTTCCTAGGTCTTTATATTTCAAGTGGGCAAGTTGTTCCTAATCAAAGAGGTGGATTGTCTGAATATAAATGCATCCTCACTGGGACACTTAACTTTCTTTTCACAGTACACAAGTCTTTCAAGAACATGGCATATGACAGAATTTGCTTTATGGCATCCTACAAGGGAATGTTTACCTTAAACTATTTGAACAACTCATAAATTTCATAATGATTGTTCAATTTCTTGGGGGCTCTCAACCTATGGCGGTACGGAGCAAGAGGCACAGTAGCTTTTCCGCTCAACATCAACAACATCTATCCTAGGAACGCGAGGCCTGGTCGCATACATCATCATCCTCATGGCTCATTTCAAAATCTTTTGTTTGCTTTGGAAACTCTTTGAGCTGAATGGTTTTATCAATTGTTTTTCCATCAAGAGTAAGATGCCTTGCAATGTTCAAAAGTTACATCATTCGACTTGAGATCTAACACTATTTTGACCCTCGAGGGTTTCGATGGTCCGAAGGAGTTTCTTCTTGTTGAAATTGCCCATGTAAGAGGTCAACTTAGTGATTTAGGATCTCACATCATTTAAGGCAGTTCAAAATTCAATGTTGGTGTATTGTTGAGCCTAGACAAACTGTGTCACAATGTCGCCCAAAACTTCTTACGTGAAGGCTGGTAAAGCCGCTGATTTTGATTCCCTGGTAGCAGGGAAACTCTCGTTGTGATTCGTGAACTCGAGACCTTGATTTTGGAATCTCTGGGGTGGGCTTGACTTGAAAAGCCTCGTTTTGGGGTGCTCTCGACCTGCTATTTGGAAAATGGCTTCGCCTCCTCATTCTTCCAACTAAATTTAGGTGCTTACCCACCGAATTATTTCAGAGTACGGAGAGTTAAAGGGCCTTTCGCAATTAAAAGCATTAGCTCGCTAATTCGACGGGCTTCCCTGACTTGAGGAAGGTTAAATGGTCAATGGAGCTGGTCATCGCAAATGATGCATGACTCATCCACCCAGTCCCATCAAGACCGAAGGTACCTGGGTACAACACACCTCATTCACTCTTTCAATTCAATGGCTTCTAACTTCCTAGTCAATTGGCTATTGCAAGTCACGCCCTTCACGTGATGTATTCCTCCCATAGGTACTAAGTGCACTTTAAGAAGATTCAAAGGAGGCATTAGTCCCAAGTTCGGTTATCCGCTATCGTATGAAAAAATCATGACACTTCCTCGCGCTTCTCATGTAACCCCACATCATTTGGATGTATTGTTTGCTATTTAGGAAAGTCCAGAAAGTATGCAATAGCCGATTTGTCCAACATCCAAACCATGGTGTGGGAGAGCGTGGAGGAGGTCCTTATATATTTCCTATACAACAGCAAAAGGTTCACCCGGTTTTTCAGAAAAGTTTTGATCGTCGCATTTAGCAGCATTCGCAAGGCCCCGAGGGAAGAATTTGCTGAGAAATTCATTTAATGTCTTCCCAAGTGAAAAATTGGAATCGGGGAGTGCAAGAGAGTGAAACCATATTTCGCCTTTTCCTCAGAGAGAATGGGAATAAAACCATACTGCATTATACGGAGGGCGATCCTCTCTGTGACAGAAAGCACTGCAAACATCCTTAAAATATCCCCATGGATGAGTAGAGGTTCTCGTAATCGACCCTCGGGAGCACAGGAGAAGACGAATCATCTCCGACCATAAGGAATTGGTTCATTCTTCGCGAGCGAATACACGAAGCTCATTGCGGTTCTTCGAGGTCAGAAAATCTCTCTCGGGCGGTTCTTCCACATTGCAAAGCGCAGGAGCCTACCATCGACCCGCTGAAAATTAATATTTCCCCTCCGCCGGAGTCACGACGGCAACACCATCCTCTGTCGCGGAGGCTCATAGTATCTTTATGAAGCTACCAGGCAACCTCCGTCATTTGGATTAAAACGAGTTTGTTGATTTCCGGGATGTTCCATTTGAGGATTAAGGTTCTCTTTAAACAAACGTCTTACTGTGGAATCTTCAAGATGTCTTTGAGGTATAACTCTTACAAGTCAACGTTGCTCATCACAAGCCCAAACGACATGCACCAATATTACCCCAATTGGACAGGTATCCACTTATATTATCCACAAAAAGAATTAAAAAAAAAAAAGGTAGAGAACGTACCGGATTTGCAATGCAATTACAAATTACCACTAACTCTCTCTGGATCGACTAGAGTGCTCGCCACTCCCCAACAGCGTCACCAAAAATGCTTCATCTATTTCGTATGCTAAAATTATTCCCAAGCATAGGAACTGATGTCGTCAAGCATTATAATAATATGGGGGTCCACAGGTCATTTTCACATGGAGTGGTTTCCTAGATGGTCCTTCGAGATTATTATCCAATGAATGTGCAAATAAAGTAAAATATGGGGGGTTTTGGTTGATTAATTTGTTAACCGATTGACTTAAACTATTTTAAACGAAGGGCGTAATGATAGGATCCTAAAGTTTCTAATTTTCCAAGCAGGTAACACTCACTCTCACTTACATTCTCATCTAGAGCCATTGATGAATGGTCTTGATGGGGATACTTTTAAATCTTAAGACAAAGAATAAATGAAAGATATCAACGCTTGCTCGCACGCATTGATTGTACTCTTAGATCGCATTTCGAAAGATCAAGCATAACGTGTACCAAGAATCTCTGCTCACACGTCATTAAGAAGATGCCAAACTAAGGTTTATAAGAGTTTTAGCAAGTGTTTAATATTATACAAATCCATTTAAGCATAAGAGAGGACTCAAGAATATACTCGAAGAGGATGAGTTTCATCGTTAACCTCATCATGGAGGTTTAAACTCCATTAAACTGAGAATCGATTCATAAATGCCGAACAATAATATTAAATGAATCGAGATATATCACCAATCAAGTAAAGTCAAATAAAACGCAGAAGTTCCTCAACGAAAGTACCAAGTTATAAACCAATTGAAAGATTACAAATGTTCAAAACCAGGAACGAGAAGAAACTAGCTACTATACTCTAGAAAACCCTAGAAAATATGAGAAAAACTCTAAAAGTGAGAGCCCAAATCCTAGAACACGAACCCCCTTAATTATGCCCTAAAGTGGGCTTAAATACAATCCACATTAGTGATCTCAAAGTGGGAACCAAAAGATGAGCATTCGCACCAAGATCAAATTCCTCTTAAATCCCGCAAAGATCAAAATTTCTAAGATCGCAGATTAGTTAAGGTGGTACCAAGACAAAACCTCCTCACCGGTTCTCAACTCGCACTCGTACCGCATTCATAATGACGGCAATTCTGCATTCAAGACTCCACTAGACTCTAAACTACACGGGTACCCTATATTCACCGACGGCACCGCAACAATGTCTCCACAATTGCCCAACTTCACTTCATAACTACCCGGGGCCTCCCGACAACGCCTAGAATCGACAGCGATGATCTGCATTGTCCTTTGGAAACCAAAATCCTACGAAAATGTGCACGGAACATCGAACAATCTGCACACGCATAAAAACAGTAGAAAAGGTCAAAAGCACCTACTCTACACAAAATGAAAGAAAAACATGAGCTGAGGGGCTTAAAAACCTATATAAATGTCGCACTTTTATGTATCCAATAGTACACCTTCGCAAGGATAGGTTTCCACCAAGAAAGTTTGGAAAGCTCAAGCTAAGGGTAGATGACCCTTTCAAGATTATAGAGAAAATTGGAGAGAATGCCTACAAGTTGTAGTTTTCATATGAATATGAAATTTCTCCAATGTCACGCCAAGGATTTGAGGGCTTATCACGGCAAAGACTTGAGGGCAAGTCTTTTTTCCTAACTATGGGGGATTGATGCAGGAGCTTCTATAAGCACACCAAACATTGGGAGTTTAGCCTTAATTATTGAAGAATTGGGTTGGGGAGGTCAAAAGCACAAACACATAAGAAACTTCCGACCCCATCGCCTCGAAGGCAAAAAACATGGTCAAAACCTGGGCAAACTCGACGTGAAGAGCCGCCATATCGATTTAAAGATTTTCCGTAGATCTTCTCTGAGGATTTGCTTTAGGATTCTGTTGTATTTCTTTTAGAAAGATTTGCTCGGAGATTTACTCCAAGATTTTATTATATCCCTTTTAGGAAGATTTGCTTTATTTATTTTAGAAAGTTTGTTTTTTGGATTTGTTTTATGTAATTTAGAAAGTTTCTTTTCCTAGTTAAAGTAGAAATTGCTTTATTTCTTTAGAAAATAAGGGGACTATAAATACCCCTTTAGTTGTGTTTTTTTTCATTCATTAAAGTTTTAATAAAGTTTCAGATTTCTTTACAGTTCTCTATCTCGCGGATTCTCAAGCAGTTTGTAGTTTTTCATACCCAGTGGATTCCTATGGGCGGTCTTTGTTCTACTACCAATCAACCCGTCCATAGTTGATCGTGGCACTTTCACTCCATCATCTATCTTATGTGGATCTATTTAGTAACCCAATAAGTAACTACTATTGTGCAAACTCTACTCTCCTCACCATCTCATCTTTTCTTTAAACTTTCCAAAACCAAAATTTCAACCTCAACCCAAAACTTTCCAAATCTTGTTCTATACTACTAATACCTTTTTTTTCCTTATATACCATAAATACATCATCCCTAACTTAGAAAATCTCAAAAAACTGTCCATAACCCATTTTGGCCCTAGAAAACTACCCCAAACCCATGTTTTGACTTATCTAAACTTCAAGATCATCCATCAAGGTCCCAACCTTGCATCACAACTTTAACCTGATCCAATCATGAATCCCAAGACCCTTTCAGTGGAATGCCGTAAACTTGTTAAACCTTCTCTCGCTTAATTATTTTAAAAAGTTGAGTGTTTTGAAGTTTATGTCATAGTTTGCTTATTCTTAAATTCAACCAAAGTTGATCTCTAAATTTCTCTAATTTAGCAAATTTCTATAGTAAGACTAATTCTACAATACAAACTATAAACATACATACAAGATATAATTTTCTCGAACATGTAAGTTCTTTACTTTAATTTAATAATTTAAATATCTTAAAAAACAACACTTTAATTAAATCCATTATTTGTATTAATAAATTAAATTATATATCTATTTAATAATTATCCATTAAAGGATAATTCTTGTTAAAATATAATTTAATTCTTAGTAAATATAAATTAACTTATATATCTATTTACCATATCCATTAGAGAAGTCTTCTTAAAATATAATTTAATTTTTAATAATAAATTGAAATATTTATCTATTTAACATTTATCTATTAAAAGATAATTCTTGTTAAAATATAATTTAATCTATAATAATAAATTAAATTATATATCTATTTAACAATTATCCATCAAAGATACTCTGTTAAAATATAATTTTATTTTTAATAATAAATAAATTATTTTTCTATTTATCATTATCTATTAAAGGATAATTTTATGTTAAAATATAATTTAATTCATAATAATAAATTAAATTATATATCTATTTACCATCCATCAAAGATAATTCTTGTTAAAATATAATTTTATTATTAATAATAAATAAATGATTATCTTATTTATCATTTATCTATTAAAAGGATAATTCTGTTAAAATATAATTCTAATATCTAATAATAAATTAAATTATTATATATATATATATATATCTATTTAACATTTATCCATTAGAAGACAATTTTGTTAAAATATAATTTGATTTCTAATAATAAATTAAATTGTTTATCTATTTAAAAATTATTCAAGATAATTATTGTTAAAATATAATTTAATTCCTAATAATAAATTAAATTCTGTTAAATGATAATTCTTGTTAAAATATAATTTAATTCCTAAGAATAAATTAAAGTATTTATCTATTTAACATTTATAAGATAAATCTTGTTAAAATATAATTTAATTTATAATAATAAATTAAATTATTTATCTGGATAAATTCATAAAAATATTTTAATTCCTCATAATAAATTAAATTATTTATCTATTTAACAACTATAAATCTTGTTAAAAATAATTTAATTTGTCATAATAAATTAAATTAAAACTAATTTACCTAGGAATTTTCTCAATGAACAAACATAATCCAAAATTAGTTAAACAAATAATTCCAAAACTTAGTTTGTTTGAACTAAATGAAAGGAAACATGTATTTTAATTAAAATTCTTCTACTGCACAAAACGGATTTGTGCATCAAGAATTACATGAAGCATACTATTCACCAAACTGATTTGTGCACCAAACAAATCAACCACATTTATGCACCAAACATATCACATTGACCTATGTCAATATCTGGAGCAGTTCTAATTTCACCAGAATGCTATTTACATGCATGTATCAAATATTAAATTAATAAAAAAATAATTTTTTTTTTTATTAACTTATGAAATCTCAAGATCTCAGATCTTGAATCTAGAAAACCCACTATGATACCATATGTTGGAATCCAGGGACATCCCTCCAGAAATCTATGATTTCATAAACAATGGAAGCAAAAAATAAAATACATACTAATCAAAATGGAATTGATCAAGTGAATCTTCCAAGCAATAACCGATTTGCAAGTCTTTACCACAAAGTGTGGGCTCCAATTAAGAACAATCCAATGCCTTTTTGGTTTCAAATCTATAATACAAAGAAATTATCTTCCCTCTAAAATTTGTCTCACCCCCTAAACCTAAATATAATGTTATATTTATAATAGTGTTTAGTGGGCTATTGAATCCACTTACATACCTGGGCCTATAATTAACCCATATAAGTGAGTTCAGTCCAACTTAATTAAAACTCTAGTTTGCTTATCTGAGCTTAATTCTAACAAAAATAAGACCATTAAATCAAAGGGTGTTCTCTTAATGAGAGTTGTGTACACAAGTCCTTTGTCATGGAGAATAAATCTACGACAAGTGAGAGTGTAAGCCATTAGCGAGGTTGAAGCAAAGTTACAGTCACATCATTTACAGATAAAAGTCTTCCACCAAAGGATAACAAGTCTTGACCATTGTGAGTTGTTTTAAAAGTAAACACAGGGCGTTTGGGAAGAGGAGGGGCGGAGTTGTTACCCAACATGAAAATAATGGTCAACATAGTAGGTCGGTCTATTGGAGATTCTTCCACGCATAAGAGACCAATTTGGATGCATCTCAATACTTCATCCATAGGGTATGACTTTTCTAGCAATGGATCGATTATATCCCAGGCTCTGTCTTCTTCCCATAGGTTCCAAACCTGAAAATTTGACCACTATTAGCTTATTGCTCTAAAGAAAGAAAATAAAGAGGTGAGACAACAAGCATCATTTTACACACATGTCCGACCAAGTTAATATATGGACAGTCCTGATAATAAGTGTTATTTCTCCTCCCAGTAATGATCTCTAATAGCAAAACTCCGAAACTGTAGACATCAGATTTTGTGGAAAATAACCCTTCCATCGCATACTCAGGAGGCATGTAACCACTGCAATAGCAAATAAAATACTATTAAAACATATTAGACAAAGTTTTATGCGGCATCTCAAACATAACAAGATTTCTTACTACGTTCGACCACTGATTAAGCTTCCTTCGATTTGATTCCCTCCAAATATTTTAGCCATACCAAAATCTGAAATTTTTGGAAGCATCTCAGCATCTAGTAGAATGTTGCTTGCTTTGAGGTCTCTATGTATGATTTTTAATCTTGATTCCTGATGAAGATATAAGATCCCTCGAGCAATTCCAACAATAATTTCAAAGCGTTTTTTCCAATTTAACAATAACTTATTTGTTTCATCTGACCCAAAGTTATATAAATAATCAATTAGTAAAATGATGTTGGAATATAGTCTAAAGTGATTATGAAAGAACCTTCGTGTGAAAATGGCAGAGATAAATGATACATACCGAAAATGAAAGAGTCTAAACTTTTGTTTGGCAAGTACTCATAGACTATCATCTTCTCCTTTTCTTGAACGCAATAACCCAGAAGCCTCACAAGATTCGTGTGTTGAAGTTTTGCAATAAGTGTCACTTCATTCCTAAATTCTATTTTTCCTTGCCTCGAATCCTTTGATAATCTCTTCACAGCTACGTCTTGTCCATTAGATAGTTGACCCTGATAATCGTCATGCAGAATTTGATTATTGGCAATAAGGAAAATTCTGCTAATTAGCCAATGCTAGTGCAATGAACGGAAGTCCAACAATTTCAGTAGTCACAATACATATGAGAATGACTCAATACCTTATAAACTGAGCCAAAACCACCACGTCCAAGTTCGTTATCAGAAGAGAAATTATTTGTGGCTGCAGCTATGGTGTTCAGATTAAAGAATTGTAATTCAGAATTAGTTGTACTTTCATCATGCTCATTTGCTCCTGGAGAGTCTTGAAGCCATGTAGCGCCACGTCTGAAATCATTTAATATTTTGTTTTGTCTTCCTTTTCTTCCTTTTCCTGTCATGGAAGTACAACATTGAATAATCCTTCTTTGACTGTAGGGAAAAGTACCTAATAAAACTTAGAAGGTGTTTGTTTGTTTGTTTGTTTTTACTTTTTGTTAAAAGTAATTTGCTTTTAGACTTTAAACTGCTTTTAATACTTTTTATGATTTATTGATAAAATTTATAAAAAAATTATTGAATAAAAAAATGCAAAATATTGGGCTTTTTGAATGCCTTTTCTTATTAAGAAAAAAAAATTAAAATTTCAAATCTTAAATCAAAATTATACTTTATGACACAATTGAAACTCTCATCATTTCATTATTATGCTAATTAAATAAAAGCAAGGGTATTTTTAAAGTTTTATTTTCTCAAGATATAGATAAAAATTAATAGTTTGATTTCTCTTTTTCTTTATTGGTAGATATGATAATTATTTCCATTTAATAAGTCGTTTTATCAAAATTTATATAAGATGTTAAATTTTTATAGAAAATATATTAATTTAATGTATACAATGATGATGATTTTTTCTGGTGATATTTTATTGTTTCAAATAACTTCAAAAAATATTATATATCATAAATACTTTATTTTTCATTTTTATAAAGTTAAATTATCTGTCATACAGATAAATAGTAACCAACCTATTTTAATTAAGATGTTAAGACGATGATATTTAAATAAGATAAAAACAAATAACTTAATACTTAATAGAAATAAAGTATTAAAAATAAATAGCTAAATACTTAATTCTATTAAGTATTAAGTTAAACAATAATTTTATTTAGAATTAAGTAAAACGAAAAAAAAAAAGAAACAAACACCAACATTAGAAATATTTGGCTTTTCCTAACAAGTATATACATCCTCAAAGAAAATCCCCTCATCCCAATCCCAAGACATAGACATTGGATGGAAGGCTTAAAAGGAACCTACCATAAGAATTTATGTTTGATTACCTTTCATTGTTCAAAGAAAAAAAAAAACAGTTTGATTACCTTTCATCTTCTTCCTTATGATCAATAAAAATGATGGGATCAAGAGAGCCATCATCACAGCAGCCCCCACCACCAAAACTGACATCATCCCCTTCGGGAACCTTTATCTTCGTTTCTGAATCAGCGAAAAGACCACAAGAAAAAGATAAAAATTATCCGATAAATCTGAGAGAGAAGCCATCCATGAAACCTGAAAATTAAATGTGAGCATATATACCTAGAGTGATGGCATCCACACGCACATATAAATCCTGCTCCCCTTCAGGAAGTACTCGTATATCCATCAAATCCCCAGACCAAGACAAGCACCCACTCCCACTCACATCTGCAATCGCGTATGCACTGCATGAACAGTCCTTCAGGCACTCCTCTCTACATGCCTCCAAGCTCATGCTCATGTTCACACGTGCCACGGATGTATATGGGGGCTTTGTAGATTCCACCTTCACAAAGCCTTCCCCGCCCCCGCACACGTTCACTCCTTCCTTTCTGTGACATCCAGCTGAGCCGTCTTTCAAGAACCAGTCACGTGGCGACTTGGGCTCGAACCCCGGCAAGCACGTGCACTCAAACTCGGCGCTCCTTTCATCGCAGTTGCTGTTCTGTCCGCAACGGCCGAACATGTCGCACCGGTCCCTTGGGTCAATGACGAAGCTTACCCATTTCCCTTTCGATTCGTGCCACAAGCTCCGCTGAATATAGCCGTCGGGGTCGACCGTCAACCTCGAGAGAACCGACGCGTTGACCATGATAAACATATAAGAGATTTCTTCTTGATTGTTCAGAAAAATAGGAGTGTATATGAATCTACCTTTCAACGCAGACATTCCGCTAAACCGTTGCCCGTTCCAGGGACCGGTTCTGGATAGCCGCTCAGAACCCTGGTACAGAAAAAATTGAGGAGACCCACTGGCGTTAAGCTCAAACGAGTATGTCCCGGTTCCTGGGTCGGTTTGGGATTTCCATGAAGTTAGGAACTTGTAGATACCGGTTCTCCTATCCAGTCCGATTTTCATATAAGGAATTAGATTATCAGTGGGATAATCAAACCCTTGCCACACGACCCTCTTGTCATCATTTCCGATCATCAACACTAGGTTTCCGGTATCTAACAGCTGTGCCACAGCAGCGTCCACTGATGAGATGGAAACGTTTGTGGACCATACTTGAGTAGTAGTGTTTCCCCGGTGGAGAAGGAGGTTTCCACAAGTGTCGATGGAGAGGGCTCCTGAGGTATCGTTGATAGGATTGTCTCTGTTGAGAACCCAAACAACTGTTTTTTCGGGAATTGTGTTGTACCAAACTCCAATATAGCGTAGTGTAGAATTCTGTGAACTGAAGAATCCAAGAGCGAACCTGGACTGTTTAGAGACTAGAAGCTCGCCATCACTCAAGGGTTTGTTGGGAGTGATGGTGTCAATGGAGCTACTAAGTGGGAGCAAAAGGCATAGAAGCAAATGCTGAAGAAACATATTTGCAGGATGGGTATGTGACTTCATAATAATTAAACTGTTGATTTCCGTATTACCTGTACTGAGCCCCGATAGAAGCCACAGAGCAATTCTACAACGCAAACTAACGAGATGGGAGGAGTAAATAAGAAAAAATTTTAAGCTCTACACTGTTGCATTGGAACTGTCTCCGCTAAACGTACCATAGCGTTAATCGCTTCAAAATTGCACCTATCCACCCCAACTATTAAACTCAGGTTGATCATAGTTGTTCCATATATATTTGCTACATTTGATTTCACTGGCCCCCTCTCACA
Source organism: Tetrastigma voinierianum (assembly GCA_016808115.1). Lineage (NCBI taxonomy): Eukaryota > Viridiplantae > Streptophyta > Magnoliopsida > Vitales > Vitaceae > Tetrastigma > Tetrastigma voinierianum. Next base: position 47,309 of record JAEQBH010007076.1, read on the forward strand.
CTAAAACTTAGATCGACGTATACCACAAGTCACACATTGAACTGGTGAAAGTCTTGTTATTCTATGATTACACCTTTTTGAACTGGTCAAGTCTTTGTTATAATTCTATGATTACACCTTTCTAGGACCTCCAGAAAAACAGAAGACCATAAGCTAGTCGATAAATCATTAATGTCTTTATGGCTTTTCAAGTTTGCAAGGGATTTTTCTTTCGTTTTTTTGGATAACAAACCGTTATTTTAAATAATTCTTAAACCACCATAGTATGGTATGACAATCATTTTCAAATTATATTTGTTTTTTCTAAATATGAAAAAAAAGAAAGAGAAAAGGATAAAATCGTATTTAGAAAGATACCATCTATAATATATATTTTTTTAAAACAACCTTTAAAATTTCTGTGAATGATATAAATTTGCAAGGGACAAATATATCCTTAAAAGCTACATATTTTATTATAGTATAATGATATAATGATATAAATTTGCTCGTCCAAGATATTATTTGTTTTATTATAGTCTTTTTAAGAATTATCTTTTAAATTATCATATGTATCAAAATTCCATTTGTAAGTCTACCGTCACCCATACGCAGTAACTGTAATTTTATAAATACATTTATTTGAAAATAATTAAAATTTTGTAATTTGATTCATTTGAGGCAAATTTAAATATTACTTTAGATTTTAGACTACATAAAATTTAAATTAATTTTTATTTTGTGATTATTTAAAAATCTGGTTTTGGAAAATACTTTATTCTTTTTTAAATTAGATTGACTTGATTAGTGGAGAATGTAGAACTTTCAATCATTGACATGAAATTAGATTGACCTAAAAATTTTATTTTTCTTAAAAAAATATTCAGAAATAATTTTCCATATTTTATAATTCATACACATAGTAAAAGTGAAATATAGCATAGAAATAAAAAACATGGAAACATAAAAGGGTTAATTAAACTTTATATTTTTGTGTCTCAACTTTATTTATTTTTGTAAGATCAAGTGTTTAAACTTTCTAATTTTTTATATTTTTGTGTCTCAACTAAATTTTTGCTCAATTAAGTGTTTAAACTTTTTTATTTTTTCTATTTTGATATTTCAACTTTATTTTTATTTAATCAAGCGTCAAAACTTTTTGTTTTTTTTTAGTTTGATGTCACAACTTTATTGTTGTTCAATCAAATGTTTCAACTTTTAATTTTTGTTTCATCACTAATCAAAGCTTATTAGGCTAATTGAATAAGCAAAAATTACATCCAAATAACATTTTTATCATATAAAAATGATGAAATTACTCAAATAACCTTTAATAATGTGAAAAGACAATATTATCCTTTTCACATTATAGATCTTGCAATCTGTTTCTTACAATACAAAATAAATTCATTAAATTGGCAACTATAAAATTGAGATAAAAATTAAAAGCTTATATTGTCATTTCAAATAGATAGTAAAACGCTAATGTAAAAAGGATAATTTTGTCATTTCACATCATTAAAATTCATTTAATTTCATTATTTTATATGATGTGGAATGTTATTTGAATTCACTTTTTTCTAATTCAAATATCCTAAAAATTTTTAATGGTCAAGAACACTTGACTAAACAAAAATTAAAAGTATAAACATTTGATTGAACAAAATAAGTGTCAGACATCAAAATGTAACTAAATGCGTAGATACTGGACAACAAAAAATAAGCTTACACTTGATTGAACAAAAATAAAATTATATTACGTAAATTTTTTTAAAAAATGGTTAATATTTATGTAATTAATCCAACATAAAAGGGTGATTTTAATTAAAAAAAAAACCCAATGAAAACTGAATTACGAATCTTAACCCTCAATCAATTTTTGCTCTCATTTTGATGAAATTATCCTCATTATTTTCTTACAAAATATTAAAAATAACTTATTCTTTTTAAAGATACGTTAATAAAGGATTTTTTTGCTCAAGACTAGTTAATATTGAGAATAATTAGATTTACAAATTTTATTATTTGAGACTTTTTAATCCAATAATTTAAAAAAAAAACTTTTTTTTATTACACTTTAATTTTAAGATAGTAAACCATCCCACCTGAACTCGAACCCGAAACCCCGATCCCTATGTCACGCATTTGAAACTATTAACGTCATCACTCGAAAGCAGATATGCATTTTGACACAAAAAAACTCTAAAATTAGAAAATAGGAAATAACATAAATAATTTAAAATTATATATATATATATATATATATATATATATATATATATATATATATATATATATATATATATATATTTAATACACTTTAATTTCAAAATAGTAAATTGTCTAACTTGACTCAAATCTAGGTCCTCCATATCTTACATCATTTAAAAACAAGATCACTTTGAGTTAGACATAAAAGGTGAACAATCTACCGTTTGAGCTAGTCACAATCACCTACCCTTATATATATAAAAGTTAGAAATAATATTTGATTCTATCTTCACTAAAAACATTATGGATTTAAATGATGATTTTATACTCCTATCCCATATTTCACTCCACTCACCCAATCCCAGTTTTTCCAGTTCCTGTATGGACTCCTAATATCATTTGGCTCCACATCTAAATTTTAGGCAATATTTCGTTGAGATTTCTTGTCGAATCATTCTCCTTGTCGCCCAAATTTCTCCATCTATGGTTGAATCTTTCTACATGTCACCCAAATTCTCCGTAATTTGCTTTTGGAAATTTGCTATAAACTTACAAAAAAAAATTATGTTGGAAATTTCTTATGAGAAAGGCAAAAGAGTTGTTCTGAGTTGAGTATTATATATATATATATATATATATATATATATATATATATATATATATATATATATATATATATATATATATATATAGGGATAAAGTATACAAATGTTCCCAAATTTTGGTTATATGTCTAATTTGACACCTGAATTTTTTTTCGATTCAAAGATACCCTGATGTTTAGTTCCATTGCTCACCTATGCCCCTGCCATAATGTGAGTGCATAAATGGACAAACCGGCATTTAATGTCGGACATGGAATGCCCCATGGCTATCTTTTTCGTCCCTAATCTGAGGTCGAATGTTTCCCAACCCTAATATGAGATTGGAATCAAAGGGATAAAAAACCCTAACTTCAATCCCCAAATCCGAGATCGAAATTAGGAGGGAAAGCTCATCCAATTTTGCCCTAATCTGAGATCAAAATTTTATCCCATTTTTTCCCTAATTAGAGATAACAATTTGCCCCAATTTTCCCCCAATCTAATATTGAAAATTTCCCAAATTACTCTACCATTTAGGGCTTTGGAGGAAGCATTTGAATGGAAAATTTTCCATTTTTCACAGATTTTTTGAAGTGCAATTCACTTTCTTGGATTACAACGAATTTGACACCATCCCCATGGCCTTCTTTGAAGGCCTTACTATTATATTTTGTCTTAGATGCAAATCTCACATCGGTTAAAAAGTGGGTTTGGCTTTTACCTCCTAGCCTATAAAAGAGCTTTTCCATCTTTGTAATATTCACATCTTTCCCCCTCTCTACTTTGAGTATTTGTAGTATTGCCCAAATTGCTTGAGTATTTACTTTTTGGCCCAGTTTCTCAGGAAATTGATTTGTAGCTCAAAGTTTGTAATTCTCGTGGATTAGTGGAAGTTTTTAGATGGCGCCCGAGGACGTAGGTATTTATACGGAACCTTGTTAAATTTCTTGTGTTCTCTGTTAGGCGTGAATTGCATTTTGTTTTAAGCATTCATTTCTTACATTTATTGAGTTCATATTGCTAAATTCACACCTATATAATTCAAATACAGGCTAAATCCCCCCCTTACTATGGTTTGGAAAATAAGAAAGAAAACCCAAGCAAATGAGGTAAGAAGGTGAAGAAGTGAAGTTGTTGTTGTTCAAGTGCCCATGTCGCGACATGGAGCCCTATGTTGCAACATGGGGTCCCCTCAAGTTTGAAGGCCATCCACTACCATGTCACGACATCAACTGCCTTGATGTCGCGACATCAAGTCATTTGGAGCAACCACTTCCATGTTGTGATATCAACTGTTTTGATGTCGCGACATCATGCCATCTGAAGATCAAGACTTGAAGTGCATTCATTGCCATGTCGCGACATGAACTGTCTTCATGTCACGACATCAACACATATGAGAGCCATGTTCTAAAGCCATCCTACTACCATGTTTTGACATCAACTACCTTAATGTCGCGACAACAAAGGAATTCTTGGAGCTCATCCACTTCCATGTCGCAACATCAGAGCTGTTGATGTCGCGACATTGCACCAACGGATCACTTTACTATATGTTTTTAAAGTTCAAAACAAAGTTTGGTAAATGGAAGATCTTATCCGAAGAAATTTTAAAATCAATAAAAACTCTTTTTACGATCCTATGGTACATGCATACTAATCAACAAACAATAAAGAACAATTACCTCAATCAAATTAAGGAGATTTTTCTAGCAAGTAGGGTTGACAACACAAGATCCTTTTATTTATTTTTTTTCCTGTTTTCGATGATCTTCCAAGTCGTTCCTCTTCACTACAATGTACGTGTGGGCGTACAGATTAACAAAGGTTTTGTTTTTAGAACTCTTGATATTCTCAACACATGAGATCAAGAGGGTTAGATGGAGGCAAAAAAAAAGTGAAACTTTTTTTTTTCTCTAATTTTTTGTCACCCCTTGACGCCTAAGGTTTTGCCTCATTTATAATATGTCTTGAATTCGATCTCAACTATCGATCAAGTGTCATATTTTAAATATTGAATTAAAATTAATTCAAATTAACTGACAAAACATAAATAGGATTAATTTCTCAAATTAACCGTTCCATCCATATAGTAATTACTATTAATTAATTAATGTTATTAATTTCTCAAATTAATTGTTTCATCCATATAGTAATTACTATTAATTAATTAATTCAATAATTAATTAATTAACATTTAATTATCTAATACTACTACATAAATAAGTATGAAATAATTTCCTTTACAACTATGTTCCTCCAAGGGATTTCTTTGTTAATTTAATCTTGTACAAGAGTTTCATGTAGCATGCCCGTGGACCTATGGACTGCATCTCAAGCTCCAATAAATTTGATAATTAATTAAACTTTAATCACTGACCCACTTATTAGTTCCAAAAGATATTCCACTAAAAATCAAATCAACTCTGTAATTACAAAGGCCCATTGATATGATCATTACATGCAATTAATCCTCCAAAATTACCCATCATTAGAGTCAGGTGAAATTATCGTTTTACCCTCTAGTGATATCTTTATCTCAAGTTCCATTAATTCACTAGTGAACGCTAATTTATAAACTGCTATAAATTAGATCAAACCATCACCCGCACCAACACTTACACCAACACTCGGTGTTATCATCCGTCAGATGTTCTAAATACCTATCTTAATGGGCTTCAAGACATATATTGGGCTCGTTTTAGATGTATCGTAATTTGTGAATCAAAAGACCCTATTGAAATAGACGTGAGTCTGGTGCTACTCTCGTGATTAAGATCAATCGCATATGATCATCTAGGTGAGAATGCCAACTCTTAATTGTAATAAGATATTATTTAAGAGTTTAATCCATGTCTAGTCCTGTCTTATGTAATCATATTTCATAAAAGCACCTCCATTTTAATAAACAATTATATCGTAATCCGACATCAAGATTACCCATTCTTAATGTTCGTGGATCGTACTAATAGTATTATAGATCAAAGATCCCTACTTTGATTTACTATTTACGCTTATTTATTATCTATAATCTTAATCATCTCTATATATAACTGTTATATACTAATATAGTTACATTAATAAACTTGGGATTTTTTATGACATTTACTAAATTATACAACACATGTATAAAGAATGAAATATAGAAAATTGTTTTCAAGGAAGCAAATACAAATTACATGCTTTCTAGGGCACTATGCCCAAACAATCTCCCACTTGCCCTAAAGCAGTGAGACATGTCTCTAAACCTAGTCCTCTAACTCGACCCGCTGCAACACCCTTTTCGTAAAGTCTTGGTAAACGGATCCCAAGGTTCTATTCCAACTATCTTCATAACTGCATCCCTCTATGTATGATCTCCCTCGTGACGATGATACTTCCTTTTCTCTATATGTTTCCCTCTCTTGTGACTCCTTGGTCTCGAGTTTGCATCGCTCCACTCGTTGTCACAAAGATAAAAAAGTGGTTTATCCATGTTCAGAACTACTTCCAGATCGGTGTAGAACTTCTTGAGCCAAAACCGATTCTTCTTTACCGCCTCATGTCGCTATGTATTCTGGCTCCATGGTTGAACTGCAATTCTAGATTGTTTGATACTTTTCTAGACTAATGCGCCCACCACCAAGAGTGAATATTGAGCCAGATGTCGACTTTCGACTATCTTTGTTTGATTGAAAATCAAAATCAGTATATCCAATAGGTCTGTGTCTCCACCCGAGTACATAAGCATATAATCTCTCAGCTCTCTAAGATATCTCTGAGAATATGCTTCATTGCTATCCAAAGGACCCATTCATATGATTGGATTAGTAACGATCGACTATCCCATCGTATAACAGATATCGGGACTCGTAGACATAATATGGCATACATGAAGGCTGCCTACACCGAGGCATAGGAATCCGCCTCATATCCTCTTCCTCTCGAGGTGTCTTAGACACCGCTTCTTGGAAAGGATAATTCCATGTCACCTGCACAGACCTTCTTGAATCTTGCATCGAAAACCCAGCTAGCACCTGTCAATATAAGATGCCTGGTGACAATGCCAAAAAGCTTGTTCTACGATCTCTTATAATTTGGGTCCCAAGAATATAGCTTGCTTCTCCCAAATCTTTCATTTGAAATTGCTCTGGCTTAGCCATTTCTTTACATTCGATAATATTTCTACATCATTCCCAATGAGTGTAATCATCTACGAAGAACCAAGAGTATAAGCCACCTTCTTTTCTTTGATGTACTTGTATACACAAGGTCATCAACATTTTTCTTAAAACCATACATTTTGATAGTTTCATCAAAACACAGATCCAAGACCTTGAAGCTTGCTTCAGTCCATAAATGGACCTAAGCAACTTGCATACTTTCGTTGTCGGGTCTTTAGCCACAAACCTTCTCGCTGCATCATGTCGATATTTCAAGATAGCCATTCAGAAAACTGGCCTTGACATCCATTTGCCATATCTCGTAATTTAGACAAGTGGCTATGGATAAAAGAATGCGAATAGACTTAAGGATAGTTACCAAGAAAGTTTCTTCATAGTCCACTTCTTTTGTATAACTTTCACTAAATGAGCTTTCAAATCCCACTTTCCCATCTATGCCTCTTTTCTTTGAAGATCCATTTACATCCTAAGGGCCTGACATCCTTCTCGGTGGATCTACAAGTTCTTACAGTTAGGAGTACATGGACTCACTTGGTTCATAGCATCTTGCTATTTATCCTGTCAGACCATCCATAGTAATCTGGAGGGCTTCACGGATCATCCTAGCAGTTAACATACTAGAAATCGACTTCCTTCATGTCCTGTGAACGGATGGTAGTCTCACTACCTTCCCATTACGTCGAGGTACCAGGATATTCTAAATAGGAATAAAGGGTCTCGACTTTGTCATTCAAGCCGCTGGCTTTCACGGTGATTTTTCTGATTCGATCGAACGTAGTTCCGCAAAGAGCAACCTTACTACGAGGTTTGAAGTTCATTATATAGCCGGCCTTCGATAAAAGTCGTGATTTGTCGATACAAATAATTTCTATCCGGGCGACTATAGAACAAATCCTCCCTTGTGCTTTTGATAATGGCATAAAACATACACCTCTACGCGGGTTCCAACTTCCCGCCTTTTCCTTTCAAGACGGTGCCGACACCCCATATGCGAAAGTGATGTAAATTAGGTTTATGTCCATTCCACAACTCTAAGGGTGTCTTTTGGATTGACTTATATGGAACTACATTCAAAATGTAGATCGCAGTTTGTAGTGAATATCCCCAAAACAGAGATTACAGAATGAGGAGTAGCTCATCATCGATCTAACCATATCTAGTGAATTGTTCTTCCCTTTCGTAACACTCATTATGTTGTGGGTGTTCTGTGTGTTGTGAGTTGATAGATTCCATATGCTCCAGCAAATGATTCTTGAACCAGATTGCTGGGTATTCACCTCCTCGATCCGATCAAGAGTTTTCTTGGGGATTTACCTAATCGTTTTCACCTTCGCCATGAAATTCTTTTTAAACTTTCCAAAAGTCTCGCATTTCTCAGGCATTAGGTAAACATAACCGTATTTTGAATAATCACAATGAAGGTGACGAATTCATAACCACCTACAGCTTGTACACTTTAGTGGACCGCAGACGCCGCTATTATGTACAAGTTGAAGAGGTTCTTGATCTCTCGCCTTTGTCGAAAAGGTCTCTAGTCATTTTACCTTCTAAAACAGGATTCACAAATGTAGAGAGTGCTAACATTTAGGTTTTCTAAAGGATCATCCTTTACTAACCTATTCTCACAAGGTTAATGGCCTAACCTCGAGATGCCAAAGATAATGCATATACTAAGTGGATAACTTTTTAACGTTTGTTAGATTTAGGATGTTCTACTTTGAATAATACTAAATTATTTAATGATTGCTTAATTGGCCTTAAGACGTACAACCCATTTTTAGGTTTTGCATGACAAATATCTAAACCATTTCTTGAAATAAATAATAATCATTCTAATAAAGAAATACTAAATAATTGTTCATAACATAGAAACAGAATCAAATTTCCTAAAACCACAGAATAAAAAAATGATAACCAAAACAAGAAATTTATTCCTAAAATTTAAACGAGAGATTCCCACTGCCTTTGCTGAGACGACCTCCCACACAGTCCCTCCCATAGTAACATCCCTATCAACAAGTTCCCTCAAGATCTGAAGATCTCGCAAAGAATGAACAAAACATGGTTAGTGGCTCCTTAACCCAATCCATCCAGGTGACAAATCATCTTCCACTAAGAGGGTTTCTAAAACCAAAAGAATCATATTTACTTCTTTTGCCCTTCAATCTGAGAGTACTTGTTACACTTTCTCTTCCAAAGGACCTTTCAACCCCAGAATGGAAACACTTTCCTTGTGGCCATCCTTGGGTTGTTCTTCTTCCTTGCCTTTGGTTCCTTTCGGGTCATGGCTCTGCACTCAGGTGTTCTTTCCTCTTTATTCTTGCTACCGTGAAGAGGAAGATGGCTTATGCTCAAGAACATTTGCTTTGGCCTCTCTTGTGGCCTAGTCTTACTTTATGGCCTCAAAAGTCTCAGAGTTCATTCAGAGCTGAGTCATAGTCAGACGCAAATTGTTCATAATATAGTCAGGAATCATGAGAAAGTTTAAAAGTGTATGGACTCAACGAATACTAACTTGAGCACGTCACCAATAGTGGGCCTCATGTATCTTCGCCGTGCATCAGGTTTATCATGTTCAAAACATGTTCCCAAACTCCTTTCTTCATCTAGAAGGCTCATGGTGGTGCCACAGCAGCTTCATGACGGCATCGGCCGATTGCTGGGCCAAATACGGCCTGTAGAGATTCCCATATCTCATATATGCATTTCCCATGTCTTAAGCCTTCCCTAAGAACATCGCTCATGCTAGCAAGCATGTAACAGTTTTGTTGTTGGAATGAATCCAACTATCATATCTTTCATACAAGACGAAAAGCATTATATGTGTATTGAGGATATCTCCGTTGAACGAGACCGTTCTCACAAATTAGCGCAATATTAATGTTTGACCTCCATTTAACGGTTATCACCACTCGCTTTTCATTAGCGAGTAAAGTTTACAATGGGTTGTTTGATGACATGATTGCTGAAATTAAATAACTCAAACAATTACTATAAATGAAAATAAATATCACAAGCTTTGGAAAAGTAAACGTGATGCATGAATGCAGTAGTAAAACACATAAAACCTTATACTAATCCACTATAAATTGATTTAACAATTAATATGGGTTGTAGGGTCCTCACACTAATTTCAACTCAACTTTGAGACTATCTCAAATTAATAAGTGTAAAAATCAAAATATCTCACATATTTTCTTTTTACTTATTAACTACTCATTAAAATTTGGTCAAGGTATGACGGACAATTTTAACCATACCCTTTGTGAGTGTGCGACCCATTATTTCGTATTTAATGACTTAACTCAAAATTGCGCCGTAGGGTAGGACAATTCAAATACATTACTCAATCCTGACCAAGGAAACAACTCATATTAATATGAGAAATCAGAATATACCCCGAATATACTCCTAGTCGTTTTCAACATGTTTAGTATTTTGTACATAATTTGAATTTTTCGTAATTTAAATACAGAATATGGAATTCAAAACTCGAATTTATAAGATACAAGGGCAAATTTGTAATTTTTCCAAAGGACATATAATGGTAAAATAAGAAGGCTATGGGTTAAAATAGAAATATGCCTAACTTGATTTGCAAAAAGAGAAGAACTTAAGGACTAAAGTAAAATAAATGAAAACTTAACCCAAAAAATGGGTTTTTGGGAGCCAAACATGGTCTAAGGAGAGATCTTTGATTTAAGACCAAATTTGGTCTCATTTTGGAGAAGAAAACGGTGGAGTACAGTGTTAAGAAGGGGCTGAGAAGAAGAAGAGATAAAGGAAGAAGAAGGCCAAGTTTGGTTGCATGGAATCTAACATTTAAGTATGGATTACTTGGATTTTCTTGTATGGATACATGTTTTGGGTTGTGGGCCAAGAAACCTAACCCTAGAATGAATTAGATGAAATCAAGAGTATGGAATCAAGAGTATAGAATCCTCCCTTCTAGGTTGGATTCATGGTTAAATTCAGAAGTAATTGAGTTAGGTTTGGGGAACAAAACCCTACTAGTTAAATTTTTATGTTTGGTCATGTATGGCCAGACCCATATGGAGCTTGTTTTGGAGTAATTCATGATAGGTTTTTGAAGTAGGATAAGTATTGAAAGATGATTTGGAGTAGAATAGAGGTTTGGTAGCATTTAATATGGAGGGTTTTGATGTGTATATCGAGTATTGAGTTGCCTAGTAGAAAATGGAAATGGAGAAAAACCACTATCTCTGGGCATTCGAGGGGGTGGAAATTTCTGCATTCAAACAGAGTGGTACCGTACCGGCAGATTAGTCAACTGCACTCCCAGATCAAAGCTCAGACTTAGACCTAAATAAGTTCGTTTAGATCACATAGTGATTTTGGGCCATAACTGGTCATTTCTTTATCCCACTGAGTGATTCAAGTGGCTGAAGTTAAACTAGACTTCAAGGAGAGAACAAACCCCAAATAGGTACCTTTCAAATTATAACTCTATTCGGGCCCAAAATTCACTCAAAGTGGGCTATGTTCAAGCCAATTTCCTCTCGTTCAGCTTTTGAAATATAGAGTAGTCTCGGTTGTTGTTTAGGACATAACTTGAGTTTCGGTTCCATTTGGGTGATTCCAGTTGAGAAGAACCCTAGCACCTTAGCTTCAAAGGAGAGGCAAAGAACTAAAGGCTAAATATGGAGTTAAGACCCCTAAAATGGGTATTTCAAACTGTTCCTATGTAATATGGGTGACTAGTTTGGCATGAAAATGCCATAACTTCCTGAGTTTGAATTATTCACTGAATGATTCCAATTTACAAATTAGATTCATAGAGGAACAAGAATACATGAATATGATATAAAACATGAAAACGAACTGAAACATGAACCTGAACATGAAAGGCAATATGTCTTGAACACATAATGTGGCTTAGAATGCCTTTATTATAAGATAGTAAGTTACTGAACTCATATAATCAGAGGGATTGCCTAAGACCGTGAGACAATGACATGGCACCTCCGTTACGTAAGGTGCACGTATAGTACTTCGTAATCCTTGATTAGTGCGACGACACTGACCGTGCTTCGCATTAGTACTTCGGTACCTCTGATAGTACTTCAAGATTCTCCGATTAGTATTTACATTTCCGATTGGTACTTCAGACTCTCTAATTAGTGCGACGACACTCGTCTATGCTTCTGCACTCGCTTGTGCTACGACACTTTGGGCATCGTATTGTACCTTCAGTACTTATTGTAGCCAGGTCCTACTCATTTCTTATGATCGGGTCTAGGTAGTCAAACAGCTTAAGGATAAGGGACTCGAATAAGAATAAGAACAAAGAAATGTACATCGCTCGATCGAATGTACCTCCGAGCAATTTCCGTATAAGCATAAGTTCTGCCCATTTGATTAATACCGATAGTACTCACGGTACCTTTGTATAAGGATAGGTTTTGTAGTACCTACGGGTACCTCCTTATAAGCTCCGGATAAGGATAAACTTAGTAGTACCTACGGGTATCTCCGTATGAGTATAAGTTAGTAGTACCTACGGGCAGGGATGAAAATATCCGATATATCCGTCGATATATTTTCGATATATCCGATATCGGTGATGTTCGGTTAATGATATTATATGACCATATATCGCCGATATATCGGTTTTTGACCGATATATCGTGGAAATATCAGTCCGTAGCACACGTGCGCATTACTAATTTTTTCGATAAAATATTCGAGATATATCGATATATCCGAGATATATCGGATATATCGGATATATCGATATATATTTATTATATCAAGATATATCATATACGCGAGATATATTTAAATGACCGCATTTGAAATCTCGACTTGATCCAACGGTTATGGATCGATCGTTACCACTAATTCCAACATATCAATATTCGTAAAATATCCACCACATTCCGATATATCCGATATATCCGCAAATCCAAGATCATGAGAACTCGCCAAAACCAATATTTTCATCCTTTCCTACGAGTACTTTTAAATAAATATAAGTTTGATATAAGCACAAGTATGTGTCTTTTGGGAGAGTTGAACAAGTAGTACTTACGGGTACTTCCGTATAAGAATAAGTTCCGCAATACCAGTATAAGTTCCGTAATAAAAGTATAATCTCTATAGTACCTACTAGTACCTCCGAACAAGTGTAAACTCCGTAGTATAAGTATAAGCCCTATGGTATACGTATAAACTTTGTAGTACCTAAGGGAACCCCTGTATAAGCATAAATTCTGTGAACTCCTACGGGAGATCTGAGATAGAAGAAGTACCCAAGACGTATATATACTCCCAGACAGATATGTTTTTCCGTAATCCCTTTACGAGATCAGAAATAAGTATAAGCTGAGATAAGTATGAGAGCATGGATATGTACTCCGCATAAGTATATGTGTATAAGCTCAGCATCGTGATACAAGAAATCTGAATAAGTATTTGTCCACAGAGATACAAGTATAAGTATATGTCCGACGGGAGATACATAAGTATGTGTCCTAATGGAGATTAGCATAGTAGGTCCTATGAGAGATAAGAAAAGTAGGTCCTACGAGAGATAAGAACGCAGTATGTGTCATAATATGAGATCGGAACAAGAATAAGTCCGCTTATAAGCGTAAGATCCGTAAATATAAGTTTGCTAAAAGTATACGATAAGCTCATGATCAAGACCAAGATACGAGAGATATGAACAAGCATGGCTGTTATATATATGAAGTGTTAATGACACGAAATGATATAGATAAAGTATATGAAAATATGAAAGGCAAAGATATGAAAATCACAGATATGAAAATCATAGGAAAGTATGGTATATGAATATTACAAGATGAAAAAGGTAGGGAGTACAAGAATATAGATGCAGCATATGCCAAAAATATTCAAGTACTTGAAATCACATTGTGACTGGAATATCCATTAATGTTATATGCCATCGTAGTGAGTATAAAATGCATATGGCAAGAGTTATGAGATATGCTTCCCACTAAGTGCATAGTGTTTAGCACGGGTTTTCAATCCGTGTAAGGCACAAGAGGAGGACATTCGCGATCTCTCCGTAGATACAAATGGGCCAATACTACTAGGGGTAGTTCATCACAGTATGTTCTGTGCTCATGTGTAAATGAAATTGTAAAGTTTTTGTATATGTGCAAAGTAAATAGATTCTATATGATATGTATTGATAATAACACCACTACTGGTAGTTTATATTTCTATTTTTGTATATATATTTGGATTCGCTTATAAGACTTACACACTACTGTCAAAAAAAAAAAAAATGTAAAGAGTCCTAGTATATAGTCTCACGCTTGTATCTTGCCTCTGATCCGCCTTCGGCTTGATCGGAATCGGTGTGACGTAAACCTCCGTAGGGAGGACGAAATCTAAGTGGCTACAGGCCCTATCTATATCTCACAGTAGTTGTACTAATAATGGAGATTGAGGGTATATTGTCTTATAATAATTTTCTCCACCTACTATTTTGAGTTAAGTGTTTTCTATTTATAAAAACATTATATGTCTTATAATCCTAGACAATTATTATATCCTATATAATTAATTAATAAGATGTGAACTAATCAAACATATGAGTCCAACTTCTAATAGTACTAAGTTAATTAGACAATCTAATCCATAAATTAAGTGGGCTCTAACTATTAGGTAAACCTAGTATATAAAAGAATGGGCCTAAGTCAAATTTATTGGTCATTAATCAATAAAATCTTTATTTTATTGCTGGAAAAATCAGCTTTCAAGATAGCATACACAAACCCTAATTAAATGACGTGAATACCAAGTTAGCTATAATTAAACTACACATTATTTAATTAATTGTTCTATCAAAGATGAATAAGATAAGCATATGACAATCCTAATTATCATGTTCTAGAAAATGATATGCAAAAGCATTAAATAAAATCATGATAGATATGTTAATGCATGATATTAATAATCATATCAATAACAATAAAGAATAAAATAAATAAATAAAAGAAAGCGGCCGAGTGGTCTTGTGTATTTGAAAATTACAACCTTGTGAAAAGCAAAATAATAAATAAATAAATTACAAAGTTGGGCTTTCATAGCTTACATAACCTCCCTTATCTACTTCCAACTCTTTGTGCAAGCCTGATCCACCAACTCTTGATTCAATAATCCAAAACTTCGTAAGAAATTCAATAACTCTTATTGATGCCTAAGCCTAATTTTCTCCATGACCCTAAAACACTTTTGTGCCTTGACTGGTCACAATCACCACTATGGTCCAACAAGCCATAGGGCCTAGAAAATAAATTAATGAAGTGCCCAAAAGAATAGGAAATGAAGTTGTTTCCCGTCATCCCGTATCCCTAAACATCTTTCCGTATTTTAGGCATAACTTTCTCTTTAGATGTCCATATAAGACAATTTTTGAAGGTATAAATTTGGAGGTGGCTACAACTATTCAAGGATCACTTTCTAGATCTTGATTTGATCTTCTTGTGCGCAGATTTTTACAAAAATAAATTACAAAAAAAACTTATGCCCCATTATGGCTTACACAAGATCTAAAAAAAAATCACAAATCTTAACTCCAAAACATCACATTCAACGAATTTTTAAAATTTCATATCCAAAACATTCATCAATATATAAATACCTATACATCCACAAGATTATCAAATAATGCAAGAATGCCCACATACAAATTAATATGCATATACACATAGACTGCCTGATACCACCAGGTTTTAAAGCTCAAAACAAAGTTGCAAAGGAAAGATCTGTCCAAGAAATATTAAAAAATCAATAAAAAACTCTTTACGATCCTATGGTACATGCATACTAATCAACAAACAATAAAGAATAATTACCGCAATCAAATTAAGGAGATTTTTCTGGCAAGTAGGGTTGACAACACAAGATCCTTTTATTTATTTTTTTTCCCGTTTTCCACGATCTTCCAAGCCATTTCTCTTTACTACAAGGTACATGTGGGCTTACAGATTAACAAAGATTTTGTTTTTAGAACTCTTGATATTCTCAACATATGAGATCAAGAGGGTTAGATGGAGGCAAAAAAAGTGAAACTCTTTCTTTTTTTTTTTTTCTAATTTTTTATCACCCCTTGACGACTAGGGTTTTGCCTCTATTTATAATATGCCTTGAATTGATTTCAAACTATCGATCATCATGCGACATATTTAATATTGAAATTAAAATTAATTCAAATTAAGTGACCAAAATAAATAGGATTAATTTCTCACATTAACCGCTTCATCCATATAAGATTACTATTAATTAATTATTCAATAATTAATTAATTAACATTTAATTATCTAATAATTAGCTATATAGTTACTTAGAAACAATTTCTTTTATAACTATGCCCTCCAAGGGATTGTTAATTTAATCTTGCATGTTGTTTTACAAAGGTGGCCCTGGGACCTATGGACTCAGAATTTTAAGTCTAATAAATTTGATAATTAATTAAATTCTTTAATCAATTAATCTAATTTATTAGTTCTATATTATTCCACTAAAAATCCTAAACCTAAACTCTTGTAATTACGCGTATCATTCACGTAGTGATACTCAAGGCCCCATTGATATGATCATTTACATGCAATTCAATCCTCCAAAATTAGTCCCATCATTGAGCTAGGGCAGAATTACTGCTGATATCTCTTTTTAGTGATATCTTTATCCTTAAGTTCCATTTATTCACTAGGTTAACATTAATTTATAAACTCACATAAATTGTAGGGTCTAAACTGTTTAGTTCTAATTACCACTTAAGGGAACTAATTATCCACTCCTAAAGAAGTGGGCTTGATCATATTATCTGTGAGGACATGTCCCACCACCTATCTCATATTGATTAGGCCTCCACACATAAGTATTAGCCTGGCTTTAGACACTGTGAACCTATGAACTGCAAGGCCCATTGAAATAGATAGGAGTCCATGGCTACTTAGACAAGATCAATCGGCATGATTTATTTAGTGATACCGCTTTAAACTTTAATTGTAACGGTATATTATTTATTAACGAAGGTCGGTCCACATTCATGTAATCGTATTACATAAAGCACCTCCATTTTAATGTCACTACATCGTAATCCGCATCAAGACACGTATTCTTAATGTTCAAAGGACCGTACTAGTATTATAGATCAAAGATCCCTACTTTGGTTTGATTGAGCTGACAATTTAGTTTATTATCATAATCTTGATCATCTCATATAACTATATATACTAAGACTATAGTTACATTAATAAATCCGATTTTATGATATTTAATAAATTATACAACACATGTATAAAGAATCAAATATAGAAAATTGATTTCATGAAGTAGTACAAATTACATGCTTTTAGGGCACCATGCCCAACATTTACAACATCTATTTTTTTTCCCAGTTCTCGACCCATTTTCCAAGGGTATATAAGCAATAAGTTGTACCAATGATGGGAGAGACAATTATTAGGGTTAGGGCATGAACTTTAAGAGGCTTCTTCCTTTGCTATTGTTTTTGCTTTTCTTGGAGAGTTTCTACACCCTAAACCTAGAGTTTTTTAGTTTTTGTGTTTGATTTCTTGATTCGAGCCAAATTTTTGAAGAATTAGCTCACTGCAGGTGTTTAGCGTATCGGGGACTATATTAAGAGCATTTCATCTTAGATTGTTTTGTATCTTTAACCTTGTTCCTTTCTCATCTCTCTCTATTTTGATTTGTAAATCATGATTTTGGATGATTTGAGGGTTGTAATGAGGACCTAAACCATCCTCCAGGGTTGGTTATTGACATTAATGCTTGGTTCATATAATTTTTAGAATGATTTTGTGAATGCTTGCTTGTGTTGATGCTTATTGATGCAGATCTAGAATTACGATTGTTTTATCCAATTGAAATGTGTTGGGATTTGTGATTGAGACCTAGAGCATGAAAGATTGACCTAGGATTTCCATAGTGATAGTTGGAAATTGACTTGGGGCCTTGACCAAGTCTTTGAAATGTATTTCAATTAGTAAAATTAACTTAGCCTAATCAAAGAAATTTAGGAAATTATCAATGACTAGTACTAAATGGATTTTATTAGGGTAAATCATCAACGAGTATCATGTCTGATTTAAGGACTAGCGTGGTCAATCTAAGACAATTCTAAGCTAATCAGAAGACCTGAAGAACGACCAATAAGGATACCTAAAGGAAAAATGTCTTAGAAAAGTGTACTTAATAGCCTAGAAGGACCTAGAGATGAATAGGAGGTTAGTGTGAGAAATTGAGGTGAGTCACAAAAGTAAGAGCCTCATAGTAATTTCCCTTAAGCAAGCACAAGCATACATTCGCATAATTTTCTCATATCGAATATAAACCATAAGCACTAATTGAAGTAACCAACCCTAGTTTCTCACCTTAAGCCTTATTCTTTAAAGTCTTCTCTTCTCTTCTCTTCTTTGGAAATCCTCACATTGTTCTAATTCCCTTGCTGTAATATAGCTTTAGTTTAGAGTAGTCATTTATTGATAAAAAATCGATAGCTTAAATAGTGAGAAGTTCAATTAGTTAAGGTACTTGGTTAATCGAGCACTACAATCCATTCCCTATGGAATCAATAACCGGACTTTCAAGTTCACTTTATTACTTGTACAACCCATGCACTTGTGGAGAGAATGAGAGTGTAGAGGCACTTTTCCATCTAAGTTTTTGAGTGTTTCCAATTATTCGTCTTCTTTAACCTATAAAAAAATTCAAACAACATTCTCTTTCTTTTTATGCCTTTAGTTATTCTACTTGCTGCAGTCATCCGCAAGGCTGGGCACAACAACTCTGTACGAGCTTTAGGTTCTTTTTATAAGTATGCTCTGTGGTTGCGGCGTAGGTCGATCTTCCACATCAGAAATTTGTCCTTGAACTATTGATAGTTGAAATCCATTCAATAGAAGTTCCATTGTCCAATATCCAGGAAGCTCCTTTATCAAGAGATTTATATTCCATTAATCATCTTCCTATTAATCCACTTCCTTCCCAGAAACTTTTGTTCTGTCTAAGGAAACTGGTTTAAGTGGGATTGTGGTAATCAATCCAATCTTTCATGAGAATTGTCCTAGTATTCCCTGACACAGTTGTGTAGAAAGATGGCAAAATCGTGGTTAAAAACGATAATCACAAATGCAAAAGTAGATGTCAAAATTTAATGGCTCAATAATTTTTACTGCAAGAGTAGTATGAAGGATGCAATTATAGTATGCTGTGACTTGGATATGGTTTGAAAGAAACAAGACCAAGATACCTATGAGAATGATTGAAAGGCTTCACATAAAAACGGCGGTTGATTCCGCTCTTGTCTGGCTAAAGTGTAGAGGTATATGTTTCTAAAAGAGACGCTTTCCTATAGTTTTTGGAAGGCGCTAGAAAATAAGTACATGAAGAAAAGAAATGAGAATTGGTTGTGCTTGTTAAAGAGATTATCCGCTCCACCAAAATCGTGCATGAGCATTAGTTCCACATTGATGAGCTTAATAAATGATCACGTTTATTAAACTTAGATGAGACCCTCAAAGTGATTGACATATTTAGAGACCATAAAATATGTTCAACTCATTTTATGACTCTGACTACGAGGCTAGATTTAGTCCCGGCGGTAATGCAACTGTTGAGACGGAATATGATGTAAGCGTTTTTTGGTTATTTGTATATAATATTATGTAATTAAAATTTAGTATGGTCAAAATCATTGCAAATTACCCATGTCATCTAGTATCTGATGGATTATAAATTATAAATATATAAATTTCCTTAGGAATTGATGAGAAAATCTAAAGACCCGATGTTGACCAATTTCGAATCATCTTTAAAGACTAACTAAATCCAGCAGCGCCAAAACTTCTGTGATTTTATATAGACCAAAATTCTATGCAGTTTCTTCGTTTTGTTAATAAAATGTCTAACAATAGTATTGCCCATAAATTTTTCACTTGTTTTAGGACTGAAATTTCTACAATTGGTTTTTCTCTATTTAAAATGCAAATAAATGGAGTTAGTCTAATTAAATCGCTCTGATGCCTGAGTCATCTGAAGCAATAAAGTGGAATGTTAAGTTCGAGTTATCATTCCAGGAGATCAAATAAAGATCCACATGAATCAAATATACCTTCAGGAGTCCTCACTATTTGTACTTAATTCTAAAGATTGTAATTAAAGCCCAAAAGCGAAATACAGTGAAATAACATAATGAAAATAGTAAATTCTATTAAAATAACCGAGAATTTACAGTATAATCGAACCTTTTGGGAATGGGATCAGTTTTATGATCATAAACTTGCAGTAGATTCTTTAAAACATATATTTGTCATGGGTTTGAATCCTGAACTTGTTCAAGAGCAAGGTAGTATAGTTTGGATTCCTCCATTACATGCACATTTCTCCCCAATTAGATAACCATATTCTTTTACGGACAAATGGGTCTAATTTGTAACACCAGAGATATATGCCTAGTCTTTCAGTAATGTGTTTAGGGTATTTTTGTAGAGTATAATTTGAATTTTTCGTAATTTAAATTCAAAACAGAAAGCGAGAAACTAGAAAATATGAGGGTAAATTTGCTTATGCAAACATGACACAAAAGTCATAATATAAGAAGATGATATGCTATTATAGAAATAACCTAAGTTGTAGTGCAAATAGAAGGGAGTTTGAGGACCAAAGACAATAAAGAAAATTAAAAATCAAAGGGATAAGACGAGTTGGTCTCTCTCATTTTGGAGGAGGCTTTAACGTGAAGAAGAGAGGAGAAGAGAAGAAGTAGAGGAAGAAGAAGAAAAAGAAGAAGAAGAAGAAAGGTATGGAAACTATTTGTGTATGGATTGTATGGATTAGTATGGATTGCTATGGTTTTGTATGGATTACTATGGATTAGTATGGTTTTTGGACTTTTGTATGGATATTAGTTTGTTCCATTTCTAGGGTTTAGTTAGGAATTAAATCCTAACCACTAGATTTGTTGAAAGTTGGGTTGAAGGTAAACCTTAGTTTGTATAAAATGAGTATGGAATCCTTTGAGCATGGATTATGAACATGATCAAATTCCTCCTTAATAAAGTTAGGGTTTGAGGTGTTTAAGAGTATGAATACTTGTTGGGTGTTAGGAATCCTCTTAACTTCCCCTCTTATGTTTTATGTTTGATTAGACATTTTGAGGTTATTTTGGTGATCTTTTGGATTAATTTGGGGTTTTTTGTTTGGATTTGGAAGGACAAAAATCGGCAAAACCCTGGGTAAATTTAGGGGTCTACACCACGATGTAGGGATCCCGTACAGCAGCGCCAGTCAGCAGGCATAGCATGTCCACGTCGGGCGTGGCGGGAAGGCTTGGATAAACCTTGGGTATCTTAGGGGGCGCCATGGCTACTGTAGGCGAGCTGCGTAGCGACGTGTGATCTTATCTTGTGACATAATCTTATTACTATTCACAGAATGGAAATTTTTTGTGTTTTATCATATTTTGCTATAACGTTATTCCGAAGACTTGTCTATTGGACTAATGAGGACCCTATAAGTGTATAAAATGGTCCATTCATGTTTGTAAGTGTTTGTCTGTTAATGTATAGACTAAACCACTCAATTTTAACACCTCTCTTGAGCCTTCCCCTACGGTGGGACGAGAATTTAGCTAATTGTTTTGAAAATTAGAAAATGGTCTTATGTTATGGAAATTATAAATGAGGTTTGATCTAAGACCTTGCAAGTGCAGGTCTTAGTAGGAAAATTGGATGCTAATCACAGATATCATTTCATCGATTGACAAGAATTTTGAAATCAACTACCCTAACTACTTTCAGTCCACCTTATTGTACCTCACTTGTAATTGTTTAAAAAGAATTTGAAAGAGCAGATAATCCTACTTTATATTCTCTAAGTAAGCCAAGAGTGAATTAAAAGCAAATAAAATAAGCGTTTGGATCGGTTCTCTGCTAGAAATGAACATTGATAAGGAAGCTGCTATAAAACAGCGATTTATGCGCGTACCAACCTTTGATTTGCTCAATCCTTATTTTAGTTCTGGATTTGTCAAAGATGCCTAATAATGCAGTTTGGATTTCTCCATAATTCACTAATTATAGGTCTCTGCTTCTTTCAAAGACATGGATCTAATTAGTTACTTGTATTCAAAACACTCTTTATAAGATCTGGATATTTTTCTTTTTCAATACTTCATACCCATTTCTTAAGACTGCAAATTTCTTGCACCCCAAGTCTAGGTTATTGCAAAACCTCTACAAATTGGTTGATGACTCTTCCTTTAGATCTGATGGATTTTTCCCTTTCCTTGATTAGATCTCGGCTAACAGCACGGATCCAGATCTTACGTTAAGGAGTGGATCTCTACGATTATTTAAATTGATAGCCAATTCCCTTCAACTTGTATGGTGGTGAAATTGTCAGTGACTCTTAAAAACTTTTAGTTCTTATTAGTAGTCTAACATACCCACAAAATTGAATGTTCAATCTGGGAATCTCCATCTCGTAATCGCTCAGGAGAATTATCTTGGAAATGGCGGATCTGATCTTTGAAGGTATTGATACTCTTATTGAGAACAGAATCGTTGAAACGAATCGATTAAATAAATCTAAATCCGAATTTTTTTCTAATTTATCACGGAAAATACTATAACGAGTCCATTTAGTGGAAGGTATGCTTCTCAGCTGAATCCATGATAACGTCGTGTGTTCCAAGGGAACATCTGATATAGCTATAAAACTTAAGCGAGATTCTAGAAATTATCACAGACTTCATTAATTCGAGCGAGAAATTGGAAAAGAAGTTGACGATTTGGTCAAACTTCCTGATTCAAAAGCAGTTCTTTGGTTGAATCACAGAAACAAAAAATCGAAGCAATTCTAACTAATATATTGAAAATATCTAGTGAGTCTTCTTGACCTGGGATCACGGGTTAGAAAGAGCGCGCTTCCTCGGCCCAGCAGAAGCCACCTATTCCCATACATTTTCGATGGTGGGCTTTGATTCGAGAGGCTGAGTGGATTCCGCAAGTCAAGTGACACTATTTGTTGGTCTGGCTGAAGGGCATGCGGCCGAGTTTGCGATCGTAGGCTTGCGAGAGTCATCGTGACTTGATTACTGTCGCAACCTTGTTTTGTTTTTTGGTATTAAAGTCCGCGACTTGATGTCTTCTATCCTGACATCATTCGCACGACCTCTTCGTTTAGTTGTAAATGACCCGAGTTTCTTTATCGCGACTTAAGTTGTTGCCTATCCCCTTGATTCTTATTGTGACAACTTTTGTGTTCTCAAAGTATTTGTGTATCGCTGACACAGTTTGTCCTTCCCTTTCTTGGGTTAATATCGCGACCCTAGTTTTCATCGCGACATAATTTATGTTACCGGCCACCACCTTGATTCACAGTCCGCGACTTCCCTTTTATGTTCGCGTATCTGTTGTGTTGCATTTGGATTTATCTTTGCCTTTATTTAGATTGTGACTCAAAAAGCTAGCGATCTGTTTTGGGTGATATGAAATTTTAGGATTCGCGACCGGTTGTATCTTGCACTTACAGCGCCAACCTAAAAGCGAGGTCTATTCTTATACATTTTTAACTCCGCCGTAATCGCGACCTCATTTTCTAGTTTAAGCTATTTTACTCGGTCGACTTCTATTTTACAAATTGGCGTTTTCAAGAAAGTATGTCACGACTGAATGGTTGCCCTTCTCACCTTTGCTTTTTTCGCAATTGCTCAAACTTAGTTGCAACATGTTTTTAATTGTTCATCCTATTTTCATGCGGGATATGCGCAGGCATGCCGACGTATTTTGTCGCAATAGCAAATTCCTTGTGGGAGACCTTTCCGGTTCATTAAGCAACCATTCTGTCTGACATCGATTATCTGTTGCGACGAGTTGTTTTCTTCCGGTTCGTGACACTCCTGGCGGTGTCGAGGCAAGATCTTTCTTTGAAGCCCTTCTCTGTCTCGACAACCTTTCTCTTGTCCTATGACTTCTCGTTGGCTCGACTTTTTGTCATGACTGAGAAGCCTTTCGCGTGACCTCGAGATAATATCTCCATCTTATCATCATGTCCATGACTTGAAAATCCTTTGAGACTTGGTCGGTTATGAAAGCGATCATTCCTTGTCGCGACATATTTTTACTGTCAGCGGCAAGGGATTATCTTATTTCGGCGTCGCGCGACACTCCCCAGAAACGATGTCGCGACAAGATCCTTCTTTCAATCTCTTTCTTTGTCTCTGCATCCTGTCTCTTGTCCACTGACATTCTTCTCCCGGCCCCGTCGCTTTTCTTATACATGACATGATTCTCTGCGAGGCGCTGAGGGCGCGCACAATACAGCCAGTTTGCGACGTAACATACTTACCCGGTCGACTTAAGAGTGATCGGAGGATCCGCGCGGCGGAAGGCCTCCTGGTATGTCGTGACTGTTGCGTTGACCATAGATATCTTTTCTTCTTGGAATTACTTGATTCTTGTAAAAATCTACGAAACATAAATTTCGTAAGGTCTACATATTTCTACATAATAATAAGCAATTATATTGTAACTCAGGTAAAAAAAATGGATTAAAAATCAATGAGTTTTTGACTCATCAAATTCCCCCAAACTTAAAGTTTTTCTTGTCCCCAGCGAAGATTTGTTTTCCTCGAAACAATTGAACTTTATTTTTGAGGACGTTTTTACGTTTTATACCACAATCTTTTTTATTCCACGATTGACTTGAAATAAGTAAGTTTAAACCTTTATTTCAAACCGGTTTTAAAGCCCAAGAAAAGGAATAGTTTCAACCTCCATTCTGAATAAAGCGATGAATTATATGCGTAAGCAGTTCAATCGGTGATCTGTTCTATGGGTGTGTGTTGGTCTTCTTTTCTCCTTGTTAGGTTAATTAATCTTAAGTTCATTGGAAAATTAGTCAAAGTCCCATATGCTTGTTTTTCATATTTATCTCCACTAATGTAGGCAAATTCAACCTTTAAGATCAATGAGGTCTTTTAGGCTTGTAATGTTAGGCTTGGGTAATTGGGTAGATAATTGGAAGATTTAGGATGTAAATTACCCAGATTCCATTCTCTCCCTCTGCATAATTGCCCTTCTCTTTCATCCTTTCCTTCTACTAATGGCTTTGTCAATTCCCAGACTTGGTTTTGGTGCATCTTCTTGCATATTGTGGTCTCTTTGATTCCCACTTTTAGACTTATCAATCTAGTTCCTTTAATTGGAACTCTTTTTGTCTTTTTTTTTTTATGTTAAAGATTTTTGGATAGTGCAATGTTTTGTCTTTTTAGGCTTTCTATCACTCTTAGAGAACTTTGGATTAGCAACTCCCATACCAGTTGGCATTAGGGTACTAGGTGTTGGAAACACCCCTAAGAGCTAATTATTCAGAGAGATAGGCCCGCGAAGACAAACTTATCCCCACCTGACTTCTTTTCTTCATCTCTAGTCTTTCCTTGCAATCCAAAAGAAATATATTCCCCCAAACTTGTTCCCTTTTGCATCTTATAGTTCTTGTCGTGAAAACTGGGTAATTTAGGGTTCTTTGCTGCAAGATTAGCTTAAAGGAGGGGATCTTGGTTTCTAATTGCTGTGTATTGAAGAAATTAGGCATTTTGGCTCAAAGTATGGAACTAGAGTATATGCATCTGCAAATAATGAGGGTAGGCTTGAAAAGGTTAAAACTTCCAAAGATAGCCTCTATCATTTCTTGTTAGTTGTTTTTGCCTAGGATTTCGCCTTGACTAATAATCTAATAAGTTCTAGGACCTTGTGCCATTGACTGTGAATCACCTTAGAAGATGTCGCTAATCTTTCTCAAATTGTTAAGGACTTACTTGACCATATGTATTGTTTTTCGAGTTTGTCTTGACTTAATTGTTTACTTTACAAATTCAACCATCTTGTTCTTTCAATTGTGTACTTCTTCCCGATTCTCTGATTTCAAGCAATTCAAACTAAGCACCTTCTTATTTTAGTTCAATGAATCCTACTCTGCATCACATATTCTTTGGATTTAATCGGTGGTTTGTTGTGCCCATTCACCATTAAAAACTTTAATACAATAATCATTCCCTTGGATAAAAGAATGGCCACGAAGCAACGAGTTCACTCTCAATCGGTCGATGCATCAAAAGCGTTCCACATTTCCTCGAACTCAATTCAACCTCCCGATCCAGTTTAACGGTTAATGACATACATGTTCTAATTGCAACATTATTGGGAAGCTGACAAAACCAAATTATCGGTCGGAAGAGCAATCACAAGACACTTTCAATGAACTATCTGAACTATCAATGGTGAAGAAAGAATACAGTTAGAGAAAGGAAAAGAGAAGAATTTGTGAGAATTCCACTTTTTCTCTTATATAGGATTTAGTAGGTATGACATTTGGGAGGATCAATGTAAAGCGCCAGCGGGGAGAAATTTTGAAGGTGATGCGGTCTTTTCTTGTCAATGGGCTCTTCTTTTCCAATGGTGCATAGATCATTTGTGAACTCGAGTGATGGTGTGAGTGCTGGATTACAGCCCTTCTTTGTGTTCCTCCCAGCTCAGATATCTGACTTAGCATATTTGACAAATTGTGGCCCCAGTCATATCGGGCTCTCATGCCAAGAGTACTCTTGTGAGCATCATTGTCCTTGACTCCTTATCTCTTTCTTTCATCGGCTACCCAGGCTCAGCCAATTTGCTCTTTGTAAAGAGTACTTAGAAGGCTTCTATCTTTTTAACATGCCTTCCATTTGACTTCTCTTTTCCTTAGAATTATTAGTAATTCTGCATACCATTGAATTGATTGAAGGCTTCAAGTTGCCCTTTATTTTTCTAACGATTCTTTATCTTGCATCCCATCTCTTACATTCACTCTTCTTCTTCCTTCAAATTTTGCTCCATTGTTGTTCTTTGCTTTTAAAAGATCAACCTCTGAATTCTTACCAAGATCTTAACATCTATCCATAGCACTATCTATCTTCTATCTTTCTTCATTGATAATTCATGTTTCCCATTATTTAGTGGGTTCATTGTTTCTTGGAGCTCTTTGAGGCTTGGAAAATTTTCTCTCTGTCCAGGTATGAATGAGCTTAGTGAACCAATTCTCTGCTTTGCATTTCCTCCTTCTTCTCTTTGGGGGAGCTTTTTCGAAATTTTTCGATTTCCATGTTATCATTCCTCTGTAGGCTCTGCTTCCTATATTATTCATGTCTTTTTATTTCTTGGCCTTTTGTTGAGTCGGGGTTAGAGGAGAAATTAGGGCATACTTCTTCTTCTTCCCATGATCCTCGAGCGAGATGCATAATGTCTGGTGATGGTTGCTTAATTGAAATTAGCCTTCTTTTGTTTCTCAGAGTGATAGCTAATGGAGCCTTGGTTGACTTCCCATATTAATTTATATCTTAAGTTATAGAGTGGCTTCTATGATAGAGCCTGAAGTGTTTAGTTGGGATTACAGCGTGCGATGAAATAGAACTAAACCTTGCCTCGCTGTGAGAATCCTCTTTTTATGGCACAGTGGCTGGGTTCTTCTTCGTTTGCCTCCCACTTTCCACAATCATTTGTTAACAGGTTTATAATTTTCTCCTTAGTGCAGTTTTCGGCCTTCCTTGAATTTAGGCCATGTTGATTCGCCAGTGTGTTTGTTGTTCTCTTGTGTAAAAGGAACCCATACCTGTACTATATAGAGTCTTCATCTCACCATATTTGGGTAAATTCTCTGCCCAAACGGCTGAAGCGGTGCCTTATTGCTGGAAAGTCCATTTCTTGTATGCATTATTTGCGAAAGAAATAAACTTTCCAAACCCCCTCTCAACGATGGAAGCCCTTATGTGAAATAGTTTGAACCGTGACATGAGCCTCAGCGAAACGAAAGTCCTTATCACCTTCGATTACGCTACTTCTTGTGCGCTATTGATCTCTGTCTTTTGCTTTCCTTCCTTCCTCGTGGTTCCTCCCTCTTTGTTTGAGCTTTGGTTCTTCGATTATGACTATTCGAGTTAAGGTTCGAGGCGAACCTCTTATCCGTGAGCATGTTAATTCGTATCTCACTCAGATTGGGAATAAGGTTCTTGTTTTTTTCCATCGACGAGGTTTTTCAATTTGGGTTTTTAAGACTATGGAATCTAGGGTTTTGATATTCGAAGAGAAAGAGAATGGAAGATTGGGTGAGGATCTGGCGAGTTGAAGTCTTGGAAAGAATGATTTGTTCTGTCAGACTTATTTATTTATGGGTCTGATGATTTCGTTGTCTTATGGAATGTGCAACCTTTCTATTGCTGACATAATTGATAATAGCAGGTAGTACCTCTTTTAATGTTCTGAAGCTTCTGCTTAGGCGAATGTTTGGAAACCCACAAATTCTGTGAATTTAAGCGATCACGGTGTGACCTGCGCCGGTTTGTTGAACCTGATAAGGTCTTGACGACCAAATTGATGTCAGACTACAAATGTGGTCTTGAAAATGAAATTGATGTCATGACATACTCATTCTTTCGTGGTGTTTACGGTTCGACATGTTCCGTGGTGACATGTATGCCGGTGTTTAGAGTTCCCACGATACATTTGACCCGGGAATTAATGTTGTTCGCGACCTTAGTTTGTTCTTCTGATAAGGCTTGTGTTGCGACGCGAAATTTTTGTAATTCTCATGTTATAAGTTGAACCTTGTCGCGACCTCGAGTCGCGACTAGAAAATTCAGTCTCTATAAACGATAACATCCTTATTTTCTGCAACTTTAGTCCGGCTGACAGGTCGACCAGTTCTGCAGGCATACTTGTGAAAACATGTATAACATTCGAGATTGATTCAACGAGCCATTCATCATTCAAATGTTCGACAAATCAACTCATCAAGCATAAGGTTAATATTGAATTTAAAATCCAGATTCCTATGACTTCAATCATGCGTTTTCTAAAAAAAATAAATATTAATGAAACATTTATACCTTCCTTGTGTTCTTGTATTATCTTGGGTAGTGAAGACTCCATATGCTGTTGTACCCTCGGCTAACACAAAACACCGAAATTTTTAAACGGTAGAGAAACTGACACACACAAGTCTAACTAAAACTTAAAATTTTAAACACGTTAATTAGTATGCACAAACCAAATATTGTATGCCTCCCACAAAGCTGCTCAGTTTTGAGTCCTTGGCTAGACTTGCTGCTATGACTCTCTTGTTTGACAATTCTTTAACACGAGAACCTAGAATTAGTTTCAAATTATCTTCTTTCCAATTAAAACTTTAATCTCGATATTCACTAAAATTCTTCTCAATTTTGGTTTTGGTCATCAGCATGAGTTTAATACTTTCTGCGACTTTATAAGGACCCTCCATTTGATCATCCATTTTCTGGAAATAGTTTAGATCAGGTTAAATAATAGGGCACGATCTCACATCTTAAATTCCCTGCTCATTGTTTTGATCATGTCATTTCTTTATTAACATCTACTTGTAAATCTGGCGTGTCGCCCAGGCTTAATTTCTCGTCTCTTCGATTCGTTTAGTTTGGATAATCTTTCTTCTTATCGTAAATCAAAATTCATTTCTTGATGGCCCACATTGGCACATGTTCAATTCGAGAGAGTGATAAAGCTTACCAAAGCAAATTATGTATGGGTTTATATACGATTCTATAAGCCCAGCGTCCATCGTGAACTTTAGAGCCAATCTCTGTTGGAACACAAATCTTTTAAGATTTTCTTGATCTCCACATTGGAAATTTCATCTTGTCCATTTGTTTGAGGATGATAAGCCGGACTCATTATGTATTTGGTCCACACGCTCAATGAGTTTCTGACACTTGTTTTGATGGCTCCCCTCAATCGCTTATAATGGTTGATTTTGGCGAATCTGCTTAAAATATTTGCTGAAAGAATCCACAAGCGTGTTAGCATCATTTTTCCGGAAAAAGTTGTTGCTTCCACCCATTTAGTCCCATAGTCCATAGCTAGAGTGTCATGCAATTTTAAATGAAGATGGAAAGGTGCCATGAAATCTATTCCCCACACATGGCTACATGAATGCAGCGGGGCATTTCATGTCTTATCAGTGATATTTCCCATTCTGCGGCATTGATCACGAAAGTTTAACCCTCAGAAACAATCTTTGAATATAGTGAGTAGCCAAGAAAACAGTTGGAAATTTTATGGGTTGTTTTTGTCTCCCTAAATATCCTCCGTATGAGCGATGCACATTGACATTAATATCAAATCTTTGCCTTATTCACTTTAGCTCTTGTTCCATCATATCAACTCCTCTTTTGAATATGATTGGTCATCCCGTATAAGAATCACTGTGGTCCTTAGCTTCTCCACCTTTGTGGTTGAATTACGAGTGGCATAACTCCACATTTAGAAAATTTACAATGTCGACATACCAGGGATTAGTTGATATTTGGAATAACAGCTCATGCGGAAAATTTTACTGCTTCCAGTGTAATTATGTCTTCTTTTACATTAGTCTTTTCAATTCTTGACAAATGTATAATGGCTATCCTATCTCACAACCCTTCTGTCCTTGATCTCTAGATAAATTCTCTGACAACAATGCCCATCGATAAGTCCAGCTTAGCTGCTTTTCTTCAATCATTAAATCATTTAATTGCGGCATGATCGGTATGGATGATGACATGGGATCCCCGATATGTAACTCTTTGAGAGAAATATACCTGATCGTTTTTAGCGGTTATGGGTATTTTGTAGGTATAATTTAGAGTACGGCAATTTAAACGAGAGAAAATTTGAGAAACCCGCTAAACAGCAGGGTAAAATTTTAATTTTTAAATGGACATCTCAGTTTATAAGATTATAAGATTATATATCAAAGTGAAATATGAATAACTTGGTGCAAATAGAGGAAAGATGAAGGACAAGTGTAAAATGAAACAAATTAGTGTGCATTTTGATGATGAACAGTATATAGATTAGACTAAAATAAGACCCGATTTTGGTCTCACATTTTTGGGCATTTTTTCTTCAGGAGGCGATCGCAGAGGCTGAGAAGATAAAGTGAAGAAGAAAAGTGCAGAATAATAGTATGGAAGCTTTCAGGTATGGATTATAGTATGTAATTTATGACTTTTGAGTATGGAAGTGTGAGCAGCGATGCATGTGGTTTGGTTGCTGTGGTTGTTCCCGATTCTAGGGTTTAATTAGGGATTTCATCCTAACCCTAGCTTCTTGAGAGTTGGGTTGGTAAAACCCTAGTTTGTATGAGAGAGAGGAGTATGGAGTACATGTTTTGTATGGATATGTGGATTCTTGGTTTATGATATAGATACTTGGTTTGGTGTTGAAAATAAACCAACCCATACATGAGATAGGGTTTGGGAAATACTATAATTAATCCCTATGCTTGGTTTGGTTGGGTTGAATACATTTTTTGAAGTGTATTATTTACGACTATACTGGGGTTTTATTTGGTTTCTTGGTTAGATTTCTAGAAACGAAAATAGAAAATATGGCGAAAGTTCGAGTCTGTAAACATTGAAGGTACCCTCGCGATGAAGGAGTCTACTTGTGTGTAGGATCCCCACGTATGGCGTGAGTGAGAAAGAAGGTTGGCCTAGCCTCGAGTTAAACTTCTTTACCAAAACATGGATCTAATCGATTGCATAATTGAACACTCTTTAAAATGCAGGTATTTTTCTTTTTGTGCTTCATACCATTTCTTGGCTGAATTTATTTTTGAAATGCGGACAATTCAGAAAAACCTCTGGTGGTTGATGGCTCTTGCTTCGATGGATTTTCCTTTCTAATTAGATCTCGACCTAACTCTTTGGATCGAGATCTTTCCATGGTGAGGTGAAATCTCACGATTATTTAAATTGATAAATAATTCATAACTTATTTATGAGTGAATTGAAATTTATAGTGAGCTCTTAGAGCTTTTTAGTTCTTCAATAGTAATTAACATACCCACAGGTGGAACTCTTCAGCTCGAGGAATCTCCATCTACATGTCCTCGGAGGGTCTCTTGCGTCAAAGCGGGATACGGTCTTTGAAGGTGTTGGAAGTACTCTCTTTATTGGAAATAATCAATTAAGAACAACATCAATCAAATAAATCCCCGAAACCGGGGAAATTCCTTCTAATTTGTAAACATAAAGACTATAACTAAATCAGCAAATCCATTCGTGGAAGCGTAGCTCAGTGAATCAATTAACATTGGAGTATTGAAGTTGGAACGTCCCTTTGTAACTATAATAAAGCGAAGAAGCGAATTCGAAGGCGTCATAGACTGTTCGGTAGTATTAGTGGGAAAAAGAGATTGAGCGATTTGATCCAACTTCACAATTGGCTCGAATTTACTGGATTAGATAAATAAAAATCAAACGATTAGCCGTCTATTTATTTCACAAAATATCTGAGTGAGTCTTTGATCCGAGTTAAGGGTTTAGGAAGAAATTTGCTTCCTCTGTGAGGAACACTATTTATACATTTCAGCGGTGGAGGGCTGATTCGAAGGCTTCAAGTGGACCTCAAATTAAATGGCCGAAACACTATTAGTCATGGCCCAAAGGAGCTTATTGCGGTTGGTCATGACTTGCGAAGTCTGTCGTGACTTGATTACTTGTCATAACGCTACTTTGTTTTGTTTTTTGGCGTTAGAGAATTGGCGACACGTTCTCTATCGCGACATAGTTCTTTGAATAACGCCATTTAGTTAACCGGCGACCTAGTTTCTTCTTCGTGACTTAAGTTTCTACTATCTCATGATTCTTATTGAAAACTTTCCGATCTCTGTCCATTTGTGTCGAAGTCTCAATTCATATCTTGACGTTGTCGCGCTTCCCGCTCTTGCGGGACCATGTTCTGGAAACTTGGTTTTCTTGTGGCGACACGTTTATGTTGCCATCCACTTTGATTCACGGTCAAACCCCCTTTATGTTCGAATATGTTGTTTGTCTTTTCTTCGCTGATTGCGACGCAAGTACTAGGTGTTTAGTTCGCGTGGCGACATCTGAAATTATGACGGGGTTATCCTCGCCATAGCGTCTTTTAAATGCGGCTAAAGCGAATCATAGATTGATTGCCACATTTTGCTCCACATAAATCAACCTCATTTCACCAGGGTTCTGGCTGTTTTTCAATTGACCTATTTACGGTGACACAAGAAGTATATCCGCATTGATGATTGCCCGCCACAGCGCTGCTTTCGCGGTTGCTTTCGAGCTTGAACGACATGTTTCAGCTGTTGCTTTATTTTCCATGTTGCGACGCAGAAATTAGTGTCCTTGACCTCTCAGCTGATCGTCGCCCCGACATATTTTTCTGCGACCGAATTATATGGAACTACCGGTTCATTAAAACAATATTCCTTGTTGTGACATACGATTGTTATACATTGCGACGGAAGTTGTTTTCTTCGATTGTCGTGACGTATACAGGCGGTGAGACCAGATCTTTCTTTAGAGCCACTACCATCACCGACAACTTTTCCTCTTATTAGCGGCAACGTTTCGGTTTGCTAGACTTCTTTCTTATGTCATGACTTTGAAGCCTTTGTCGCTGACCGCCGATAATATCTCCGTCTTGTCGTATGTCTGCGGCTTGAAAATCAACACAGTCGAGACTTGGTCCAATTTATAGGCAGTCATTCCTTGCGACATCGTTTTAAATCGCTCACAAGGTTATCTTCACGGCGTCGGCGGCATCGAGCGATAATGGTGACCAAGATCCCACTGAAGCTTTTCTCACGTCTGCACATCCATCTCTTTATCATGACTTATTCTTCTCTTGGCCCGATATCACTTTTCTCTTGACCTCAGTTCATATGCGTAGGTCTTTGTGCTGATTTCAGATGGCTGTCTTACCAGTGTTGGCTTAAAGTGCTTGATTAGGATCATGTGACCTCTAAGTATGTCGTGACTGGGCGCCTTGACCGTATATATATCTTTTTATGCGTTTGGAATTGCCAGTTGTACGTAAATACGTGAGCATAGCGATTTGGTAAAGGTCTCGTATTTCTACATAATAATAGCGATTATATTGTAACTTTCAGTCGAGAAAAATGGATTAAAATCAATGAGTTTTGACTCATCCAATTGAGTAAGGAAAAAGATGGAAACTAGGTACCTTGTTCTAGCGAGTGAATAGCAACCTTAATGCACATGTTAAGATAGTGTGTTTCTGAACATATAATTGTAAAATTTACTAAGACCGGATATTGGATGACCGACACCTCACATTGTTGGGCCGTATAGTACTTGATGCTCTCTGATTGAGTGGTGACGCTCTGTCTGATGCTTGGCGCTCCACACTTTGATAACTCTTTGCTTTTACCTCGATCATCTTAGTACCTTGGTGCCCATTGTAATCTACTCATTCTTATTATTGGTACATTGGTCGAGCAATTATATGATAAAGTCTGAATAACGAATAAGAGTAAAGTAATGTACATGGATTACTCTAGATATCTTCAGATGCCCTCTGTATAAGTATAAGCTCTGAATGTATCCTAAATTTTCTCTGGCACAAATGCTCGCTATCGTACCCTCAGATCTGCCTCAAAGGTATAGTTATAAAGCCTCTTAATAACTCCTACGGGAGATGCAGACAAATACATAAGTCTGTATAAGTGCAATTATGTGCATAAGTTTGTTATGTAAGATTCGAATAGGTCGATATGCGCTCTTGTATACATTACCCATTGTATCTTCTTGTAAAGGAGTATTCAGTGCATGATGTATCGTGCAGTCATATGTTTCCCGTTAAAGCGTTAAAAGCATCGCGGGTTTTCATCAGTGTAAGTCTGAAGGGCGTCCGATCTTATCTTCAGTGGGCGACAATGATGGGTACATCACGATGGGTTTTTGCGCTCTGGTGTAAATCATAAATGTCCCAGTTTTTATATGTATATGTAAATAGGACTCGGAATTGTATGTATTGACCTTTATGTAAACACCCCCTTTACGGTGGTAGTTTATTTTGTATCTTTGTATATACTTATTTTGATTAAGTTATAAGACTTGGGCCTGATATACGAAAAAACAAGTAAGTGCTTTATGGTTTCGCGCCCCCTTATTCTTCTGGTGGGGTGAGAGTTGCAGTATCAGTTATTTATAATAATTTGACCCTCTTTAAGACCTAATTGTTTTTCTTTTCCAATGCTTTACAATTCTTAAATTAGTACCTTGCCCAGTAGACCAAATAACCTGACACCAGCTAACAGTAGTGATACCACAAATCTCTGAGTTGAATGGAATTCTCTCTCTTGATTATAATCTTAGTACCGTGGATTAGATTATTACGATGAATTGAGGCGACATCTAAGCATTAAGCCCGATACATCACATCAACTAATCCTCACACCATGAGTAAATTAGTGATGCATTAGAGAGTAATCATTGAGTTCATTAGGTTCGCAATATTAGTCAACATACCCACCAAACACTCATACTCTCAGGAATCTCCATCTTCGTGTCACTCAGAGGGCCTCCTGGAAATCAAAGCAAGATACAACCTTTTTCTAGGTACAAGCTACTAATATTAAGAACAGTTCACTACTTAACAACACTAAGTTCAAATCGTGATTTCTTAAACACAAGCGATCAATTTAATCTTACAAATATTTTAAAATATTGCCCTAGTCGTTTTGATATATTTAGGGTATTTTGTAGGTATAATTTAAATTTTAACAAGTTAAAATTCAAAGCGTGAAAATTTTGGCCAGGAATAAGCAAAGGGTAAATTTGGCAATTTGTCGAATGGGATACTCATTATAAGTTATAAGATTATATGCAGTGGAATATCAGATAACTTGTGGTACAAACGGAAGATGAAGGACAAGTACAATAAAACTTAAATCAAATTAATGCATTTTTGATGACCAAACATGGCCTTATGAAATGAGACCAAATAAGACCAGGTCTCTCATTTGAGGATTTTGGAGGCGAAAATGTGAAGGAAAGGAAAGAGAAAAAAGAAAGAAGAGAGGAGAGCAACGGTATGGAATCTATGTATGGAAACTTTGAGTATGGATTCTAGTATGGATTTATGACACGAATGTGGTAAAGTGTGGAAACTGAGCATTGTGTGGTTTGGTTATTAACATTGGTTGTTCAATTCTATAAGTTGACCCCAGGTTTCATCGACCACATCTTTCTTGAGAGTAAGGTTGGTAAAACCCTAGTTTGTATGAGAGGAGTATGAAGTCCTATGAACATGTGATTCTTGGTTTATGAAGTATATATACTTGGTTGGGTGTTGAAAATAGACAAACATACATACTTGAGATAGGGTTTGGAAATACTCTAATTAATCTTGTGCTTGTTTCCCGATTAGGTTTAGAATACATTTTTGGGAATGTATTATTTGGAAGAATGTCACAGTTTTATTGGATTATGGTTGATTTGGAAAAGAGAAAATAACAAACAAAAGTTCGAGGTCTAGTGCAGTGAGTACCTCGTAGCGTAAGGTCCTCATGATGTGAAGGATCCCACAGCATAGCGAGGCAGAGGAAAGTTGTGACCTGAGTTCTTGATTGAAGTGAGATTTGTGACCAAACCATTGTCCTGACACTGATATTGTTTTGTTCATTTTGTTTTAAGTTTGTTCAGAAGACTTGTCTATTTGAAGTAATAGGGATCACATAAATTGTGAAAGGGTCCATACATGTATGCATGTAAGGTAAAGGAAAGGAAAAATTAAGATATACCTTGCCACCTTGGTGAGTTCACATTAATTGTAAAAGCGTAATGCCCATTATAAGATATTAAGTTAACGTTTATATTAGCAGAATGCTAGACTAGATATATTGGACATGGCACCTCTGTTATATTGGGCGGGGCTCGTATAATGCTTGATACTCTACGATTAGTGCGATGGCCTCTGCAGTAGTGGCAGGCACATTGTACTGGTACTCTACATTTAGTGCTTCATACTCTTTTGTTTAGTGCTTGGTACTCTCAGATCAGTGTGATGACAGCTCCTACCCGTGGGTCTTGGCACTCTGCTTTGTCTTCATTGCATAATAAATCTGATGCGCCGGGTACTTATTGTGTTATTAATCTACTCATTTCTTGTCTTGGTTTAAACGATCGTGTTATATGATAAAGTCTGAACATGGAATAAGAAGTAAGTAAAATACATCGTTTTCTTTCTGAATCTACGGCTACCTCTGTATAAGTATAGGATTACGTAGTACCTGGTACTTATTATCTGTATAAACCTGGTAAACTCCTGAAGTCATTATATCAGTGTAAGTATCTTTATAAATGCAGTGTGTGTATAAGTTTGTTATATGAACTCAGGATAAATTATGATATCTTCTTTATTATTGAAATACATTCTTTATATATGATTTGTAAAGAGTGTTGATTAGCCTCATTGTATATGTATAAGTCATATGTTTCCCAACAAGCGTAAAGCTTAGCGCAGTTCAACCAGGTTTGCCGTCTGAGAGAGGAGGGCGTCAGCGATCTTTTGCATCTTGTTGAGCGGCACGTAGGGGTTCATGGGTTTTGCTCTACCGAACAACATAAATGTAAATAAGCAGTCTTTTGTAACATGTGTAAATGAGACTCGAATTTGTATATATTAACTTTGTAAGCTTCACTTCACGGTGGTAGTTTTATTTCATCTTTGGATGAATATTTTGATTGATTATCAGACTTGACCATAGTATGAAAAGAAGTAAAGTCTGATCACAGGTCTACTTTTCCTTCTTTGCATCGGGGATGGGGGCATGACCTCTCATATAAAACACCTAGCCCTTCCCAGCCAGAGCTTAGCCTCCCATGCGCGGGTATAATATCAATGACTAGCTAATCCAGGCAAATTCATTGGCGAAATCAGGTGAAAAAAATTCACAGAAAATTTCAGAAAGCAACAGTTCAAACATAAATGGAACTAAATATTCATTGATCTTAACAAATATTACATTTCAGATCTCTTATTCGATTCTAATAAAAGGAAAATAAAATAAAATACAAAAGAAAAAATATGAAAAAAGATTCTGAGTTGAGAGCTCTCGATGTTACTCCCCGTCGTTCTCCTCATTCTCATTTTTCTTCTATGAGCATTTATTATAAGCCCCGATAAATGATGTTAGTAGAAAATCAAGGAATGATAAGCGTGGGTTTAGTCACGAGGCCCATTCAACTGTTTTGTTTCGACATTACTATTCCATGTCGCGACATAGCAGTCTTTATTAATGACATTGTTAAATCTGTGTAAACCAGCGAGGTTGTTTCCCTGTTCTGAGACTCTGTTAGCTTTGTCCTGACATTTTTCAATATTTTCCATTTGCTCCCTTTTTATCTGCTCCTTGACTTTGTTGGTTTATGTCTTTGACACAATTTATCCTTTGCGATTTTTTTATGTCACGTGGCTCTTCTGTATGTGCCGTGACATAGTTCTCAGCCTTAAGCTTCGTCTTATGTCACGACATAATTTCAGTAGGTGTCTCATGCCTTTTCTTCATAATTGTCGTGACATTGAAGGAAATGTCGCTCTTCAACATGTTGCTGCTTGTTTGCAACCTCCGGCTTTGTTCTTTGTCACGGCCTTAAATTTGAAATGTCCGCGACGAGTTCTCTTCTTCTTTGCCTTTGCCTTTGTCACGACAATACAAAAGTATTTCACAACATAATTTTCATTGTTCTTACGGCTGATTCGATTGTGCGACATAATGCACTACCTTTCTCTTTATCGCTGACAAAATTTCTATTGTTGCGATAACTTTCAGTTATTGCTGGCGACTAATGGCCTTGTATGATTGTCGTGACAAAGTTTCTTAATGTCACGACAAAGTTCAATAGAATTCCCATGCATTTCTCTTTAGTATTTTTCGCGACAGAAAATTCAGATGTCACGACATATATCTAGTTGTCTTTGCCACTATGTCGCGACAAACAGTAAAATGTCATGACAAAGTTCTTTTATTCACAAACGAATTCTACTGATTCTTTGTTGCCACAGAGAATCTATTGTTGCGATAATCTTCTGACCATTTGTTCATTTCTTTGTCGCGACATTTTTTCATTTTGTCATAACAATAGTCGCTTCCTTCATTACCCAAATTTGTTGTTTTTTCTTGCTTTTATGCTTCTTTTCTCTAAAATCATGCCAAACAAAAATTTGGGTGAATACTGCATAATTTGGCATTTAAATTGGACATTAAGCCTTAAAATATTCATAAAAAATGGGCTTAAAATTAGATGAGTTTTAGACTCATCAAACTCCCAAAACAAAAGTTTTTCTTGTCACGAAAAGCAAATAAAAGAGTCATTGTTTGTCCTCAAACAATTCAGAAATAATTTTAAGGACATTTTTCTTTTTCTATCATATTTTCAATTAAAGGATCAAACTGGATTGATTAAATGTCAATTGCCATGTCATTTCCAACTAGGCTTTATTTCAGAAATCCTAAAGATTTAAATTTAGATTATCTAATCAAGCAAGTAATTCAAAGAATGATAAACAATACATTTCTTGATTTCTACTGTGTAGTGTGTGTTGGTCTTCCCTTTATAACTAATCTGCAAATTAAGTAGCTTTATGAGATATACACTAAAGAATGGAAGTCTCATCAAAGTGACTTTAAGTCCCATAGGCTTGTTAGTCATATTATTCTCCACTAATTTATGCACATCACCACCTTCAGGATCAAATAGGTCTTTTAGGCTTGTAATGTATGGCTTGGGCATTGGGTAGATATTGGACCCATTTAGGAAGCTGAATTTACAGGCGCATACATTTTCGACATTTTTTCCTTCATTGTTCATCTATATTTTTGCTGCTTGACCTCAAAATTCCCAACGGTTGGGTGCATTTCCGCATTTTCTTTTCGGCTGCTATTTTCCTCCAACCCCGGAAGCTCTTTTTCCTTTCATATTTATTGGGTTTGGATGGTGCAAATGTTTTCCTCCTTAAGCTTTCTACCATCATATATGGCTTTGGTCGGCAACTCTCCCATACTAATTGGCATTAAGGTACTAGGTGTAGAACACCTAAGGACTTAATTTCGGGAGGAGAGGCCTGAGAATGAAACTCATTCCCTTGGCTGTCATTCTTTTTTATCTTCTCATTTTTTTTGTTATGAACCTCTTTTAGTACTTATTTTCTCTGTTAACCATGTTTTCACATCCATACTTCTTCTCCTTCATTTTTTTTATAACTCCCCCAAACTTATTCTCTTGATCATTTTTTGTCCCTTTGTTGTTTAAATAAGGAGTGAAAGTTATGTCTTGAAGGATCGGTTAGGTTGTTTAATTGTTATTTTGATGGCTCATGGTGAAGTGGCGTTAAACCGAATAAGGTACTAGTGTATATCCATATATTATCTGAGGAAGGTTTTGAAAGGCTCAGCTTTGTCCCAATGATGGCTAAATCATTTCTGTTGGTTGTGATCTTGATTAATTTTTGAAAGTGCTATTTTGAACCTTTGTTTATTTAGGTTTTGAGCACTTTTATTGTACTAATCGGTGTAATTAGCCCAATTTACACAGTCAGGATTACTCTTTATTCTATTTGAGTTGCATTTTGTGGCTAATTTTGTAGTTTTGCAAGCTATTTATCTTGTCGGAGTCGATCTTACGAAGAATTAATAGAACTCGGCATTGCAGATTAGAAACGAAGGAAAGAAGAAGCGGAAAATACAATGAAGTGGGCACCATAGGAACACTACGAGAGTTTAGAAATTTGTGACACTGTAAATTGTGAGTTATAGAAAATTTAGCATCTGCGAAAAATTGCTTCCTGTATTGCCCTTGTTCACCATTTGCCCTTTGTTCATCATGCATTAGTTCTTGCCGGGTTTGAAGTTTTGCCTTTTTGTTTCCTCTTTTGATTTCTTCTGTTTGTCCTTTATAATAGTTAAATGCTTTTGTTGATTTTGGTAATTTGCTTATCTTAGTGGCTATGTAGCCATTTATTCTTGTCAAGCAGGACTTTTGGTCGGTGAAAAACTTTTTAGGCGCAAGAGCTCCAGTTTTCCACTTTGTAACTACTCTCCCATTTTCTCTCGTTTTTCTTCCATTTTCATTGCTAAACACGCGGATGACAGCAGTTCTTGCCACAGTAGGGGTGCGAATCAACAATTGCCTACCTAAATTCCTCCTACTTTAGTGGCGTAACTCACTGCGATTATAGTATCGAATTGTTACATGGATAGTTTCCTGCTAAATGATTTCTTATTCAGCTGAAATGGTGAATTAAGTTTGGATTTTCAAGTTTTGTTAAAACAGTGAGAGAGAATGGTTGTGAACTGGGAATAAAAGTGAAATAAAATTTGATAAAGATATCCTTGAAGTCTCGAGCCCATTGGTTTAGGGTTCTAAAAATAACATGTTCTTGGGTCTTTTTCCTCGTGTTGGGGATAATGACATATAGTCATTTCAGAATGGGATCTTCATTTTAAACTCAAACAAATACTAAAACTGCTCCTCTTGGCGTGGCATTTAATAGAAAGCATAAGTAATGCGACAGTCAAAACACATCTCATAAAACTATCCCTCTGATGAGCTATTGAAACAACTAAATGGATGACGGTGGATCTAAGATAAGCATCCATTGTAACCAAAAAGCTTTCAATACAGTGGTAGGGTGAGTCTAGAGAATTTAACTGGGTGATGAATGTAGGGACTCAAATACCCTTAAATGCGTGAAAAACAGAGGCATGTGGCTTCATAAATCTTCTTGATGTACTCTCATCAAGGATGAGGGGAGTTTAGTAACATGCCTTGATTTGTCATCGTGAGGCGTGTTTGAATGGAGAGAAAATGAAATAAAGTGAGAGAAAGGAGAAGAAGCCAGGCGGAAGAAACGGGTGAAGCTTGCATGCCCTCATTTTATTGATTGTGTTTTGGTGATTGTGGCTTAGGGTTTTGCTTGACCCCTTTGCAAATTACAGTAACATTTAGACCTGTTACAAGAGAAGTGAAAAGGAAAGAAAATAAAGAGACAAAAAGCAGCACAGTAATGAGAAGAACGATGGATTTGGAAACGCGGCGTTGTTAGTCGCGATTTTCGCGATGCCAATTTTCTTGTTTGCTCTTCTTTCAGCGTTCTCACGATCACCGCGTCGAACGACTCGATTGCCGATGGCCGGATGAGCTCGTTTCCGCCGGTCTGCGATCTGCGTCTTGGAAGCGAGCTCGATTCTTACATTAGCGGATCGACTCAACCGATTTTGACTTCTTATTGTAACGCGCAAAATT
The DNA here is from genome assembly GCA_016808115.1 of Tetrastigma voinierianum. Classification (NCBI taxonomy): domain Eukaryota; kingdom Viridiplantae; phylum Streptophyta; class Magnoliopsida; order Vitales; family Vitaceae; genus Tetrastigma; species Tetrastigma voinierianum. The sequence continues at coordinate 89,410 of JAEQBH010007076.1, forward strand.
TGCCGCAAAATCGAATCGATGAATCGATAGGGACGCCGTAATGCGGTGGTTAATTCGCGATAAATTAAGTGCAAAACGCTCGAAACCTATAATCAAATGGGTTCAAATGCTTTGGGGCGCCTGTCTTTGACCTCTGCGTTTACTAAGTCGCCAGATGAAAAGAAGGAAATACGGCGATAACAAAATAAATAATTCGCAAAATGGTAACAAGGTTGTGAATGATGTGCTAAACCGCTAGTAAGATCGTCGAAATGCATCCCAGCCAACTCGTTGAAGATGAATACCATCACGAAATTAGAGGTATCGAAAGGCCTCCATCTGAATTGAATCGGCAGAAACTACCAAAATCTGATGTTTGTTTTGATGGTTCTCCGGCAATCAAGCGCCGGCGCATCTTTGACTAAACTCTTGCCCACAACCTAACATTCGACGAACTAAAAATGAAGTAGGACCCGCTCGCTTGTTCGCAACTCTTTTCGCGTTTGTGGAATTCCAAATATTGAAGGTTGACTACGATCATGTAACGGATTAACGACGACTCCGACGATGAAGGTTTGGGCGTAGTCAGCCGAAGATCTTTGATACCAGCATATGGGTTTCTTACGGACTTGAATGATTTGACCTCGCTTCAACTCACTTTAAATCGCCATCACGTGTGAACACTGTCGATGAAACCGACGGTTGTCTTAGGGCACCCGGGCTTTAGGCTTCTGCCAAAGCCCCTGGTGTGCGCCGGGTTTGAGAATGTTGCAATTTTCTTATTTTAACTTTCTTTTAACTTCTTTTCTTTTTCTTTTCACTTGTTTTTTTATTTTTGGAAGACACATTGGCCTTCTATACATGGGGTCTGCTTACATTCAAGTGATGTGGCTTCAGGGAGTGATTATTATAAACTTAGAGAATTTAGGTAGTTTCCAGTTATTGAAGAGCACAGTTAATGCCTGATCAGTGATTCTTGGTGGAAGAAAAGATGAAATGACAGATTTCAACTGATCATCCACTAATGTTGAACGTCTAACATCAATGAATTGGGACAAAGTTACAAATTTAAAACCAGTTGAGTGACCATAAAGGGTGCGATTTTGAAAAAATTAAGTTGTATAGTATAACAGCTTCACGAAAAGGAAAACCCAGCAAGCCATTGAACATCAAATGGGCTTGCTCAAAATAATAACAAAGCTTATAAATGCAAAAGCCAAAACTGTGCATTGCTCTCCCCCGACCAAATGTTTCATTGTCATGATAGGGCTTGGATTAGGTAGGGAAGGAAGTGTTCTTGATGAGATGTGATCATTTTGGGATGGGAAGCACTTGAAACCCAAAACAGGCACTTATTCTATAAGGTTTAGGAAGCTGATAAACAATTAGAAGAAAGGAAAAAGTGATAGTTTAGGAATTTTGAAAATTCAACTATAATAATTAAAGTATTCTTTTTCTGTATATATTTAGTTCTACACTCTTAAACTTAGCAGTTACGAAGCTAAAGCGGTGAGTTGAAAAAATTATGGCGAAATAAATTCAAAGCAAATTAGGAGACCGAGAATTTCGCTATTTTGCGATGCGAATTTATTTTATTTATTTATAAAATAAAATAATTAATAATAATATGTTTTTTTAGAGACAAAAATTTCTTATTTTATATAAAATAAAAAAAATTTAAATAAATAGTAATAAATAAAATAAAACATTTTGCTGCATACTGTTCCTTTTTTGTCTTATTATGAGGGGACATCCGTACAACAATTTCGCTATTTAGCGAAATTCTACTTCGCTATAATTGCGAAAATTTTGCTATTATTGCAAAATTTTCGCTATTCTAGCGAAATTGTCAGGTATCTCTTTCACAGCTTTTACGGTTTTATATTGAAAATTTTCCACAAAAGCTGTAAAATTATCTGAGAAAAATTGTCAAGAATTCAAGGAAAATGAATTAAATAAAAACAAAAATTAAGCAAAAAAATTGAGAGAAAAGTCTGAAGAAAAAATTGTGAAATCAAATAAAAATAAAATAAAAAATGAAATAAAACAAAAAATTAAACAAAAGTGGGGGCTGAGGGTACTTTTCAAACAAAATCTAAAAAATTATGAGATATGCAATTGAAAATGAAAAATTACACGCCATGAAATGCAAAATTAAGAAAATTCGTAAAACTACCAATAAACTTAAGTAAAGCGAATAAAACTATAAATTGGGTGGCTTACAATTTCTTGTAGAAACCACTCCTCCAAAATCATACGGTTCGTGGAGATTCGAGGAGGAGGAGCTCCTTCGCACCTGCGATGGTGTCTGTAGTTTGCCTTCATGCTCGGCTCAGCTGTGTTGAGCATTTTATCATCCCCAGTGGTCTTTGGGGAATCGGTGGGCTAAGCGACATTGATGCGATTAATTCTTCGTAAGCTGCTTCTTGTTCTTCGTAATTCTACTCTGAGTTTGTGAGCCTTTGTCTTTCTGGACTTAGGCGTCGGGCATTCCTCATCGATTCTGTTCTGCTCCTCTCCTTGTGTGCTTGCTGGGTGGAAAATGTGGCTCGGCGTCATATTGCGGGTAATTTGCATGACTCCATTAAGTGGTAGTTATGGCATTAGGTCTTGGCCCGAAAATGGCCTCCCGGTATGATGGGCACTTGGTAGCGTATGCGCCGCAGGCTCAGTGTCGAGAACTGAGAAGTCGATGGATAATGATTTGTCTACCTCCACGAAACATCCTCAGCTATACCTTTAGGAGTTTTTTTCTTGTCGATCGGTGGGATAGAGTGATGTTGGTAGGCTTTAGCTCCCCCGAGCCCTAAGCGCTATACTGTTTGGTATGGCGGGTAGGTTGATGCAACTCCCCAGTCGTAGGTGCCTTATCTGTCTGAGTCTCGATGTTGGCTGAAATGGTGGGGATCCACGGATCCTTATATTTCAACAATGTTTTGCCTTTGAGTAATGGAGCTCACTTGGTGTTTTGTCGGGAAGGCTTTCTTGTCCCGATACCCGACCGCTTTTGACGTACCGCAGTCCTTTAGGAATTTTGCATAGGTAGGGAGGGATTGTTTGATCATGTCGAGGAGGGTGACCTTCACCTTAGCATGAGGATGCGCTTGCACCGGATGCCTTCTTTTGCCTCTTAGTGCTTGGGAAATGGAGGAGGCATACTTCTCTTCATTGAATCTTCTTTAATGAATATTGCTTTCAGCTCGCTTCCTGTTCTCACGGTCTCTTTAGCGGGTTTAGGCCTTGGTTGATCGACTGTTTGCCACTTCAAATTGACAGCTGCTTTTGCCACGTCATTGCCTGAGAAGGCAGGTTGTTGTAGAAACCTATCTCATGGACTCCACGCAGGATTGAAATTTACAGTTTTGGTGAATCATAACTGTCATACTCGACGGATTGGTATTCTACTAGTGATGGAATCTTTGCAGTTATCTATTTTCTAATTGAGACCTTTGGAGCCCATCTATCTTCTTGTTAGGGTGCTTTCTGATGTCGATTCTTTGAAGCGATTATACATTGATTCCCTTTGCTCTTCCACAAAACTCACTGCCACGCGCTCCGAGTTTCTGATAACGTTGATAGTAGATGAGGTTGGTGGGTACCAACAACTGCGAGAGGTGGACCCATCTTGTTCATTCTTGTGCTGGGGGAACATATCTTTGGAAGTGAGGCTTAAAGAGAGATTTCGTTGATTCTCCGATTAGGGTTACTCTGTGCCATATGGAATGTTTGTTGGTGGCCCACTTGATACATATGTTTACATCTTATGTCAAATCCCTCGCTGAAGGAAGCGGTGGACGGAGTGCTCTTAGGTGACAGTGGATTAACGATTGATCACGTGATTTGGCACGTGCGAGGATTTTGGTCGCGCACGGACATTTATGCGACCTTTTCCTTCGGTTCATCCACCTCAGCGAGATGGATAGCAGCCTTGATTCCATATCATACAAAGTGAACCAGATGCCTCCCGCTTTGGGTTCTTTGAGGTCTCATTACGTTTGCCTCCACGGGATTTGGCGTCGAGCCTTGGAGGTCTCGGCTACATAGTTGAGGAAATCCATGGCCTCATCCGGATTTTGTAGGAATTCCCCTCCGCATGGTCTCCCCTTGATTGCTTCATGGCGAGGACATTCAATAATTAAACATCCGTGTCGAACCCGTGGTGTGGACGAAACGCTTGATGGTCTCCATGAACCTCTCAGCATTGATAGAACCTTTCATTGTCATGAAATTTTTGTGTGTAGATTTGTCTCGCCAGTGTGTGGTCTTGTGTGCCTTGAAGAATTTCTTTAAGAATTACGCTGCTGGCTACACTTGATTCTTGATGGTTCTTGCCCTTAATGGTCGCAGAATTTTGGCTTTGTGCTGAGGAGGTTAATGGGAAGGCCTTGACTTAACAAGTATCGATTGTACCTTCTTTAAAAGTTATGCGTACTTCTCGAGCCCCACGATGTGAGTGTATGGTTTTCGTTCTCCATACCGTGAAAGGTTGGGAGCGGGGGCGCAGGGTAGTCTCGCGGGCACTTCCTCAGCGGGGGAGTGCGCGAGGTGCTGGGTGGAGTGTATGTGATCCTCGTAGATCGATAGGCATTAGGGTTTCTTTGCACCCCACGCTGGCGTAACGCTCGCCGGGTGGAGGCTCCATCGATTCTTGTATGCTAACTTCCGCATTACGTTCGGCTAGATCGCGGGCGCTTTCCGTTTACTGCGGTGTTCTGTCCCCCGCGCATAGCTAACATGAACCGCCGACCCGCAAAGCGAAAACAGCGAAAACGAAAGCTACGAAAGGTTAATGTTAGGTAAATAAAAATGAATATTGTATATTGACATTATAAATTTGAATCAATACAACGGTGAAGCGGTAGGGGTAATTACTGATAAAAACCAAAAAGTTTAGAAATTGCTAACACTTGGCGTTGCGGTCTGAAGTTCAACAACTCATCACTTGCGCCAGGCACCATCGACAACGGCGCCATTTGATTCATGCCACCTTAGGGGTCATAGAAATCAACGAAATTTATACCTAAATTCCTATTTGAAGTAGCGTAACCTACTACTTGATATAATGGCTCTAAGGTCGAACATGGATGGGTTTTCTTGCCTGAATGATTGCTGTTCAGCTCCTGAAAATGGTGAATTAAATTTGGATTTTCGAGTTTTGTAATGGTGAGAAAGTGGTGTGAGCGGGAATAAAGTGAAATCTGATTTGATAAAGATATCCTTGAAGTCTCGGGCCACTGGTTTAGGGTTCTAAGGAAATCAACATGTTCTCGGGTCTTTTTCCTCATGTTGGGGATAATGACATATAGTCATTTCCCGAATCGAATCTTCATTTGCCATTAAAACTTAAACCCTAAAACTACTCCCTCTTGAAACGTAGCATTTAATAAGCATAAATGTCCCTAACAGTCAAAACACATCTCATAAAACTATCTACAGTAACTAATGAGACGACTAAGCTGGATGACGGTGGATCTAAAGATAATCCACTTTGTAACGAAAAAGCTTGCGAATACACGTTAGTGAGGTGGAAGATACGAAAGATTTTAACTGGGTGAGATGCGGGGACTCAGGCTACATAATGCAGCGGCGTGAAAAATAAGAGAACATGTGGCTTACCTCAAAATCTTCACCCAGTGGCCCTCCTCTTCAAGGATGAGGGGGGTTTAGCCAAGCATGCCTTGATTTGTCATCATCAAGGCGTGTTTGGATGGCAAGAAAATGAAAGAAAGTGAGAGAAAGGAGAAGAAGCAGGAAACTGGAGAGAAACGGGTTGAAAGCTTATGCCCTAAATTTTATTGGTTAAGTGTTTTCAGCGATTAGCGGCTTGGGGTTTTGTAATGACCCGCTTTACCAAATTACAAAATAACATTCCCGAACCTATTACAATGGGGCGAAAAAGGAAAGAAAACCAAAGGGCAGCCAGCGTGACATGAAGGAACGGTGGGTGGAGCGTGAGCAGTGGCGGTGGAGTCTGATTTCCGATGCCAGTTTTCTTGCATTTCTGCTCTTTCATGGTCGATCTGCGATGTTGAGCTTGACTCGAATTCTTCGTGCTTGGATCGACTACGACAATTTTAGCACTATTAGCTTTGCAAAGCTTCTGAAATTTGCCACAAATCACGATCAGTAGGATAATAGGGACCTTAATGTAAGTGGGTTAAGTACAATAATTAGTACCTGAAAAACACTTTCAAACATAAGTAAATGGTTCAAAATAGCACTTTTTGGGCACCTAATCCGGCAACTTCGAGGAATGGTTGGCTAAAACCCTTCATCCTTGAAGAGGAGAACTGGATGCAGTTTTGAGGCCGTAGTTCTCACGTATTTAATGCAAGCATTTATATAAGTATTTATGTCTCTTAGCTACCAAATAGGTTTAAATCTCTTAAATATACTTTGATTAACTTTGTGTGAGAAACCTGCAAACTTTTGGGTTCATTGGATGTATTGCTACAAATCATGATATGGGTTAGTTGCCTACATTAGTTCTTGTAGGGTAGAAGTTTGGGAGCGTGTTCTCATGTCACGGGGCATTTATGTGCTTTCATTGCGATGCCATTTTCCAAAATGGAAAATGATAGGGTCCTAGTCTTTAAAGCTAAATGATCCAGGTTCGGAAATGACTAAAGGTCATCCTCTGACCTTGAGAAAGGACGAGAACTTCTCATTTTGCAGTAGGACCTCGAGCCAAATAGCCGTCAAGGGTTCTTTTTCTTATTTTATTTAGTTTATTTTTCGGTTCCAAGCGTTGCCTCATTGTTTACAAAACCCAAAATCCAAATTGAAAAACACAATTTTCAATCAACTGTGAGTCATTTGTATGAAGAAAACCCATCCCTAAGTTCGACCCTAGACCACTATACTACAGTAGCTTTACTACGGTAGTAGAAGCTTTAGGATATAAATTTTGTTGATTCTGATGGCGCCGTTGCTAGGGATGGTGCCTTTGTGCAAGTGAGAAGCTGTTGAGCTTGTGATCTTCATCACAAGTGTTGGTGAATTCTAATCCCTTTTTGTCCTTACTTTTATTTCCACGGCAGTTCGCTGTTTGGGTTGTTAAGTACATCGTCATTACCAGATTTTCGTTTTTTATTAACATTAACCTTTGACCTTTGGCTTTTGCTTGGGATGCATGTGTGCGCTGCTGTGACATGCACCGTTGGGATGGCTCTTTATGGCGATTGGAAGGGTCGATGCTCGAGTTGAGCCGGGGTGTGAAGTGAGCTGGCTGTGACAAATGGAGCTCACTGAGGCGAGCGGCGGTGTGCGGGGAACCACACAAGCCTACGAGTCGATGAGGACCGTATACGAGGTGAGTGTACCCTCATGTATTGTACCTCTCTTGCGGGGATGTGATTATCGGGCTATATGGTGCCTGACACGACACTTCCATGGTATGGAAAATGAAATCCGCCACACTGTCTATGGATTTTGAGGAGTTTGCGCGTTTGAGAGGTGCGATTGATATACGATTCTTGAAGTTGAAAAGCACTTTCATAACCACACAAAGATGAGGCGAAAGATTTGGCTTAATTCTAGGCAAAAGCTGTGTTGAAGGCGAGTGAAACAGAGATTTTAAAAGTTCATGATACTACGGGACAGATAACGAAGAAGCTGATTTATACATTTAAATGTGATAATGAGAGGATTCTCGCAGTGCTGGAAGGCATATGAGAACCATGATTTTTGTCTCTTGGCCGATGATGGATCTTTGGTGAATCACTTTTATGATGGGATGTCACTACTTGACGTGTTAAATATATAATGGAGGACTTTGCGGGTAAAAATCTGAAAAACCATGGATTTTCCACAGTTATCTTAGCAAGGAGGTATCTAGGCATGGTGTTTAACAGAGGCGAAAAGATGACTGCATCAATTCGAGAAGCATAACTCACCTCAGAGGACATCAGATTGAAGAATGAAATTATCTATATTCAGAAGGTTGTTTGGAGAGAAAAAAGACTACCGTGAGTCGGTGATTGTTTGAAGTCTCTGCCGATGACTTCATGCTTCATCATCGATGTGGCCCGAACATCATGGAAACAACGTCATCTGCATTCAACGATGAAGTGTTTGTTAGGAGAATTTTAGTGATTAAAACAAGCGCCATCGATACCCGGCCACAACGGCCATATTTTGCTTCGGAGAAATCATCGATCTCTCTTGGAAGCCGGACCCTTGACTCGTGTCCCCCTTGGTGAGAACATAGTGGTTCGCCTGTATCTCGACCCACGGCCGCTTCCGACTGCCTCTACTGTTGAGTATTTATTTGTAAATTGGCGAGGTGTGGTGAGTTTGTGGAAGAAGCGGGAATCAATGTGGTGGCCGAAGGTGATCTGTGACTTGACAAAGATAGATAGGCTCCGAAGTGATCCGTGAAAGTGATATCTACTTATTCCATCCACAGGAATTACCGTCTACATGAAATACAAAAGCGAGGAAATTCCCTTGAACAACCAATCTGAAATGCATGAATTAGTCATTCAGTGAACACCTTAAAAATGGATAAATAAAAAATTTGATATCACTTTGAGATGACCAAAAGGTAAGCAATAGTGTCAAAGCACCTGGTAGAAAAGCCAGCGAGAAAGAAATGAGGTGAAGAATAAATATTATTCAAAGAAAATTCGTGAACCAGCCCTCTCACCATCTCAAACTCAGAAAAAAGGCCTCAGCGAAATTGGAAATTTTAAATTACTAAGCGGTCCTTTTTATGACATGGTCATGATCAAACTATGCAAATTCTTAAAAGACACATTACCTGATTAAGAGAGGTTGAATCGTGATAGAGGGCCTTCGGCCGAAACGATGAGCTCCGTCATTGTCTGAACCCGTGAAATCGCAGAATCCGATTTTGCCATTCGATCAAACGTGGAGGGACTTGCGTAGATAAGTGCTATGGCGGATTTGGGAGGCGATTATTCGACCTACGCGCCGCCCAGTGTGCCGGCAGTTGGTTTGGGGGGAGCTAAAGCACTGCGACATCACTCTATCCTTAAATGAAGTGATCATTAAAATTCTAAAGGTATAGTTGAGGATGTTTTGGTGAAGGTAGACAAATTTTATTATCAGGTGGACCGTAGTTCTCGTCACGGAGGCGAGTGACGAAGGGGCAGGGAACATCATACTTGGGGCCGACCACATCTGTCTGCGTCAATTGCGAAATGGGTCATGCACCTTACCTTTGGCGAAATGACTGAACAGTATTTTCCCGAAGCGTGGCTTCATCGGAGGGCGGGCATAGCAGATCTGCGTGAGGTACAGTTGGCGCAGTGTAGAAAGCCGCAGATTGCTCTGGCTGCGGGAGGAATTGATGAAACGGTGGAAGTAGTTGATGGTGCTACGTGGTCGCTCCTCCAGCACAGCGATTCCCGGCTACGAAGGCGAGAGTGCCCAAAAGCGAAGCGGCTTCAGCTCTCTTTGCGACACACTCCACGGCGCGAGATGGAGGACTTCTCCTCCTTAACCTCCATGAATCGGAAGGACACTGAATGCGTGGTTTTAACGATGGCTGCTGAAACACTTTCTTCTATCTAAATTTTTGTTAAACTTTTATTTGATTTACTTTAAGTTTTGTTTGTGATTTATTTAATTTTCTTTTAGATTATCTTTAATTTTAAGTTAATTTTTCTCGACTATTTTTAATTGTTTTTTATGTTTTCTTAATTTTTATGTGTTTAGTTTTGCGGTCAGAAGCTCGCTAGAAATTTCGCAACCTTCTGCAAAGTGCGACCTGCCATTCTCTACGATTTATGGCTGTGAAATTTAAGGCTATTGTTCCTTGTGGTATTTGCTTTGTTTTGGTTTTTTTGTCACAAACGGCCTTGTGATTTTTGTCTTTTATATACTATATATATATATATATATATATATATATATATATATATATATACTATATATATATATATATATATATATATATATATATATATATATATATATATATATTTATTTATTTATATATAAAAAAATGATCTTTGAAAATACAAAAAAAAAAAAACATGACTGCGAATTTTCGTAACCCTCCTCGATTTGTGTAATTTTGTTTGACCATAGCACTAATCAGAACAAAAAGTTTTTTAGGCGTTCTTGTGTGATTAAGGCAGAGTGCAGAGATCAAATATAGCTGAAAGACACTTTTAATTATTATGAGGAGGTTTAATTTTCAAAATTCTCCAACTTGTCACTTTTTCCTCTCTTTCTTCTCCTAACTTGTTATTTAATGGCTTGGGTGAATAAGGTGTCGATGGAAAGCTCACAGAAGTCTCTATCAACAGAGTACATTTCATCAAGGAGGTGGCCTTCTCTGGCTTTTTCCCAATCCAGCCATTGTGGACAATGTGACTGTAATTGGTTGGGAGGATTAGCGAAGGAAGTGGCATTATATGTTTTTATTCTTATTTTGAGCAGCCCACATTTTGTGATGTTCGGTGGCTTCTTTGGTTTTCCTTTGTGAAGGCTGTTATCTTACTCGACACTTTTTCAAAAATTGCACCCATTTTTGTGTTTCTGAGATTAAATAACATGTCAAATTTTATTTATGTTCAGATTGGTTCCATGCCTAATTAGTGGATGATTAGTTAGATACTTCTTGCTTTTGACCTTCTTCCGCAGCTATATACACATTATTTATCGAGGTTTCAACAATAGGGTGAAAAGCGCCCTAACCTCTATTTCAAACATCTGGTTGTTGATACCTTTAATAGGTTAAGGATTTGAATAGAAGGCCCGATGTGTCTTCAAAGCCAAGAAAAAAGCAAAGAAAATAAAAACCAAAAGAAAAGAAAACGAAAGAGAGAATAGAAAAGTCGCGACGGCTTTGTGTGCGTAAATGCATAGTCGTTTCGACATGTTTAGGGTATTTTGTAGGCATAATTTAAATGTTTCGTGAGTTAAATGAAACATAGGCTTGAGAAGACAGGAAATTTACAAGACTTAGGATAAAATCGTAATTTGTCGGGACTTAAAAGTCATAAGTTAACAAGATTTGAGCGAAATGAAATAAAGGAAATTGGAATACTAATGATCAAAGTTGGAGGACCAAAAATAAGAAGTTTATTTATAAATAGGGACGGAGACAAAAATGAGACATTTTGAGTATCAAAGCAGAAAACTTCACGTATGGAGCAAAAAGAAGAAGAGGAAGAGGAGATGAAGCTAAGGTATGAAATTTTGTAGTGGACACATGGCTTGCATGGATTTTGGTATGTTTGTATACAAGCACTTGGGTATGATTTCTAGGGTTGAAAGATTAAATTGGTTCCCTTTTACAGGGTTTTGTTAGGAAGGCGATCCACAACTCTGGATTTAAGGGAAGTTTGGTTGAAAATCCACACAGTTGATAATAATTGAATGCAATGAATCCTTCCGCGATTCGAGGTTTTGTAAAGTTTATGAACTTGGACATGAAATCATGGATTCTTTGAGAAACTAATTAAAGATGTTGGTGGATTTGTTTAGAGGATTCCATGTTAGTTTGATGAAGAGAATTATGGAAAAAGTGCATGAAGAATGGTGAATTCCATTTAAGAAATTCCATGACTTGTCTGTCTGGTCTCTGAACCAGTCTTGTCTGACGACCAGAACCTGTCTGGGTCTGATCATTTGTCTGGGTGCAGGTAGTGTTGTTTTTCTGACTGGAGCGTTTATTATTTTAGCGCCAGCACTTTCATTTCTGTCAGGTTGAAGTGATTGAGTTTAAGGTTAAAATAGCCTTCAAGAGAGAACCAAACATCCTGAAATAGCTATCTTTAGTCCCGAATCCACAGGTAGCCACGAAAATTCACTCAGTAGGTATGAATAAACTTGATTTATGGATTCAGTTTTTGAACATAGTGATCCAGATTGTTTCGGACATAACTTGAGTTTCGATTGCTCAGGTTGGGTGATTCGGAGGAACCATGGCACTGTAAGCTTTAAAGAGTACGAGACCAGTGTCAATTATGGAGTCAAGGCACTGGAAGGCCAGAGTGAAACTGTCCCTCTACGGTAAACGGTAGAATTGACTAGTTTGGCATGAAAATGCCATAACTTTAGCTTGGATGATCCAATTGGAATGATTCCAATTTCTAAGTAAAATAGATTCATAGAGGGACAAGAATACATGAATGATGTGTGAATACATAGGTGTCATGGAATACAAGTATATGAAATGCCATATGTAATAGGCATGAAACAAAGAAAATATAGGAAATGCAATATGTATAGATGTGTTCATGAAACATGAATATGATATGAAACATGAAAACGAACCGAAACATGAAATGTAATATGTCATGAACACATAATGTGGCTAAGAATACCCCTATTGTAAAACAGTAAGTTACTGAACTCATATAATTGTAAAACTGCCTAAGACCGGTTGTGAATGTTGTTATGGCACCTCGATTCGTGCCGGCACATTAATTGCCCGATCTTTCTCGTTTAGATCTGACGACACTCTGCGGCCGTCTTGGCACATTAGTGCCGGTACTCTACGATTAGTGCGGCGGCACTCTGCGATCGCCCGGCGCATTAGTACGCCGGTACTCCTAATTAGTGCCGGTACTCACGATTAGTGCGACTGACACTCCACGGTAGATGCCCGGCACATTAGTACTTTGGTACTCCACGATTAGTACGCCGATACTCCACGATTAGTGCGGCGGCACTCTGCCGATGCGGCACGTTAGTACCGGTGCTCACGATTGAAATGCCCGGTGCTGCGTTAGTGCGATGACACTCTATCGGTGATTCGGCCTCTACTTTTCTCTTCTGGCTTCCTCAATCTTTATCTTGTACCTTGGTGTATTGTGCTATGTCTATTCATTAAAGGTATTGCTGGTCTAGGCAATCAGCAGGTTATGTGATAAGACTCTTGAATAAAGGGCAAGAGTAAAGAAATGAAATATGGTAAAGATGTGAAAGTACCCTCTGGTGCATAAAATTATACGTTACGTAGTACTACAGATTGCCTTTTGTCTGTCATAAAATCTCTGTATTAGTACCCTCTGGTACCTCATTATCGGTAAAATAAGTATAGATTCTGTAATAGCAGTATAAGTCGATGGTACTCTGAATTTTATCCATATAATGAATCCCGAGTAGCACCTACGGGTACTTTGTGCCAGAGCCATCATGTAGTCCAGGAAATATCGAGAATAAGCTACGTAAAACAGAGTATACGTTAGTAAGACAAGTATAAGTTCGTAATCTGCATTATAAAGTCAGAAATACAAGTATGTGCTCCAGAAATACAAATTATCGTCATAAGACAAGTATATATGCTCTTGTAAGACAAGTATAAGATGCGGAATACATGTATAAGTTCTGCGATGTCGAGTATACATTAGTAATATTTTTAATAGTACCTCTGGTGCATAAACAGTGTAAACTCCGTAGTATAAGTATAAGCCCTATGGTATAAGTATAAGCCTTGTAGTACCTAATGGTACCTTTGTATAAGCATAAGTTTTGTGAACTCCTCCAGGAGATTTGAGATAGATATAAGTACTAGTACGTGTATAAGTATCTTTTGTATAAACAAGCTCTGCAGTAAGCTCACGGAGATCTGAAACGATATATGATAGATAGAAGCATGTATGTGAGTAGTATATTAGTATGTGTATAGATTCGATCTTTGTATATAAGGAATGCGGAATAAGTATAAGTATGTGTCGATTCGTGCCACGGTAGTGATTAGAGGTCAGCCGATATTTATATCCTAAGTTCCTCCGCTCTTTTGGTAGTCGAGCTCTTGCGAGTGCTATGAGTGGTCACAGAGATTCGGAGGAACGAGGATGGGTTTTTCTTGATACGAATGATTTGGTGAAATCAAAATTAGTGGTCAGTTGGACGCAGGTGATGATAAAAAACGGTTGGTTGGTGGTTTCTGCTGGCCGAAAAGAAATAAAATAAAATGTAAAATAGAACTCCTTGAAGTTTTGGATTGGTTTAGGGTTTTAAAGCTGACTAACACTCCTGGTCTTTTTCCTAGCATTGGGGCATGACACTATAGTCATTTCGAGCAGGATCTTCATTTAGCTTTAAAACCTAGACCACATGATTTCCTTTGGAAACATAACATTTAAGCGGGCAAAAATATTCCCTAACTTGGTGACCATCATATCTCAAAAAACCTACCATAGGTAGCTAATGAGAGCTTGACTAAGCTGGGGATGGTGATAGCATCCTTTATGGCAAAAACACTAATACATGTCGATGGTGTGCACAGAAGATTTTAACCGGGTGAGAAATAGAACATAAATACCAATAAATACGTGCGTTAAAAGCGAGAGGAGTGTTTTTTACCTTCAAACATTCACGGTGGCCTCTCTTCAGGAGGAAGAGGTCTAACCAAGCATCCTTTGAGTTGTCATCCTCAGTGTTTGGTAGCAGAAAGGAGGGAAAGAGGAGAGAAAGAGAGAGAAAAGCTGAGGCTTAGGCTGCGTGTGTCTTGAAAGATTAAAGTTAGGGTTCTGAAAAGCTACTGATTAGCTTATATAGCCATAGAGGAGTGTGAAATACCAAAAATGCCAAAAATAAGATTCTGATACCAGGGACAAAATGGGAATTACACAAAACGAGGTCGTTTTGAGACCGTCAGACGGAATTTATTATGCGTTGATTTTTGCTATCATAAGCGAAAATTTGGTATGATAGCGAAAATCGCTATCATAGCGAAAAATCTGACATAGCGAAAATTGGGGATTGCCGATCTTCGGTATCATAGCGAAAATTAAGCTATGATAGCGGGGTCGCTATCGAAATCATCCGGTATAGCGAATTTCGCCTTGTTCACCCTTGTATTCCATTGCTTCTGTTCCCACACACGCATTTCCATTTCTTCAAGCATTGATATTCTTCATTCAGAAGCGTTGAAATTTATAGAAGACCATATGAAGTGGAAATCGGCTTGGAATTTTGTTATGATTGATTGACACACGATAATTTGGCTTCGATTCCTACAAAAAGTACAAAACAACCTTGGAATGCGATCGGAAGTGCGATAGGGACCAGAACATGTCAGTGGGTTGATTATAACAATTCATTTTAAAAGCGCTCAAAACTGTTAAAAATAGGGTTAGTAGCACTTTTGGGCACTAATCACACCCCCAAACCTACACATTGCTAGTCCGCATAGCAATACGAAAGAAAATAAAGAGAGCATTGAAAATGATATGAAAATAATGTTCACAAAAATGGTATTTCAAAAAGGTTTGTGAATAAGTAATGCCTAACCACAAGTATTAAGAATCATCAAAGCGTGTCGATAAACATCATGAAGAATGAATGCCATCTGAAAATTGAGTATTAAAAAGAGCCTCCTTCTTGGTGAATCAACGAAACTTCCACGAAATCTAAGTGTTTATTTTGATTAGCTCTCCTTGATAAAGCGTCAGTGCACTCTCTTTGACCTAGCTACACACCACGACCTACTTCAACCAGCCTAAATAGATGGGGACCCCTCTTCTGAATTCTTTTTGCGTTGTAGGTGCGTCTTTGTGACCTACGCAAAGTCAGTATGCAGGGGATCTAGATGACTCAGACGATTAAGGCTTAGGGCGCGAGTCATGGGATTTTGACCCTGAGCTCTTGGGTTCCTTTGGACTTGAATGATTGAGACTCCGGCACCTTCTGACTTGCTAAACTCCACCCATCCACCCGTATAGCAGACACTAAAGTCGTGACTCCCGAAGCCGATGAAGGTTCGGGCGAGGCTTTTCGCCATATACCCCCTCGGGCCAGTGCATAGGTTCAAAATGAGCGTTGCGATTTTATTCTTTTCTTTTCTTTTTTTTTTTTTTTTTTTCGAAGACACATTGGCATGCTTTCCATAGGGGTCTGCTGTCTAAGGGCGATTGATGAAACGCTAGAATTAGGTTATCGAAAGTAAAGGAGGTTTACTGGCTATCGGTGAAACCTAATGTGCTCCGATTGTTATTGGTTAGCTAAAGGTGGAAGAAAAAAGGTCAAAATCAACAGAATTCAACTAATCATTCCTTTCGACTTGACATGGAACCAATCTCATGGCCAGGGTGGAATGAGTTTCGTTTTGACTTACGAGGTTAAAGCGAAACCCACTAGAAAAATTTGGTTACCAAAATAGATTCCAAATTTGAAAAAGTTATATAGTATGGCTTTTTGCAGAAGGGACCAAACCAAGCCAGCGAACATCCTGAAAATGGGCATAAAATAAAAATGTGAATATAGAAGCCACGCTGCCAAACCCAACTCCTGACCCGACATCTCGATTAATGCGAGAAATGGGGCTCGGATTGGAAAATTAGAGAAGGAAGTGTTACCTCATGATGAGATGTGATCATTCAGGACCAAGGATTCTTGAGCTGCCATTGACACTTATTCACTCCGTTTGGGCTTGATAATGATTGGAGAAAATAGAGAAAAAAAAATGATAGTTCAAACATTTGAAAATTACACACATTCATAAAAATTTCAAAAATTATTTCTTTCTGGATATGTTGGATCTACACTCTAGCTTTCAACGGTACGAAACGGCTTCATGGAGTTCGGATGAAAAAGGATTATAGTAGTAAAATTGGAGTATATATATATAAATAAAAACATTTTTTTAGAGACAAAATTTATATATATATATATATATATATATATATATATATATATAAATAAAAATAAAAATAATAATAATTTTTTTTGAAATAAATAAATAAATAAAAATCAAACGTTTTTTTTTTTTTTTTTTTACCACTACCTGTTGTGTTGTTTGGCATGCTCGTTTAGTGGAGGGGCTACAGGTTTTTAAGCTAGCTTAGCGGGAATTTCGCTATGATAGCGAAATTTCAATTGTATCATTATTGTGAAAATTTCGTATGTGGCGAAGTACTCTTTATACCTTTCTTCATTCCCGGCCTTGAAAGTACTTAAAATCTGAAATTAACCTGAAAAATTAGGAAAAATTGCAGGAAAAGCAAAGATTAATTTAGAAAACATAAATTAACTAAAATTAGAAAATCTAAGAAAGAAAAATTAATAAATCAAAATAAAATCGATAAAAAAAAACAAAAGCAAGAAAAATTAAAGCAAAAAATGGGAGCGTGCTCTGAACCATTTCATGGCCCCTTGGGAGGAGGCTCTTTGGAATTGGCGGAGCTCGAAAATGCCAGGGTTCGAGTGTAATCCAGGCATGCTGAGCCAAACCCTTGTATATGATGTAAATGAAATGCTTGTATCTTGATACTTAGTGGCGAAACTCTACAATAATATTGTGCTAATTTCTTGAATTTTTGTGAATGACGGTCTGATTGATGTGGCCTTTGTGATGGGTGCTTCTTTGTGAGTTCATTCAGTGAGACCTCTACTTAGTGGAGTGGAGGGATTTGGCGAGTGGGTTCAATTCATGAGATTGGTTGAAGGATAGGTTCTTGGGGCTCTTCCCTGCTTCCTCGTTAGCGATTCCTCGGGGAGCTTCAGTTCTGCATCGATTCCTCTGGTCGATCGGCCGCTCCCTCACCAGGTTCTCTCCTCTTGATGAGCAAGCTAATTGTGAGCTTTGAAATAGATCTTACTGCGGGTTGTGCGATTTCTGCTCCATTTAACTGATCCATCGATTCTCTTGTTTACATTGTTTTCCATAATTAATCGATTTTCGACTTAGTGGCGGTCCATCTCGTGCTTCCCGCAAAGTTACCCTGGCTTGGTAAGATCCGAAATGGCTTTCAGCTCAAGCCCCGGAGAAATTGTTGTAATTGGTTGAGGGTAGAGCGAGGAGATGGTATCTTTTGTGGGCTTATGTGAAGGTGCGCTCATCCGTTGGTCTCTACCGAGTCCCTCATGGATCTAGGTGGTTTAGTTTCTCTCTACGAGGTTCTTTGCCCTTTGCCATTGAAGGTTCTTTGTAATCCCTGGGGTATCATGCTCTAGGGTTACTCTCTGGTATATATCTTGTTCACATAGGTGTTCCATTTGATTCTAGTTGACCATGAACATGCGATCTATGAGTATAAATATGTACATGCAGTCTGCGACCTTGTTTTTTTTGAAGCGAAATAAAATAAAAATGGCAGTAAATATAAAGAAATTCACGAAAACTTATGATGAGGATCCTGAGTGTTCCACGACTCGTCAAATACACTTAAGCAGCATCCCGTGACGGCACCGTTTGATTCGTGCCCGTAGGGTGATCAGGAATCAACAATATTTATATCTAAGTTATCTACTCTGGTAGTCAAACTCTTCTTGATATAGTGGTCTGGTCGAACAGGAGATGGAGTTTTCTTCGTACAAATGATTTGAGTGAAATCAAAATTGGTGAATTAAATTTGAGTTTTTCGGGTGATAAAAAACGAGTGGGTTGGTGGTTTAGGCGAAAGAAATAAAATAAAATGTAAAATAGAACTCCTTGAAGTTTTGGACCCTTGGTTTAGGGTTTAAAGCCCAGTGCCTCGGGTCTTTTTCTGCATTGGGGAGCATGACATATAGTCTGTTTCCGACAGGATCTTAATTTAGCTTTAAAACCTAGACCTTTATGGAGATTTCCTTTTAAGTATAGCATTTAGCCCCGGAGCAAAAATATTCTAACAGGTGATATCATATCTCGAAAACCTACCTATGATAACTAATAGGAAACAACTAAACTGGATATAGGATACAATGATAAGCATCTTGTAACAAAGCTTTTTAATGTATCGAGTGAGGGTGTGCTGAAGATTTTAGCCTAAGGTGAAATAGAACATAAATACCCATGCATCGTGTTAAAAGCAGACGTGTTTTACCTTCAAACATTCACCCAGTGTGGCCTCACTACAAGGAGGAAGAGTGCAGCAGAGCATCCTACGAGTTGTCATCCTCGAGAGGAGTGTTTGAATGGCAGAAAAGGAGGAAGGAGGAGAAGGAAAAGCTGGGCAAGGCTGATGCGTCTTGAAAGATTAAAGTTAGAGGGTTACAAAAGCTATAAGTTGGCTTATATATAGCCATCTGAAAGTGTGAAGCTACCAAAATACCAAAAATATAAGATTCTGATAGGAATGAAATGGGGATTACACAAACGAGGTCGTTTGGAACCCAAAAATACGGGGAAAATTTCGCTATGCACGAGTGATTTTACTAACATCCTTAGAAATTTAAGCTATCATAGCGAAAAATATTTCAGCGAAAATTGAAATTTTAAGCTATACCGCAGTACTGGCTATCATAGTAGAAAAATAGAGGCATAGCGAGAATTGAAATTCGCTATGCACGATGCACTATCGCCAGCGTCGCTATCATAAGCGAAATCATCGACGTGTATTACTTATTGTTCACGCCCCGCTATTCCATTGCTTCTATTCCCATTTACCTTGTTCCATTTCTTTAAGCATTGATATTCTTCATTCGAGCTTGTTGAAATTGATAGAAGATATATGAAATTGACCAAATCAACTGGAATTTTGTTATGATTGGATTGACACGATAATTTGGCTTCCAATTCCTGCAAAAAGTACAAAAACAACACGAATGCGATTTAGAAGTCTTGATAGGGACCAGAACATGTCAATTGGGTTAATTATAGCAGTTAGTACATAGCGGCTTAAAACCTATTAAATAGGGTTAAAGTGTACTTTTGGGCACTAATCGAGTATCTAAGAATATGTATAAATGTGTATCTACGGGAAATAGAGTATAAGTAATCTACGGGAGATAGAGAGTATAAGTATGCGTCTTAAGAGTAAGTATAGGTATGGGTTACATGGGAGATCGGAATAAGAATAAGTCACATATGCAAGTGTGAATCTAGAGTAAGTATAAGTTGCTCTAGGAAATAAGTTCGATGCTAGTAGATGAGAGATCCCGAACAAACATAAGTTTATTTAAAGGATAATTATGTGTATGTAAATATATTATATATGAATTCACAGAAAACTCTGAGATCTATTAGTGTTATATGTTTATTATGATTCGATTATATGTGCATGTGTTTTTTATATAGTAATGTTTCCCTTTAAAGCGTAAAGCAGCGGGTTCTAATCAGGTGTGAAGTCGCAGGAAGGTGTGCGAAAACATCATACGGTAGGCAACCTAGTAAGGGTTCGCTACATGTAGGTTAGTGCTCTCATTTGTAAATGTGAAAAAAGCGAGTTTTTGAATATATATGAATGGGGACTCGGTATATGTGTGTATAGATTTTGATGGACACACTCCGGTGGTAGTTCTTTTGTATATGTATGATATTTGATTCACGTTATAAGATGTGGGCCATACCCATAGGTACCAGTTCGGCTTTAAAAAAAAAAAAAAGGGTAAAGAGTCCCGATATAAGGTCTCGGCTCACGAACTCGGTTCGGATCAGTCATTCGGTCGGACCAGGGAATCGGGCGTGACAAGTTGGTGTCGAGCATGGGTATCTCGTTAACTGGGGCTTGATGGGATATGATGCAACCTGAAGTTGGTATCGAGCTAGGTTTAGGCGTTTTAGAAGGGAGTCTTCGTTAGGATGTTACCTCGCCCGTAAAGTGTTGGCCTAATCAGGATGTCCTTGTATCACGAATATTGACTAAAATGAATAAGTCCGATCGACTTTGAAAGATTTTGAGGAGATTTAGTTAAAATAGACGCGTTGGTTCGGTAGATTTATACGATTTGAAGCAAATGATAGTAAATACTCGAGAAAGATGATGTCAGTTACAAGAGATAGTTCGGTTAATTCGATTATTGGAAACAAGGCCCAATTATACCATATGAAAATGGAAGTTTTGAGTACGGGGCATAGTACCCTCACTCTTGATTCGGAAGAAATTTCGAGGAATGAAATTTATTTTAAGGGAGGTATAGCATACTCGAAATATTATACCTCAGTGTTTTCTGAACATGTTGAACTGGCCTGTGACATAATTTAAATGTTTCGAAGTGGGGTCAATCTTTGAAACATGGAAGCGAGACCGGAGGGGGAGGAGGAAACCATACACCAGGATAACGGGATAAAATGATTTGTGCAAGGGTTAAAGGTCATAGGACAACCAAGATTTGAGGCGAAATGAAATAAGGAAATTGGAATACTAATGATCAAAATTTGGAGGACCAAAAGCAAATAAAGGAAAGTTTATTTACTAAATAGGGGAGGAGACGAAAATGGATTATTTTGGTCTCAAGCAAGGCTTCACATATGGAAGCGAAGAAAGAAGGAATCAGCTGAGTATGGAATTTTTGTATAGATTACATGACTTTTTGCATGGATTTTAGTATCTTTTTGTATACAAACTACTTGGGTATGATTTCTAGGGTTTTCCTTGAAAGATTAAATTGGTTCCCTTTTCTAGGGTTTTGTTTTTGAAAAGACATCCTAACTCTAGATTTAAGGAAGTTTAGTTCGAAAATCCCTAGTTGATAATAATTAGATATGGAATCCTTCACGATTCAACTGTAAAGTTTGTGGGCGGACAGTGATCTTGGATGCTGACTGATAAAGAGTGTTGGTGGAGTTGTTCCAGAGGATTCCATGTTAGTTTTGTTGAAGAAGAAGGGAGTATAGGAGAAAAAAAGTGCATGAAGAATGGTGGGTTCCATTTAGGAAATTCATGACTTGTATCGGTACGGGTGCGGAGCAGTGTAGCTCTGACCCTCCCAAAGCCGAACACAATAGGTCTGAGGTGCGGAATAAGGTGTGAAAGTACGAGCCTCACAGAAGCTAGGAACTGTCTGGGTCTGGTCGGCTATGAAGTCTGGTGGTGTTTTTATTTTTAATTTTGACCGGTGTTGAATTTTGGCCATAACGCTCATTATGATCAGATTTGAGTGATTCAGTTCTTTGGTTAAAATAGCCTTCAAGAGCAACGTCATGAAATATATATCTTTGAATTCTGACTTTAGGTAGCCCCAGGTCACCAAATCAGGTTATATTTCAAACCAATTTAAAAGTTGATTTTGAACACTAGAGTAATTAAGATTGTTTTGGACGTATCTTGAGTTTAAAATTGCTCAGGGTTGGGTGATTCAGTTGGAGAGAACCCTTAGAACCTTAGCTATAAAAAATTTCAAAAGAACCAGTGTCAATTATAGATCGAAAACCTTGGAAAATGAGTATTTCAAAGCATCCCTCGATAAAATCATTAAATTGACTAGTTTGGCATGAAAATGCCATAACTTTAGCTTGGATGATTGGAATGATTCTAATTTCTAAGTAAAATAAATTCATAGAGGGACAAGGAAGGCCATGAATGATATTAATGAGGCCCCATAGATCATATAGTCTGATATGAAATGCATATATATGGAATGAAGCAAAATATGGAAATGCAGCCTGTATAGATGTGTTCTTGAAACATGAATATGATATATGAAACATGAAATGTAATAATGTAATTACATAATATTATTTGAGTGCCCCTATTAAAAGCAGTAAAGTTCACGGGCACCATTATAATTGTAAAAGCACACTAAGACAGTTATTGAATGACGCTAGCACCTCATTACGTTAGTGACACATTAGTAACGACTCTGCGATTAGTCGCGACGACACTCTCGACCATGCCCGGCACATTCGGCCGCCGGTACTCTGATTAGTGCTGCGACTACTCGTGCCGGCACATTAGTGCCGGTACTCGATTAGTCGCGGCGACACTCACGGCGTAGCCCGACGCATTAGTACCGGTACTCGATTAGTCTGACGGCACTCTCGATTGTCTTGGCATTAGCGCCGGTACTCCTTGAATAGTACTTGATACCACTGATTAGTCGCGACGGCGCACTCCTAGCGATGTAGGCGTGTATCTGTTCCCGATTAATTGCCCGGTACTCCACGATTAGTCTTGGCAATACTTTGTAGATTTTGGCGCATTATTTTGGTACTCCATGATGAATATGATGCTGGATTAGTGCGTGCGCTCTGTCGGTCTTGGCACTCTGCTTTGTGCTACGAGGCACCCCTCAATCATGTGTACCTTCGGTGCTTATTGTGTGCTATGTCTGCTCTTTAGGTAATGCAGTACAATGAATCCAGCGGTTATGTGATAAGACCACGAACAAGAATAGTAAAAATCAATATGGTAAAGAATGTGAAAGTACCTACGAATTTTCATGTATCTACGTAGTACCTATAGATTGCTGCCACAAATAAAATCTCTATAGTACCTACGGGTACCTCCGTATCGATAAAATAAGTATAAGTTACGCCAATATAAGTATAAGGAAATCTGATGGTACTACGCGGGTGCCTCAGGTATAATGAATCTGAGTAGTACCTACGGGTACTTTTATACCAGAATAAGCTCCGTATAAGATCCGAAATATCATAATAAGCTCTGTAAAACAAGTATATGTTCCGTAAGACAAGTATAAGTTAAAGTAATCTGCATTATGAATTAGAAATACAAGTATGTGCTCTAGGGGAAATACAAGTATACGATCAGTAAGACAAGTATATGCTCACATAAGACAAGTATAAGATGCGGAATGCATGTATAGGATTCTGCGATGTATCGATATCGTTCCGTAATATCCTGTGGCGCCCTCTGGTGCCTCGGAACAGTGTAGCTCCATTAGTATATAAGTATAAACCCTATGGTATAAATTATAAGCCTTGTAATTACTAATGGTACCTTTGTATAAGCATAAGTTTGTGAACTCCTCAGGAATCAAGGATAGAATATAAAATGCAATTACATATATAAGTATCTTTACGTATAAGCGCAAAGCTCACGTAACTCCTACGGGGAGATCTGAACCGTTATATATGATGAATAGAAGCATGTATGCGTGATAAATTACCTCGGAATCTAAAGTATATGTATAAGATTAAATCGCGTATATAGATAGATAAGTATAAGTATGTGTCCTACAGGAAATAAGTATAAGTATGTGTTCTACGGGAAATAAGTATAAGTATATGTCCTACGGGAGATAAGTAGAAGTATGCGTCCTACGGGAGATAAGTATAGGTGTGGGTCCTATGGGAGATCAGAATAAGAATAAGTATGCCATAAGTGTAAGATCTGAGTAAGTATAAGTTGCTCTAAGTATAAGTTCAGTACCGTAGATGAGAGATCTGAACAAGCATAAGTTTGTTATAAGGATAATTATGTATGTAAATTTGTTATATGAATTCCTGAAAACTAAAGATGCGATGTTATATGTTTTATTATGATTCGAGTATGTAGCACATGTGTTTTGTATAAGTCATATGTTTCCCACTAAAGTAAAAACATACGGGTTTTAATCAGGTGTAGGTAGGGAAAACGTCACAAAAACATCAGCATACGGTTGGGCGACACAACGTAAGGGTTCACTATGGTTGGTGCTCTGATTTGTAAATGTAAAAATACAGTTTTGTATATGAAAATGGGACTCGATATATGTGTACTGTTTGATGCCACCGCTCGGGTGGGTAGTTCTTTTGTATATGTATATGATGATTACATTGTTATAGATGTGACCATACCCGGGTACAGGATTCGGCTTTAAAAAAAAAAGCGAGATAAAGAGTCCCGGTATAAGGTCTCGCTCCCCGAACCGGTTGGATCAGCCTGGGTCGGGCCCAGGGGCCAGGCATGACACTTTGCCTTGAAACCCGAGTACGGTCCGAGGGGTACATGGCGAAAGCCTTTAAAGCCCGGTGCCCTAAGCCAACTGGTTGGGAGTCACCGACTTAGTGCTCACTACATGGGTGGATGAGTGAGGTTAGCAAAGTTGAGTCTTTGAATGCCGAGAATAATTAGTCAGAGGTGAAACTTTGAAGAGTTAGTGGTCGAGAAAGATCCTTATGACTTGGTTCCCCTAAGCCTTAATTGGTTGAAAGTCAGTGGTGAATCCCCATTACATGATGGACTTTGGTGAGGTCGATTCCTCGACATTGCACCTATGACCACAAAAAGAGTTGTGGAATGAAGTGGGTCTTGATCTATTGGTTAGTTCATTAATCACTGGTGGCGTGAGCAGTTGGGGGAGAGTGCGGTTTAGGTTTATTGTTAGAGCGATCAAAGAAACACTTAGGTTTTTGGTGAAGTCTTTGGACGATTCACCCGAAGGAGGCTCTTTTGATTCTCAATTTTTCCTTGGCATTTCATTCTCTCGAATGGTATTGACCGAAGGAGTTTCGTGATTCTCATCGGGGGACCCAGGCGCTCGTGACAGCACCTGGCCTACCATTTTATGGGCTGAGGCATCCTGATATCTTTTTAATATGCTTTCTTCTTTCTTCTTTCTCTTTAAGGGACCTAACAAATGGGATTAAGAGTGTCAATTGATCTCAGTATATTTTTTGATCACTGTTCGTAAAGTTTTGGAAGACTTTTTATTGCTAATGTCGGTCAATTAACCCGATTTATATTAAGGTCCCTATTATTCTATTGATCGCATTTTGTGGCTAATTTTGTAGTTTTTGCAAGCTATTATCTCTTGAAATTGTCAAAATTCGATCTAAGCCTGAGAATTCAAAGTGAACTCGGCATTGCGAATCGAAACGAAGGGCCAGAAGGCAAAAATACAAATGAAATTGGGCGTAAGGAATTTTGCGGGTTACAGAAAGTGCACAACCTTGCCAAAAATTTGTGACATCTGCAGAAAATTTGCTCTGCCATTGCCTTGTTCACCACTTCTTAAATTGTTCATCATGCTGTTGAATTCTACTTAGTTGAGTTTGGCTTTGTTTATCTTTGATTCTTTGTTTGTCTTGTAACGATTTCAAATGCTTTTGTTGATTTGCTTTGTGGTAATTATATTGTGCCAAGTGGCTATAAGCCATTTGTATACCTTCATAGCAGACTTTTTGGTCCCGAGTGAAAAACTTTTGGTGAAGGCTCCCGGTTTTCAGCTTTTCTTCTATTCTCTCCCGTTTATCTCATTTTCTTTGCATTTTCCATTTGCCAGACACCCCTTGAGGATGACAACTGAGGGATGGTTAACTAAAACCATCCTTGAAGAGAATCTTTGATGCAGTTTGAAGGTAAAATATTGTTCTCTGTATTTAATCTGACATTTATGGGTATTGTATTCTGCTGCTGCTCTGATAGGTTTTAAATCTCTTAAATATACCTGATTGCTTTGTATTTTGCCAGCTTTTAGTTAGTGGATCATGTCACTGATCATTGATACTGGGATAGTTTCCTCTGTTAAGCTCTTTTGTGGGAGTAGGTTGGGAGCGTGTTCTCCTTGTTTGGGGCATTTATGCTCGGCTAAGTACCTTTCCAAGGAAAAATGATGAGGTCTGTCTTTAAAGCTGTATTAAATCAGGTTGGAAGTAGCTCAGATTATCTCAACGAGGAAAAGGACGAGAACTTCTCATTTCTGTAGTAGGACCTGAAGCCAGAGTAGCCGGTGTGGAGTTCTTTCTTTATTTTATTTTGTTTATTTTCGGTTTTCAAACGTCGCCTCCATTGTTTTTTACAAAACCCTAAATCAGGTGAAGGCGCCATTTTCAATCAAGCGACGAGTAATTTGTATGAAGAAAACCATCAGCAGTTGGGCCCACCGGAACCCTTAACTGCGGTAGCTTTATAATGGTGGAAATCAGGATATCAAATTTGTTGATTCGCGCCTCTGTGGCATGAATCAGATAACAGTTTTCACCTTGAATAATAATATAGCGGTTCACGGATTTTTGTGGATAAAGTGGTGAATCGATAAAGGTGTTTCCTAACCCGAGCATAAATAGTTTGAAGGTACTTCTGACGATGTGTGCATAATTTTTAGTCATCTTGAAGCATCGTTTGCGAGAGCTAGAATAATCAAACGTAATTATTTAGGTCTTGAGGTGTGGAACATCAACCTATTTGTCATTGACATCACAACCTCATCCATGAAATAATTTTCCCTTTATAAACCTTGAGAATTTTCTTTATTAAAGGAGAAACAACACTAGTGGTATTGTAAATTTACGAACTTATAAAAAAATAAAATAATAAATCCCCGAGCTTGAAAGATGCATGTCTGAAATAGTAAATTAGAACAAAAAACTCCCACTGGATGATCAATTACGCATCTTTGAGTTTGGGGTTGGGTTTAGTCTTGATAAAACCTTAAGTTGAGCTCTGACACATGAAAACAAGCAAAAACTAACATAAGCCTAAGTAAATTTCTAATTAAAATTGAAAATAAACTAAAAGCAAATAAAAGCTGAATGAAAATCTTTATTCTCGTCATTCTTGGGTTTGCCTACAACGGTGCTCAGTTTTGAGTCCATTGAGCCTAAATTGGAAGAATCTTGCAGATCTTTGCTTTGACGTAGTACTTTTATGTGGCCTTTCATCCCATTCTCATCGTTCTTAAGGATGAGCTCCTCCACCTCATGAATATACAATAAAACAAGTCAGGCTCTTACGTTGGGGAAGGTTAATTATTTAATTTAAATCCTTTAAGAGTTTCCTGTGGAAGAGTATAGTCTGAAATGTTGAAGTGAGCTCTCCCATCGTACAATGATCATTTTCTTCATCGGTTGTATGCTTAGTGGAACTAAACTACTTTTACCTACTAGTAGGTCATTTCCCCCATATTATATGATCAAAAAGCCATGTTAAGGTATTTAGAGTCTTCTATGAATCAGCTGGTTGTGCATATTCGCCCCTTGCCCAGTACTTCAAAGTATGGAAATTCAACTTGTCAATCCTAACCAAAACATTTTCAGTTTTATTCTTGTTCTTTCACCTTCTCTTTCCATTGTTAGCTACCATTCGCGTATTCATTTTTTCTCTTGACTACGATTAAAGTTTAAATTTTTCTCCTTAATTCTTAAAAGCATGTTGTCACATTCTTTTTTGTCCTTCTTCACCTCACTCCATAAGGCATCAATCAGTTCTTATTATGAAGAAGGCTGCTGGATTTGTTCTGGACCTATGTAACTTAAGATTTTCTGATCTGGTGAGGGATCTGGGAGTTCTCTTTGATTAAGAGGTTGTGTGAGGCGTCATTTTCTCAGGGCGCTCCTCCATCATTTTGATGTTCATCTATACTTAGCACCTAGTAGACAAATACCAAATAAAAGAAAAACAAACTAAAGTACACAAAATTCATAAAATAAAATGTCAATTTAAGAAAAGAAAAGAAAAGAAAATTGTTAATGCTTAAATTAGCAATTCCCATTTTTGTTGGAATATTGATCTATAAACCTCTTGCTTGTTGTGATGGCACCTAAAACTTGTTGACCGTTTCACGACCTTTGCTTTGGCTTAAGCACAAAATCGACAACGATGCCAAAAACTTGTTGACCAATTTCTGATTAATTTTCCAGTGCTATTTTGAACCCTATTTATTGCAGGTTTTGAGCACTTTTTGTGTACTAATCATCGTAATTAATCCGATTTGCACATGGTCCCTGCTATTCTACTGATCGCATTTTGTGGCTAATTTTGTAGTTTTTGCAAACTAATTATGCCAAAATTGTTGAGTCAATCAAAGCACGAAGAATTTGAGTCGAACTAAGAGCTGCAGGTCAGAAACCAGAAGAAAAGAGAAGCAGAAACTAGAAGAAGAGAAGAAGCGAAGAATATAGAGGCTGCTTGAGAGTACCTCTGTGCATGCTTGTTCGCGCTGTACTTGCTCGGCTTTCACTTTTTTAACTTTTTCTTTACACACCTTTTTGGCTCTTTTGTCACTTTTTGGTTTGCTTCCCATTTTACCCTCTATGTAATAGTGATAGTTTATGGAATTTGGTAATTTTGCTTGTCTTGGTGGCTATATAAGCCATTTATACACACTATAAAAGGGGAGACTTTTTGTCCAGTGAATAAATTTTTGGCGCACCTGACCGGTTTTCTCGTACTTTTATTTTACGCCCTTTTCTTTCATTTTCTCGGTACTTAAACACCCCCTTGAGGATGACAACTCAAGGGATGTGGTTAGCTAAAACCTTTCATCCTTAAAGAGGAGGAGGGGGCTACTAGGCTTTGGAATTGGTAAAATTTTGAAGTTTCCTCTGTTTTTAGCATAGCCGATTATTAGCATTTATGTTTCTATCTTTCAATCTAGGTTTAAATCATCTTCAGATGCCTTGATTGACCAGTATTTGGCAATCTTTTTGGGTTTAGTGGATGCTTATTGCTAGATTCACTGAGATTCGGTTAGTTGTCTTCTTTGAGTCACTGTAAGGTAGATCAGGGGACATGTTTTCACTATCCAGGAGCATTTATGCTCAATAAATGCTTTGTTTCAAAAGGAAAATGGTTAGGGTTCAGATTTTAAAATCCAAATGAACAATCGGTTTGGGAAATGACTATAGGTCATCCTCCCCAACGCTAGGAAAAGGACTAGAGAACCTCTCATTTACCTTAAGACCTCAACCTAGTAGCCCGATGCTTCAAGGAGTTCTTTGTCTTATTTTTATTTATTTTATTTTCACCCTGCAAACCACCATACACTATTGTTTTGATCAAACCCAAAAATCCAAACTTAAATTCACCTTTTTGAGCTCACTGTAAATCATTTGTGTGAAGAAAACCCATCCCTGAGTTCGACCCTAGAGCCACTATACTACAGTAGCTAGGCTATAGCAGTAGAAGGTTTAGGTTTATAAATTTTGTTGGTTCGGAAGCTGCCTAGCTACATGTTTATGTGCGAATCAAATGGCATCGTTGCCGAGGATGGTGCCTAAGTGCAAATGATGACATGATGAACACTTGTGATCCTCATCACAAGTCCTGGTGAATTTCTTTTATTTTTTTTTTCCCTGTATATATTTTACTGTTAGTCTTCTTAGTTTCAGTTCACAGTTTAATTTTTTTTAGTTAACCCTAACCTTGTAAGTAGGATTGTTTCTTGCTTGTTTGGTGTTTGCCCTATTCTTGCATGCTCCAGTGGGTTATAAACTCAAAAGGCAGGGTAGTCAAAGTCAATTTCCCATAGGAACCTAGACTGAATTTGAATACTGACCAAATGGAACACTTAGAGGGAGAGCAATACAGTTTATTTTTTTTTAGGTAACCCTAACCTTGTAAGTAGGATTGTTTCTTGCTTGTTTGGTGTTTGCCCTGTTCTTGCATGCTCTAATGGGTTATAAACTCAGAAGGCAAGCTAGTCAAAGTCAATTTCCCACAGGAACTTGGTTGGATTTTGATATCTTGACCAAATGGAAGGATGCTTAGAGAGAGCCAATCTGGTCGATACCTAATGGAGAGAAACCTTAGTGCATATATGTCCATGAGGGATTATAGACACCTTCCATGGTAGAATCAGCAACCCGTGGAGAGAAATCCAAACGCATATAGGTCCATGAGAGACTATAGAAACCCTCCATGGATGAGTGCACCTTACGTAGTGTTCCCAAGGTAAAGCACCATGGCAGCGTACGCCTGACCTAGTTGGGGGGAACCACACAAATTCCTCATGGGAACGAGACCTCCACGGTATGCACCTCCTTGATTCTCCATATTGTACTTCCCAACTCCTCAGCCACAACCACCACGGAGTTGACGTCTTCAATTGAGGCAAGTAATGCTAAACTTGAGCAAACTAGTGGATACTTTCGCTAGAGAGGGAGCAAGGCCGGTGAATGAAAATAGACGATCATGAAATTAGTAGTGGAAGGCTCCACTGAACAAGGAATTAGATGGGTTCTAGAGCGAAATTGATCAGAAATTTGACAACCTACAGTGCTCAATTTCAAGGCTTGCCAGTCAGCAACATGTTCATCAAGAGGAAGAGAGTCTAGAGAAAGTGTGCCTGAGTGACACCATGGTAGGAAGCGGTGTCGCGGGAGCTACGAAGAGTGATAGAAAATTTTCTTGAAGATGATACGAGGAAAGGGACCTCAAATCTAGACTATTGGTGCTCTTTGTTTTGTCCATGGGAAAGAACTCCCCAATGTTGAATGAGGAGGGCGGGTGGAAAGAGCCCTAAGGCACGATTTACACACACCCTCTACCGACCCGGGTGGCCATACGAGTGTATATCTGCTGTAGCCTGACCTATGCCCGAGTACACCACTCATAACTGTGAAGCTAAGGTCATCCGCACTTCTTTTGATGCGATATTTTAGGAGTTAGTGGCCTCTGTTCCGGACCTTCGCCACCATCAAAACGATGACAATTTGCCGTCTGCGCGTAACGCGACGGATGGTTTTGGGTCTTTAGTTTAGGTGCATTTTTGGACCTCGGCAATTCCACTGGCTCTACCGGTTCAAGCGACCTCCAAAGGCTTGGCGGTTTGGGCTCGATCTCCCCAGCATTTGTTTTGATTTTCTTGTTTATTTTATTTTAATTTGATTTATTTAATTTTTCTTTTTAGATTTTCTCTAATTTTTAGTTAATCTTTGTTTTTAGATTATTTTTCAATTTTCTGCATTTTTTTAATTTTTTTTTCTGTGTTTATTTTTATAGTTTGGGTCAAATTTTTGCAGCAGGGGAGGTCCAGAAGCTCACCAGTAAAACCCAATTGCGCAACACATATTTCACTTTGGTTGCAAATTTTATAACCTTAATAGTACAAATGTATCTGTTTTCCTTTTATTTTATTATTATTATTATTAAAAAAAAACTATGATTATTTAAGCTTGTATAGTAAAAAAAAAACAAAAAACAAAATTGCAAAAAAAAAAATAAAAAAATCGCACTCTTTCAATTTCACAGCCCAATTTTGTTTTGACCATAACATTTTCATCCGAACTCCGTTTTGGGTAATTTTGGTACCTTTGGAAATCTTAGAGAGTGTAGAATCTAAATCTATCCATAAAAAACACTTTTGAAACTTTGATAAATGTTTAATTTTCAAAATGCTCCAACTGGTCATTTTTTTCCTCTCTTTTCTTCTCCTAACTTGTTCCTTTGAAGCCCAAATGGAGTGAATAAGGTCTCGGTGGAAAGCTTACGAAGTCTCCTATCCAAAAATGGGTACATCTCATCAAGGAGGTAACACTTCCTTCCCTAAATTTCCAATCCAAGCCCCATTGTGGACAATGAGACATTTGGTTGGGGGGAGAGTTAGCTAAGGAAGTGGCCTTTATTTTGTGTTTGTTTCCATTTTGAGCAAGCCTATTTTGTTAAGTTTAATGACTTGCTATTTAGTTTCCTTTTGTATAGTTGTTTGTTTTGTTTGTGAAGCTGTTAGTTTGTTTTTGAAAAGTTGAAAATTTAGTCTTTTTTTTTATATAATACACACTTTATAGCTTGCACTTGCAGTTTTCAAAAATTACACCCATATTTTTTTGTGTTTTGCCTAGCCTGTAGTTTGAAAAATTGAAACTTTGCCCAATTCTGTTGATGTTAGATTGATTTCATGCTTAATTAAGTGGATGATTAGTTGAATTTTTGTTGCTTTCGACATTTTCTTCCACCTTTAGCTAACCACACACTGTGCACATAAGGTTTTCTCAATAAGCTGAAAAACTGCCTAAACCTCCTAAACTTTGCAAAACCCACCCTAGTTTCGTTGACTACCTTTAATAGGTTAAGGAACCCCATGAAAAGAAGGCCAATGTGTCTTCTAAAATAAAAATAAGAGAAAAACAAAAACAAAAACAAAAACAAAATTATGATATCTGCTACTGTATATATGTTACTGTTATATGCTTATTGTAAATGAGTATTAGTGCATGTGTATACATATAAGTCATATGTTTCCCACTTAAGCTTAGCACGGGTTATGATCCGTGTAGGTAAAGAGGAGGACGTCCACGATCTTCCGCATACTGTTGAGCCAACAAACTAGTAGGAGTCCATCACAATAGGTTTTGCACTCTGATTATGTGAATGTGAATGTACAGTTTTTGTATATGTATATGTAAATGAGACTCAAGACTGTATGTATTGACACTGTGAACACCACTACGGTGGTAGTTTTATTTTTTATATTTGTATATGATATTTTGATTCAGATATAAGACTTGGGCCCACCAATGTCTGAAAAAGCAAGTAAAGAATCCCAGTATAGTTTCGCACCTTTCATCGCTGGCGGGTTGAAGGGAGTGTGATAAAGAGAAGTCTGCTAACTTTGTGTCCCGAAGATTTGGTCAATGAAGGTAGAGGATAGGATCCTTTGGTAGCAGTGTTAAGTTTCCTTTAGTCTGCCTGACTCTCCCATCCATCCACGAGTTCTTGTAGGAATCAATTCATTCTTCTCATTTCTGATCATAGTGAATCCTCCCTTCTTTGGAACCACATGTACTAGGCTCACCCAAGGGCTGTCTGAGATTGCATATATAAAGCCTGCATTTAGCCATTTCAACACTTCTTTTCTAACTACTTCTTTCATTATTGGATTCAGCCTCCTCTAATGTTCTATAGAAGTTCTAGCATTCTCCTCAGCGGATCTTATTATAGTTGGGGGCCCGATTCGCTCAAATCTTCTATAAACCAAGCTATTGCTTCTTTATATTTTCTAAGAGTCTCGAGTAGTTTTTACTCTTCCAGCCTAGTTAATCCAGCTGAAATGATAACTAGCTTTCCTTTTTTTGGTTTCAAAAAGGCATACTTCAAATGTTCAAGCAATTCCTTGAGTATTAAGCCCTCTAAGCTTTTGTTTTCTTCTGCAACTTTTTCTTCATAACTGCTGGACCTTTCTGCACTCATTTCTTCAACACTAAATACTAAATGTTTTAATTTAAAATTAGAGTTCAGAATTTCAACTTCAAGATACTCAAGATACTGGAAATTCATCTCATTCTCATTCATTGAATTACGAAAATTACAAATAGTGGCCGAGTTCGATCGCGAGGAATTTTGTTTTCTACAATTTCACAGTCGGCCTCTTTGAGTTAAGTTTGTTTCAAAGCGTGATTGATTGAGTGCATTGTTTTTCATCTCGACCACACAGTCGGTTCCCACTTTTTCACATCAATGGTGTTACTTTATTCTTTGGGAATGGTCTTTCCTAACGGCCCGATGGAGACTTCGTTTGTCTTCCTCCCGTATTAATGACCACAAAGTCCATTGGAAAGATAAATTTCCCCACTTTGATCAACATTGGGATGCCCATAGAATGAGCCAATGTTATGTGCGCCATCTGCGGGGGTAATGGTTATTAGTGAGCTCCCTGAGAGCTTGTCTTTGAGGCAACGAGACGAGGCGTCAAGTTGATGCTAGCTCTAGAATCACACCATGCTTTTCCCATATTAGCATCCCCAATCTTGCAGGGTATAGTGAAGCTGCTTGGATCTTGCCTTTTCTCAGATAAGGTCTTATGAATCACTGCACCACAGGTTGCTGTTAGGCTCACTATCCCTTCCTCAGTAATCTTCCTCTTTTTTTCTCAATATATCTTTCATGAACTGCTCCTCCAACTTTGCTTTCTGCAGTCTTTGAGGGAATGGAACTGGGGGATTGTAAGCTTTAACTTCTTCCTTCTTTCCCTGCTGATTGGGCTGTATTTCTATTGTTTTCTTTTCTCGGTAGTTCTGGCTGTCTTCGCTCGAGTTCTTCTCTGATACCTTGTTTCTCTTCCTCTGTGTCTATCTTTTCACCTCTCCTTTCATCTAGCTCTCTTCCACTTCTCATAATTACTGCCATATAGTCCTTTGGATTCTTCTTGGTGTCGCTTGGAAATGAATCACTTAAACTCTTTTACGCGCGACTTGAGCAGGTTACTTACTGTCGATATCTCTAGATTCTTCAAAGAGGCATTAGTGTTTATCTGAAACATAGTTGTGTTTGCTTGGAAGTTTTCAAGGTCAAAAATTTCTTTTCATGCATATTCAAAATCCTTTTATTTTCTGACATGAAATGAAGCATCTGATGTTCAAAGGATTGAGTCCATTTCTGACCTTGATACTCTCCTTTATTGTCCCTCTGCTGTTGTTGCTCTTGGAACTGGGGTACGAGCATAAGCTTCTATTTAGTAATTTTGTCGAATCTGGGCCTTGTTGGTAACCACTCCACCATATGAAAAGTTTTCATGGTTCCTCAGTGTTGGTGTATAGTGTGTTGGCAAGTTGGGGTTAGGCTTGAAGTGATAACTTCTTTGCTCATTCATATGCTTAGTCTCCTCAACTTGGTAGGGCTCTTCTCCAACTAGTTCCTCGGCACTTCTTCTACTTCTTTCTTCTACTACTCCCACTTCATGTGCAGTTTGCATTCTTCTTTCATTGTTACCCAGTTTGTTCATCACTGCATCCAGCTTTGCTTCTATGGCTATCATTCTATCAAGCCCAATAAGACCATTTCCTTTCAACCTGAAGCTTCAGATGGAGCCTTGTAGATGCATTTGGCAAGGTCTTTAATCAGTAGCCATGCCTCCTCTGCATTTCTTCTTTTTCAAGCCCCACAGCAAGATGCATCAATGATTAGTGCCCAAAAAGTGCTATTTTGAACCCTATTTATTATAGGTTTTGAGTGCTTTTTGTGTACTAATCATTCTAATTAACTTGATTGCACAGTAAGGTCCTATACTCTACTAATTGCATTTTGTGGCTAATTTTGTAGCTTTTGCAAGCTATTTTGGCCAAAATTATCGAGTCAATTCAAACATGAAGAACCCGAGTTGAACTCATGATTCTGGTCGGATCACAGAAGGAAATAAGAAGCGAAAGTAGAAAACATTGGACCCGCTGCGGGAATGCTTTCCTGCGAAGCACTATTCATGCCTCGGCTTTGCTTTGTTCATCCTGTTCACCTGTATTTCACGCTTTTGTAGTTTTTGTTACAATTTCTTGTTTCTTCCCATTTTATCCTTGTAATAGCTTTTGGTTTTGTTTTTTTTTGGTAATTTCCTATACACTAAGCACCTATATAAGCCTCAGTCTGTACAAACTATCAAGGACTTGACTTCGGCAATACAGAGAGCGGGAGGCAATTTCCCCGCTGCTTCCTTTTCTCCCATTTTCTTTCCCCTTTCTCGGCTGCCAAACACCCTGGAGGATGACAACTTGGAGGATGGATGGCTAGACCGCTTTTCTCCTTGAAGAAGAGGGCTACTGGGCAACGGTTTTAAGGTAAACTTTTGGTTTGTTTTCATAGCAATGAGGTTTGACATTTTGGTTCCCTAAATTTGCAACTCTAGGTTTTAAAGCTTTTTGATGCACTTTCTTTGGCCAATACTTGGCAAGCTTTTAGGGGTTCAGTGTATTCTTGGCTTTAGATACAACGATATCCATTGAATTGCCTTATTCACAGAACCACTAGAGGTAGGTTAAGGGGTTAT
Source organism: Tetrastigma voinierianum (assembly GCA_016808115.1). NCBI lineage: Eukaryota > Viridiplantae > Streptophyta > Magnoliopsida > Vitales > Vitaceae > Tetrastigma > Tetrastigma voinierianum. The sequence goes on from JAEQBH010007076.1 coordinate 125,374, forward strand.
ATTTTCACTGTAGGAACCATAAATGCTAAATAAATGCTTTCTATCAAAAGGAAAAATTATTAGGGTTCGGTTTTTATAGCTAAACAAAGATCCGGTTTGGGAAATGACTATAGGTCATCCTCCCCAACGCGAGGAAAGGGACCCGAGGACCTCTCTGTTAGCCTAGAACCTTAAACCCAGTGGACCAATGCTTCAATGAGTTCTTTTTATATTTTATTTCACCTTATTTTCAGTTTTCATCATTAAAACCCTCACTGTTTTTATCACCACCTTAAAATCCAAACCAAATTCACCATTTTTGGACTTCATTGCAAATCGTTTGTATGAAGAAAACCCATCCCTGTGTTCAATCCTAGAGCCGCTATACTATAGTAGTTACGCTACGACAGTAAGAGTAGTTTAGGTATAAATTTTGTTGATTCATAACACCTAATGTGGCACGAATCAAATGGCGTCGTTGTCGAGGATGGTGCCCTAGAAGATGCATTTGGCGGCAGTGGAACACTTGTGATCCTCATCACAAGCCATGGCGAATTTTCTTTTATTTTTAATTTACAGTTTGCACGGCGGGTTTGCTAATTTTGCTTCTCACATTTATTTTTTTATTTTTATTTTAGTTCACAGTACCCCATTGGGTAGAATTGTTTGTCTTCTTTCGCTTGTTTTGTGTTTTTCTCACGTTACCGTGGTGGGGTTCATGTTCGGTGGGATAGAGTTTCTTAATCAGGTTGAATTTGAACCCTAATGGAAGGGACCCGGTACGGTCGGCATGTGGCGGGGTAACCACAGTATACTGTGTCATGAGGGACTAACAAAGAAACCAATGGATGAGTTCACCATATGGTAGTACCTGACCATAGTTGGGGGAATCACGAATTCCTCATGGGGACGAGCCTCCACATTATGCACCTCACAGCCTCCATCTTATGTGACTCCTCGAGTCACAACCACCACCGAGTTAATTTCTCCGAGTTGAGCAAGCAATACTAAACCTTACCAACTTTGGTGGGTGGCGTTGTGGAAAAACGAGAAAAATTCAATACTTTCGATTGAGTAAAAAATTCATACTTGTGGAAACTCTCTGAGACAAAAAATTGATGGACTTCAAAGTGAAATGGGGCAAAAATTTGACAACCTACGAGTACTCCACATTTCAAGGCTTGCCAATCAACATGTTCATCAAAGAGAGAAAGAGTTAAGAGGAAGAATGCCTGAGTGACACCATGAGGTAAGAGGGAAGCGGTGTCGGCGAGTATTGTGGAATAAGTCGGACATTGGTCGCTGTAGCTGTCTACCCATGGGAGAAGAAGGAAGCAATCTTCCATTTGCTGATTGAGGAAGCGGTGGAAAAACGAACAATTTGCACGACCCTAACTAAGTCCACATCGCTCTTCACCGCATCACAATCTGACACAAAACCCACTGAAGCACCACGCATCAAAGGCCGCTGTCATTGTCTATGCTAAAAAACTTGAAATTAGTGGCCCCCGCTTTGTCTGAGCTTTGCCACTACCTCAAAGAAGATGGCAGTTGCTCATATTGCATGGCATAGTGGATTGTTCGGGTGCCGGTTTGGATTTGGAGCACCCGAACCTCGGCATTTCACCAATCTCCAGCCAGCAGTTCGACAACCTCCCAGCTTGGGAATTGGTTTGGGGGGAGCTTGCAGTCTCCCCAGCTTTTCAATTTTCAAAATACTTTTCTTATTTTATTTTGTTTTTTTTTAGTTTATTTTGATTTCTTTAATTTTTCATTTTAGATTTTCACTAATTTTTAAGTTAATCTTTGTTCTGGCTTATTTTTCACTTTTCTGCAATTTTTCTTAATTTTTCTTGTATTAATTTTTGCAGTTTGAGAGAAAATTTTGAAGCAGGAATGAAGATCAGTGAAGTAGGAAGCAGGAAAAACAAAGCTGAATTTTTGCTCTTTGCCGGCGGTAGCGGTACAGCTGCTGCGAGAAGGCGAAGAATTTCACTACCTGCCACTATTTTGCCTCCACGATTTTGTTTTACGCCCATAACTTTCATCAGAACTCCATTTGGCGTTCTTGGTACCGTTGAAATATTAAGAGTTTAGAGATCCAAATATAGCGAAAGAACACTTTTGAAATTATTATGAAGGTGTAATTTTCAAAATTCTCAGCTGGTACTTTTTCCTCTCTTAACTACTCCCCAACTTGTTTTATTTGAAGCGAAAGCGGAATGAATAAGGTGTCGATGGGAAAGGCTTTGTGAAGTCTCACATCCGACAACTTAGCACATATCATCAAGGAGGTAGCACTTCCTTCTCTAACTTTCAATCGAGCCCATTCGCGGACAATGCTTGACATTTGGTTGGGGAAGTTAGTGAAGAAGTGGCATGCATATTATGTTTTGTTGTTATTATTTTGAGCAAGCCCATTTTCTGATGTTCAGTGGCTTGCTGGTTTTCCTTTTTGTGAAGCTATTATACTATACAACTTACTTTTTTAAAAACTTGACCCATTTTGCACCCAAATATTTTTTTTTTGTGTTCTGCTTAACCTGTGGTTTGAAAAATTGAAACTTTGTCCAATTCTATTGATGTTAGATTGGTTCCATGCCTGGCTGAGTGGATAATAAGTTGAAATCTTGTTGCTTTCGACCATTTTTTTTTCCACCTTTGCTAACCACTCTTATGCACATCGAGGTTTCAGCTAATAACACGAAAAACTACCTAACCTCCTAAGCCTTGCAATAACCTACCCCTAGTTTTGTTGACCACCTTTAATGAGTTAAAAGGACCATGAATAGAAAGGCGATGTGTCTTCCCAATAAAAAGAAAGAGAAAAGAAAAAGCAAAAAGAAAAAAGAAATGAAAAGAAGAAAATTTTACAACGCTTTGCCTTGAAACCGAGCACGGTCCGGTATATGGCGTAAGCCTTTAAACTGGTGCCTAAGCCAGCGGTTGGGGAGCCCGCAACTTAGTGTTAAGCTACGGGTGAAGTTTAAGCGAGTTGTAAGGTATTGGATTTCGAGTGATGAAGTCGGGGTGGCTGAAGAGTTTGTGGTCGAAAGATCCTTATGACTTGGTGCCCTAAGCCTTGGTGGTTAGGAGTCATCGGGTAGATCCACAGATTACATGGACTTTGGTGAGGTGGGATCTCTGACGGTACCACAACACAAAAGAATTGTGTAATAAGAATCGATTGATCTATTTGGGTCGAGTTAGCGTCTTGGGATTGTGGAAAATCGCCTTGACTTAGTGCCCCTAAGCCTTAATTGGTTTGAAGTCATGTCGGTAGATCCCGTTACATGGACTTTGGTGAGGTCAATTCGTAGCATTGCCACAACACAAAAGAATTGTGTAATAAGAGTGGGTCCTGATCTATTTGGGTCGGTTAGCGTGCTAGGTTGTGGAAAGATCCTTATGACTTGGTGCCCTAAGCCTTAATTGGTTGGGAGTCATCGGTAGATCCCCGTTACATGGACTTTGGTGAGGTCGATTCCTCAGCATTGCACCCCTACAACACAAAAAGAATCGTGTAATAAGAGTGGGTCCTGATCTATTTGGGTCGGTTAGCGTGCTAGATTGTGGAAAGATCCTTATGACTTGGTGCCCTAAGCCTTAATTGGTTGGGAGTCATCGGTAGATCCCCGTTACATGGATTTTGGTGAGGTCAATTCCTCAGCATTGCACCCCTACAACACAAAAAGAATTGTGTAATAAGAGTGGGTCCTGATCTATTTGGGTCGGTTAGCGTGCTAGGTTGTGGCAATAAGCTTGAGGATTTGGGAGAGTCACGGTTGTGATTTATTGTTGAAGCCCGATCAAACAAACACTAGGTTTTTGGTGGAAGTCTCTGGTTGATTCATAAAGAGGAGCTCTTTTGATACTCAATTTTGTATGGCATTCATTCTCTCGAGATAGTTATTGGGAAAGGGTTTCAGTGATTCTCATCGAGGGTTAGGCATTACTCATTCACAACCTTTTTGAAATACCATTTTTGTGAACATCATTTGTTATCATTTGTATACTCTCTTTCTTTCTTTCTTTCATTGCTAAGGGACTAGCAATGTGTAGGTTAGGGGGTGTGATTAGTGCTTGAGTCTTATTTTGAACCCCATTTATTATAAGTTTTGAGTCTTTTTACGTATCTTGTCGTTAATTAACAGATTTTTACATTAAAAGGTTCCACCCTTTCTAGTCTTTTGTATTTAATTTTGTAGTTTTGCAAGCTATTTTGGCCAAAATTATCGAGTCGAATTCAAACCACGAAGAACCGAGTTGGGCTTTCATCGTTGCGAGATCAGATCTAGAAGGAAATAAGTGCGAAGTGAAGAACGATGGACGCTGCGAGATGGCACTCACTGCGAGCGCGATATTCATGCCTCAAGCTACCTTGTTCATCATGATCTTTGCATTTCACGCTTTGATGTTTTTGTTACAATTTCTTGTTTCTTCCCATTTTATCCTTATGGCTTTTGGTTTGTTTTTTTGGTAATTTCCTATACACTTTGAAACACTATATAAGCCTCGGTCTATAAAAACTTCTCCCGAGGACTTGACTTGACAATATAAGGAAGCGGCGCCAATTTCCCAGCCTTCCTTTTTCTCCCATTTCTTTCATTTTCTTTTGCCCTCTCGGTGCAAACACCCTAAGGATGACAACTCGGAGGATGGTCGGCTAGACCGCTTTTCTCCTTGAAGAAGAGGGATACTGGGCAACGGTTTTAAGGTAAACTTTTGGTTCCCCTATTTTTCCACGTGAGGTTTTGACATTTGGTTCCCTAAATTTGCAACTCTAGGTTTAAAGCTTTTGATGTACTTTACTGGCCAATACTTGGCAAGCTTTTAGGAGTTCGATGTATTCTTAGCTTTAGAATACGCTGATATGTTAGTTTCTATTTATGAGCCACTGAAATTGGGGTCAGGGTTATATTTTCCGCTGTAGGAACCATAAATGCTAAATAAATGCTTTCTATCAAAGGAAAAATTATTAGGGTTAGAGTTTTTATAGCTAAACAAAGATCGAGTTTGGGGAAATGACTATAGGTCATCCTCCCCATATGAGAAAGGGACGAGGACCTCTCTGTTAGCCTAGAACCTTAAACCCAGTGGCCCAATGCTTCAAGGAGTTCTTTTTATATTTTATTTCACCTTATTTTCAGTTTTCATCATTAAAACCCTCATTGTTTTTATCACCACCTTAAAATCCAAACCAAATTCACTATTTTTGGACTTCACTGCAAATCGTTTTACATCTGAAGAAACCCATCCTGTGTTTCGATCCTAGAGCCGTATACTGAAGTTGCATTCTGGCGATAGGAGTAGTTTAGGTATAAATTTTGTTGATTCATAACACCTACTATGGCACGAATCAATCAATTATACCCTTGGAGGCATAACTCATAGCATGATAGAAAATATCCATCTGAGTGGTCAGATCTATTCCATGCATAGGACATCTTTTCAGCAATCTTTTGAATCTCTCCCAAGCAGTGTAGAGGCTCTCATCTTCCCCTTACTTAAAGACAATTATTTCTCCTCTTCTCTCAACAGTAAGAGCTGGAGGAAAAAATCTGCTCATATAAGCTTCCACCAATTCTTCCCAAGTGTTCACTGATCCCAATGGTAATGAATCAAACCATGTTGCTGCCACATCTCTCCATGAAAATGGGAAGAGTTGCAGCTTGATTACTTCTGGTCTTTGACCCCATTTCAGTTTGACTGTGTTGGCCATCCTCATGAATCTTCCCACATGCTCGTTGGGATCTTCAGAGGGGTGACCTGTGAACTAGTGTTGCTGCACCATAGTAATCAATGCTAGTTTCAACTCAAAATTGTTTGCTTCAATTGCAAGTTGTCTTACTGCATAGCATTCCTCTTGGATAATAGGCGTCCAAAAGTACTCCATAGTATTAAGCCTTTGATTTCTCTCCACTTCTTCTTCTTCTTCTGGTATAGTTTGCAATCTTTTTCTTTGATTTGCCATATTTCTGGATTCTGCAGAGTTCTCTCAATTTCTGTGTCTAGAGGCAACGGATACGCCACAGTCTTCTATGCATTAAATTCTTCACCTTAGTAGAAACACCTTGAGATCAAATGGAGTCGGTGATATCCAAATTATATATCACATTTAAGCTTGATAAAATATTAGTGGCTTGTTGTACTTCTTCAATCACTTTATTTTTGTTGTTTGAAATTTTTGTAAAGCAAAGAAAAATGTCCAAGTGCCATTCTCTCTTTTATCCAGAATATTGATTTTTACGATTACTTTGATCACAGACACTTGGCGCATCAAGAAAACTTATTGACGATATTTGTATAAAATCAAATTTACTACTCTTACCCAAGGACTATTACCTAATCTTCAGTAAAGGCACCAAAAACTTGTTTAGACCAAATAGAACTTATATACTCATAATAAAAAATAGATTTGTTCATTGGAGATTTAGTTTGGTCATGATGCTGCAAGTGCATAGGTAATACAAGTAATAAAAGTGGACTTATAAGTCCGGATATCGTTCCCACAGAGATTGAAAATAATTTAAAGTTCAACTACCCTAACTACTCAAGTTCCACACTATTTGAACTTACATTTCATAAAATTTTCAGTAACCTTACTAGAATTCTACTATCTAAATTTCTACATCTATAATAAAAGGGAAAATTAAAATCCTACAGACCTAAAGCTTTGATGGAGCAGTTATTGCTAGAGTAGACAGGATTTCTGTTTGTGAAAATTATCAATTCTTTGCAACATAATCTAATTTTTTATACTATCATGAATTGGAATCACGAAATTGTCAAAGATGCAAGGTACTATAGTTTGGATTTCTCCCTTAACCACATACATTTCTTTGATTAAAGTTCATGTTCATTTCTGACATGTGTCTAACAAATTACACAATAATCAATTTCTTTATAAGATGGGTATTTTTCTTTTCCAATACTTCATACCCATTTCTTATAGTGTAAGATTTCTGCTTCCCAAGAGCCAGGGGCCATTGCAATTTCTACAAGATGAATGATATACCATCCTTGAGATCTTAAAGAGTTCTCAGCTTTCCCGATTAGATCTAAGCTAACCGCAAGGATCGAATCTTCTCGGACAAGGAGAGATCTCTAATTGATTAAATTGATAGATCACTAAATGAATTCTCAAACCATGAGTAAATTTATGATTTATCTAAGTAATCTTTCAGATATCATTAGTTCTTCAATATTAGTCTAGCATACCCCAGTAGCCTTATCCACCCTCGCAGAATACTCCAACTACGCGCACTTCAGAGGGCCTCTGTCAGACAGATAAGCTGTCCTTTTAAGGGTATAAGTTACTAATGTTAGGAACAATTCACTTCTGAACAACACCATTCAAATAAACTCAAATTCTCAATCCAATAAATACTTTCTAATTATGTAGGAAGACCATACTTCAACATCATATCTTTTTACTAAGCGGAAGTTGTGTTCTAGAAAATTGAATCACATTAAACAACGAAATGCGTGTTTGAAATGCAAGCGTAGTGACTAAAGAAATGAATTCTAGCTTTTATCTAGACTTCATCAGTTGAATAGTAATCGAAATTGATCTTCCAACAATTTAGCTCAACTTTGAAACTTCTAAACGATTCATAATTTCCAAGTCAGTAAACAAATTTAGAACCTACGCTAAATCTAATCTACGAATAAAGAAAATAAAGAAAAATATAATACAAAGAGTCCTCGGCTCCCGGATCTTTCTGGTTTTCCATGTATTTGCCTCGCTTTCTCGAATGTTTCTATTTATAAAGCCTCGGAGTTAAGCTCTAAATTGAGGCTACATTGTGGATCCAGAAGTTACGGCTAAATTGGATTAAACGTGACACGAGTATGTGTGCATCGTCTTTTTGTTATTCTTATCGTGACACGAAAGTGTCGTTGCGATAGAGTTTTAATTCTTTGTGCAAGTCTTTGTTGCGACATGCGATGAATGCGTAAGACACACTCCTATGCATCTTCTTGAATTGATTCGTGACAAAATCTTTCACTTTAGCTCTTTAACTTTGTCTTCTGATGTTTGTCGTTCTATCCATTCTATGTCGCGACAATCTCATGTGTGTTCTTGGAGCAGATTATGTTCGCGACATTGACAATTGTGTTACGACATTGTTTCATCTTGTTTCTTCAAATTTATTGTCGCGACCTAGTTTTTATGTCACTGATGTTCTTTTTGTTGTTCTTGTTTGCAATTTTCTTGTATTATCGAAGGCATTCTGTTGCGACCAGGAAAGTCTATCGCGATAGAGTCTTGTCGCCACTTAACCTAATTTCTTGTTATAGTTTCATTTTGATGTAGCAAAATAGTCTCTTGGTGTTTGTAGATGTTTTTCTATCGCGACCAAGTTTTTATGTCATGACAAGACTTTTTTTGATCAACTCATCTTTGTGTCGCAACCCAGTTTGTTATGTCGCAACAAGGCCTCTCTTCCTTGTGTTGGAATCTTTGTCGTGACATAGAAAAGTATGTCGCGACCTTGTTTATCTGTGTTTAGCTTATTTCTGTGTTACGACCTTAATATCCCTATAGCGACATCGAAACTTCTCTTCAGCTTGAATTATGTCGCAACATTGAACTCTTTTGTTGCAACGGTCGAGTTCAACTAAGTCGACATCACTTATCAGCGACTTTTGTTTCTATTGGGGCCAAAATCTTGTCTTTCAGTGTCCCGACCTTCATTACCTTGTCGCGACAGAACTTCTTCATACAGTGTCGCAACATAGATTGCCTTATCACGAGAGAGGTCTTTCTTCTGTGTATTCTTTCTGTCTCAACAGGCTTTTCCAAGTTGCAATAATCAGTGTTGCAACAAGAGAAGATTCTTTAGCGATAGATTTTACCTTCCATTTTTCATTATGTCGCAACATAAACTGATATGTCGCAGCATTCTTCCTATATTGCTCTTTAATCTCTTGTCGAGACATAAAATTGCTTGTCATAGCCAATTTCTACTTTCTTCTGTTCCCGATTGTCGTGACAGAGCTTTTATGTCCTGACGAGGTTCTTCTTGGTGTTGACATCACAGCTAAAACCATAACATTAACTTTCTTTGTCTCAGCTGACTTGTTACATTCTTCTCATGTTCTATAGCAACACGCTATCTTTTGTCATGAGATAGCTCTTCTTCTATATCCAGTCCTTTGTGTTGCGACAGAGGAAATATTTTCATGACAGATTTCCTTAGCCATTTGCTTAGACGTTTATCGCGACACATAGAACTCTGTTGCGACATAAATTTATTCTGGTGCTATTTTTTCTTTCTTCTTTGAAATTTTCTCCTTTTTGAGATTAAAACACTTTGAAACACAAAGTTGGTGAATAATCCATAATTTGGCATTAAAACAAATCTGAATATACTAAAAATAAGCCAAAAAATTGATTAAAATTAGATGAGTTTAAGACTCATCAATAATCCCAATGGCATCCTTCTAAAATCAAAGGTTCCATAAGGACGTGTAAATGTAGTCTTCTCGATCCTGCGGGGCTGTGGCTTAATAAGTTTACATCGAAAATATCCGTCGAAAATAGTAATGGGGTGTCTCATAACACAATAACATTTGAGGTCGATGAAGGTAGAGGATAATGATCCTTTCTTGTAGCAGTATTCAGTTTTCTGTAGTCTATACACACCCTTCATCTTATCATAGTTCTTATAGGAATCAATTCATTCTTCTCATTTCTGATCAAAGTGAATCCACCATTTTTGGGAACCACATGAACTAGGCTAACTCAAGGCCTGTCTGAGATTGCATATATAAAACCTACATTCATCCATTTCAGTACTTCTTTTCTGACAACTTCTTTGATTACTGGATTCAGTCTTCTTTGATGTTCAATAGAGTTCTTTGCATTATCCTCCAAGAGGATTTTATGCATGCAAATAGAAGGACTGATTCCTTTCAAATCTTCTATTGACCAAGCAATTTCTACCTTGTATTTTCTGAGAAACTCCAGCATTTTATGTTCCTCAAGCTCAGTTAATGTAGCTGATATATGATGAGTCCTAAACTCATCTATTTTTAATCCATTTTTCTAGCATGTTTCTAGAAGTTTATGAGCAATTTTAATGCTGAATTATGGAATATTCATCAACTTTGTGTTTTGCAGGTTTTAAATGAAAAAAGAGACAATTCTAGCCAAAAAGAAAAGCGAAACCACCAAAAAAATTGGCTAAAGCGAAAATATCATCCACAGAAGAGAATTTTATGTCACGACAGGATCTTAATAGAACCAGTAGAAGCTATGTCGCAACAAAGATCAAGCTAAACTCAAGCCATAAACAAATATTGTCAAGACATCTCACAACTCTGTCGCGACATAATATGAGAGAGATTGACTGAGAAATGTTGCGACAAAGAAGTGATTGTTGAGACATAAAGGAAATCAGAAGACAAAACTTTGTCGCGACAAAAGACAACTCTGTCGTGACATTGATCAAGGAAAATGGCAGTGGAACCTTATCGACATTTTCCAGCTGCAATCTCGACATAAGGCGAAGATGTGAAAAGCCCGGTTGCTGACAAAGCATTGTCCACGAGCACAAAATTTAGAGTCGCTTGATAGGCGAACCAGCTTTTCACGACGGAGAAGTTTTATGTCACGACAAACACAACATAAGGTTGAAGTGTAGTATGTCACGATAAAGGAATCTATTGTCGCGACAAAAGATGAGAAGAATTGCAAGATGAATGTTGTGACGCAGAAAATTATGCCGCGACACAATGAAGAACTGAAGGTAAAGATCTTTTTCGCGACAATGATCAAGCAGTGGAAATAGAGTTTTGTCTCAATAATTAAATTTATGTCGCAACAATAAAAGCTATAGAGTAAGAAATTTATGTCGCGACAAAAGAAAACTATGTCACGACATAAAATGGAAGAGAAATGAAACCAGCTGAGACAAGTTTATCACGACAAGGATTTCAATGTTGTAACAAACAGTCCAACCAACGACAAAGATCAAAGAAGAAAATATGTCGCGACATACATCTTCAGCGTCTGTCGGCGACATCGAGTTCAGTCTTAGCAGTGCAAGACAACAAGACTATGTCGCAGTAAAGAAAAAGTTTGTCGTGACAACGAGCCCGTGCGGCTGATAGAAGCTACGTGTCGCGACCAAAGAAATTATTGTCTAGCGAGAATTGAGAAGAACTTCCTAAGAATATGTCGCACACCAGCAAAGAATGTTCTGACAAAGTTGAAGGCGGCGAAAGTGCGTCGAAAAAACTATGTGCGATAGAGATGAAGATGAGAGAATGAAAATTGTGGCAGTGATGTATTTTTATGTTCGCATTATTTCAAACTTATGTCCCTTGACATAGAGCAAGGAATTTGAGACGAGAAGTTTTGTTGCGACAAAGAAATTTATCTTCACGAGTCGACGTTAGAAAATAACAAGTTGGGTTGCAACAAAGTTTTTATGTCGCGACAAAGACTAGACAACTTCAACAAAACTATGTCGCGACATTGCCAAATTATGTCACGATAGAATTCAAGAAGAAAGCATGAAAATATGTCGAAACAAAAACTACAAGCCACGAAAAGAGCTAGGGGACAAAGATGAGAATTATATCGCAACAAAGTAGTCAAATGGGCCAGAATTTTTGGGGATCCACAATTTCAACCTAGAAGTGAGGCCCATCATTTGAAAATCTATAAATAGACATATCTAGGGCACTATGAGGAGCTTCCACCAAACCAAGAACTTCTAGGTAGCTGGAACTCCTTTGTATATATTTTTTTTCTTTTCATTCATTTAGTTTTTAGAGTACCATTTTAGTTAGTTTTTTTTTCTTGGAATTGAGCAGTGATCTGGTGAGAAGTTTTGAGCTGGTTTTCTCTTAAAATTTCCACTTTTCATTACTGTCTGAAATAATGAATTTAGAAATATTCTAGAGTTCATCTCTTTCAGTTCGTTTGCAATTCGGTGAATTTTGATCCAGGTTAGTCACTATTCTTTGTAATCCAGTTTGAAAGACTGAGCTCCATCTAGGATTGGATCGATGTGAGTATTATTTTACGCTTTCTGACTTGAAAGAATGTCATAGTTCGAAATCCTGAATTTATTTAAGTGGTATTGATTTTGTAGTTGCTTGTTCAGAATGTTAGTAGCTGTTTGCCTGTGGTTATATAGACTAAAACCTTCAAATTAACATAGTTACAAGAGCCTTACAATTCTCTTGCATCTTTGTCTACTTGGAATTACTTGGATATAACTGATAAAATTACTTTATATTGCTTAATTTGAAAATGTTTTTAATCTAAGACACTGCAAGTGCATGATTCGTGCCATAGTAGAGTGATCCGGAATCAACAAAATTTATATCCTAAGTTCCTCCCTACTGCAGTGATGAGGCACACTACATTATAGCGGTCTAGAGATTCGAACCACGAGGATGGGTTTTTCTTCGTACGAATGACTAACCGGTGAAAGCGAAAATTGGTGAATTAAATTTGGATTTTGGGGTTTGGAGTACTTGAGGGGTTGGTGGTTTTGCAAACTGAAATTTAAATAAAGTAAAATGTAAAAGCAGAACTCCTTGAAGTCTAAAGACCTTGGTTTAAGGGTTCTAAGAATTGCTGACATGTCCCCGGGTATTTTCCTCGTTGGGGAGGATGACATATAGTCATTTCCCAGAACCAGATCTTCATTTAGCTTTAAAGCAAACCTATGATTTTCCCTTTTGAAACATAGCATTTTAAGTAAGGACAGCAATGTTTCTAGCAGGTGAAAACACATCTCGAAAACACACTCGATAGCGCGGGGAGAGCCGACTAGCTAAGGCCTCGATGGATCTAGTGAAAGTATCCGATGAACCCAGCTTGCGAATGCATTAAGAGAGCATGCCAAGAGATTTTAACCTAAGTGAGAAGCCGGGAACACGAGCAACCATAAATCGTGCTTAAAAGGGGGCGGTGAGTTACCTCCACACCCCAGCCAGCGTGAGTCCTGTGCTGGGAGGGAAGAGGTCTAGCCCAGGAACATCCTCGAGGTTGTCATCCTCAGTGTTTGGCTTTCAATAGAAAAAATGGAAAAGAAAGGAAAGAAAAAGGAAAGGAAAATTTGCGAGCGCCTCCAGCTTCTTGCATATCCCAAAATTCAAGTCACGTTGATTTGTACCAGTGAGACTTATATAGATGCTCGGTGTAGGGAAGTTACAAAAAAACCAAAATCGGAAGGTTATTGGGGTAAAATGGGAAAAAACCAAAAGTTGTAGCAAAAGCGGGCGTGAAACGAGGGGAAAAATCAGCGGAGGAACAGTGCTCGCGGGGATCTGTGAGTCAGGTACATGTGGCACTCTGCGGGTCAATTTTCTTCACATTTTGCTCTTCTTTCCTTCTGATCTTTGATTTATGATGTTGAGTTTGACTCGAATTCTTCGTGCTTGGATCGACTCAACACTTTTAGCATGATTATCTCACAAAAACTGCAAAAATTGCCACAAAATGCGATCAGTGGAATAATAGGGATAATAATATGTAAATTGGGTTAATTCTGACAATTAGTACACAAGCGCTCAAAACCTATTGAAATAAGATTTCAAATAGCACTTTTTGGGCCTTAATCACACCCCCAAACTTACACATTGCTAGTCCGGTAGCAGTAAGAAAAAGAAAAGAAAGAAAGAGCATGAAAGATAACAAAATTGTATTGCAAAGGTTGTAGTTCAAAAGGTTGTGAAGAAGTAATGCCTAACCTAAGTAAGAATCATCAAATCCGTGTCAGTGCTATCATGAAAGAATAAATACCATCTGAAATTGAGTATCAAAAGAGTCTCCCATCTCGGTGAATCAACTAGAAACTCACAATCTAAGTGTTTGATTGGCTCTCGACAATAAAGCGCTAAAGCTGCACTCTGACCTAGCTACTACCACGACCTAGCATGCTAACCAACTTAAATAGATCAGGACCCACCTCTTATTCCACAATTCTTTTTGTGTTGTAGGGTGCAAATCTTGAGAATCGATCTCGCAAAGTCCATGTAGGGGATGCAAATTATTTCGGCCGATTAAGGTTTAGGGCACCAAGTCGCAGGATCTTTCAACCACTAACTGCCGGGTTTCACCCGGACTCGAATGATTTCGAGACTCCCGACCTACAACTTGCTAAGCCACCCATCCACCCATGTAACGAACAAGTGCAGCTGACTCCCGACGGTGAAGGTTTAGAGGCCGCAGGGCTTTAAAGGCTTCGCCATACCCCTCGGGCCGAGTGCTGGGGTTTCAAGGCAAGTGTTGCAATTTTATTCTTTTCTTTCTTTTTCTTTTCTTTTTTTTTTTCTTAACTCTTTTCCACAGGGGTCCTTAACTTTATTAAGGCGGTCGATGAAACTAGGGTAAAGTTATGCAAAGTAAAGGAGGTTGCGCTTGATTTTTCGACCCTATCATGAGCTTAATGTGCTCGATTGTGTGGTTAGCTAAAAGGTGGAAGAAAAATATTGAAAGCGACAGAATTCAACTAATCATTTACTCAACTTGACATGGAACGATATAACATTAATAGAATTGGAGCCAGGGTTTTGATTTTTCCAAACCCTGCAGGTGCGAAACCTAAAATTTTGATTACAAATGGGTCGAGGATTTTGAAAAAGAGTAAGGTACATTTTGGTATACTTGACTTTATAGAAAAAGGAACTTGACAAACCACTAAACATCACAAAATGGGCGAACAAAATGATAACAAAAACATAAATACAAATCCGCCTTTACTAACTTTCTCCCCGACCCGAACATCTCGGTGTCAGAAATGGGGCTCGAATGGAAAATTAGAGAAGGAAGTGTTACCTCTATGATGAGATGTGATCCATTGCTGAATGGGTGACCATAAGCTTTCCATCGACACGTTATTCACTCCGTTTGGGCTTCAAACAAACAAGTTAGGAGAAGAAAAGAGAGAAAAAAAGTGACCAATTGGACCATTTTTAAAATTACACTTTCATAATAATCTCAAAAATGTTCTTTCTGGCCATATTTGGATTCTACACTCTCTAAGATTTCAACGGTACCAAGAACGCCTAAAACGGAGTTCGGATGAAAAGTTATAGAGCGAAACAAAATTGGAGGAGGTCAAAGAAGTGGGGCCCTAGAAGAGTACTAACTAGCGGGAATTTTCGCTAAACTAGTAATTTCGCTGGCTAGCGGAGTAGTGATTTTCTTAAACATGCGAGATTTGGCTATGTCTCATGAAATTTTGATTTTGATTTTTTTTTTTGATTTTTTTTTTTTTTTTTTGAAATTTCGCTAGGATTTTCGCTAAAGTGGGAATTTAGCTGAAGCCTTGTTCCTAAGCGAGTACTATTCCTTCTCCGCAGAATTTTCGCTAAGGTAGCGAAATTTCGCTAACTATGAAAATTCCTTTACCCCAGCGAAAATTCACGATTCGCTAAATTCTGTAATTACAAGCTAAAATTAGAAATCCTGCTTTTCTTTGCTTCTGATTTTCAATACATGCTTCAAAATTTGCCTGAAAATTTACAAAAATTAATGCAAGAAAAATTGCGAAGAGTAAAATTAATCTAAAAGCATAAATTAACTAAAAATTAGAAAAATAAAAGAAAAATTATAAGAAATCAAAATAAAAATACGATAAAATAAAAACTAAGCAAGGCAAAAAAACAAAAAGTCGGTGGGGGGGGGAACTTAGAAATGCCTAGGTCCGGGTGTTCCAAACCGAACCCTTTTGAACCAACCAACGCTGCCATGTGCAATGTAGGCAATTTGCTTTTGTGTCTTTGATGTAGTGGCGGGAAGCACATCACGATGGCCACTAATTTCCTAATGTTTTCTGCGGCCTGGCTTGGTGATGGGTTGGACTTAGCCTTGGGAGGCGAGGTGTTTGTAGGCTTTGAGTTTCTTCCCTGACGATATGTACAGCGATGGTTTGCCAGGTGGTCTTGGCATTGCTTGGTGGGGTTTTGTGAGGTGGTTGAAGGACATGCTTTTAGAGGATCTTCACACTGTTTTCCTACCCTCCTCCTTATCAAAGGCCTTAATACGTTGTTTTTCCAAGGCGAAAAAGTATCACGATCACAGGGCATCCTGGTTCCTCGGGAGGAGCTACTAATTCCACTTCAATTCCTCCACGGTATGATTGAGCTTGCTCAACAAAATTGTTAGTGAAGCACTCTTCCTCCAAATGCCTACCTTGATGAACAAGGCGATTGGTGAGCTTTAAGATGGATTCTACTGAATGTCCCGATTTTGATCAATTTCACTTTGGAACCATCTAATTCTTTGTTCGAGGAGCTCTCAAGCGTCTCATTTCTTGATTGGCACCGGGCGGTCACTACCCTTTGCTCCTCTATGAAATTGTCCCTTGTTTGCTCAAATTAAGGATGGCTTGTTAATGAGGGATAAGGGTGGTGGTTGTTCTTTGCCTTGGAAGTTGGTATAATGTGGAGAAGCGAGGAGGTATATAAGTTGGTACGTATAGACCGGTGCACTCATCCATTGGTCTCCCCATATTCCCTCATGGACTAGGTGGGTTTAGTTTCTCCCTACGGTTGTTGCCAGCGGTATGGAAGGTTCCTATAGTCCCTCATTTGTCATGTAAGCTCTGAGGGTTACCCTCTGGCTGTATTGCTCTTCATATGGGGTTCCGTTTCTCTCAATTCAAACCAACTTTGGAAAATGAAATCTATGGATTTGAAATAGGGCCACACAAAAACAACACAGAAACGATACTACAACACTTTTTTTTTTTTTTTTTTTTTATGAAAAAGAAAATGACAATGAAATATAAAAGAAATTCACCAAAGCTTGTGATGAGGATCACAAGTGATTAAACTTCCACTTAGTAAGAAACGTCGACGGCGGCATCATTTGATTAGTGCCACGGTAGGGTGATCGGAATCAACAAATTTATATCCCTAGTTCCTCCCCTCACTGCGGTAGTCAAACTCTTGCCGAGTATAGCGGTCTAAGGGTCGAACACGAGGGGATGAGTTTTCTTCGTCCTGAATGACTAACAGTGATGGTGGTGAATTAAATTTGGATTTTGGGGTTTGGGTACGGGGTTGAGTGGTTTGCAAGCGAAGGCTAAATAAAGTAAAATGTAAATAGAACTCCTTGAGAAGTCACAGGGCCACTAGTTTAGGTTCTAAGGTAACCAACACATGTCCGGAGTATTTTTTCCTGCGCGTTGGAGGATGATATATGATCATTTCAACTAGGATCTTCATTTAGCTTTAAAAACTAAACCTATGATTTTCCCTTTTGAAACATAGCATTTTAAATGGGCATAAATGTTCTAACGGTGAAAACACATCTCAAAACCCTACTCCCACACGATAACTAGCGAGGAGACAACTAGCAGAACCTCGATGGATCTAGTGAAGAGTATCGATAGACTGAAAAAAGCTTGCCCGAATACACATTAAAGAAACATGCATGAGATTTTAACTAAGTGAAGCGGGGAACTGAGCAGCCATAAATACGTGCGTTAAAAACGAGGGGCAGTGGGACCTGCCTCACACCACAGTGCAGCGATGATCCTCCTTTGAGGAGGAAGAGGTGCCAGTTCGTATAAGGTTGTCATCCTCGGTGTTTGGCGGCCAGAAAAATGGAAAAGAAAGGAAGAAAAAGGGAAGGAAAATTTGCGGAAAGCCTCCCGCTTCTTTGCATATCAAAATTTAAGTCTGTTGATTTCAATATGGCCCAGACTTATATAGATACTCAGTATAAGGGAAGTTACAAAAAAACCCAAAATCGGAAGGTTGTGCAGGTAAAATGAAAACTAAAGTTGTAGCAAAAGGCAGGCGTGAAAGCGGGAAAATCGAGCGGGAGGAGCAGTGCTCGCGGGATCTGCAGTGGCTATGGCAAAAGCATCTGCGGGGTCCAATTTTCTTACATTTGCTCTTCCTTTCATACGATCTTTGATTTATGATGTTTGAGTTTATTTCGAATTCTTCGGTGCTGGATGACTCTTACTTTTGGCGTGATTATCTCCTAGCGCAAAAATTGCCCTGTCTGATCAGTGGAATAATAGGGACTAATATGTAAATTGGGTTAATTACATTAGTACCTGGCTGAAACCTATTAAATAGGGTTCAAAATAGCACTTTTTGGGCTAATCGGTGCACAAATCATACAAGTAGTAAAATGGATGTAAGTCCGGATATCAATTCCCACGAGGGATTGGCTGAGTGGGAATCGGCTACTCCGACTACTTGGGTCACACTGTTTTGAACTTCAAGTGAATAGTGATGGTTTTAATCTAGAAAGATAATAGTCTAGACGATACACAGGAATATAGAAATTAAATGTTCAAAAAAAATAAATAAATAAAGAGCAAATCTTTTGGGTAAGATGGGTTTCCATGAGAAATGAACACTATCAAGGAGGTACTATGAAACAGCCAATTCTTGCATAAATATGCATTACTTTATTCTGTTGCTAGATGTTGGATTTGTCGAGAGATTAACCTTCTGATACTGGTGATTTCTCAGTATTCAGTTTAGAGGCCTTGCTTTCCAGACAAGGATCTAACATTTACTTATGTTTTGACATTCTTACGAATGCGGGTATTTTCTTTCTCGATACACTTCACACCCATTTCTTGAAATTTGCGAGATCTCTTGCTTCCCTTCTCGGGTTAGCATGAAACTACAACCCGATAGATGCTCTTGATCTTTAAATCAATGATTCTTCCATTTCCCTTGATTAGATTTACGCTGCTGAGGGGTTATGACTTCCTCTTTAAATTAGGTGAGATCTACGATTATTTAAATTGATAAATATTCCCCTCCCGACATCAATTATGAAGTGAAAAGGGAATTTATCGAGGTGAACTTTCAGAGCTTAGTAGTTCATCAATGGTAGTCTATCCTTTACAAGTGGAATGTTCTGACTCTCGAGAATCTCCATCTACAGTGTAAATGCAGAGAGACTCTTTTAAGTAAGATGAAATGATGTGAAATGGTATCATATGCTACCATTGGGAGGCCCAGTGATTCAATAACAACATCAAATCAAATAAATTCAATCCAAGTATTTCTCTCTAAATGATCACGAGAAAAATTTGTAATTACTTGGTAATTCAATCTAGTGAAACTACGTTCATCTTATTACAATCGACAATGGATCATTGATCAAGTCTTACCCGCGTAATTAGCAATAAACTAAGAAACGAATTCCATAAATTTGTCTGCGAACTCCATCAATTTTAAGCGGTAATTGTAAAGAAAATCATAAATTAAATCCCAGCTATCGTTTCTGAGGTCAGGTTGAGATCGAGAGAAAAAGAAAATAAAAGAAAATAAAATAAAAATCTATTCTAAAATATACATGGAGTCCTTCTCCCTCTTCCTGTTACGGGTGTGAAGATAGAACTTCTTTACTAAAACTTACTAAGGGCTATTATAACGGTCAAAATTGGGCACGATTCGAGCTCAGGTGGATTTCTAAAGAAAGGCCAGTTTTTTGTTTTCAAGTCACGACCTCAAGATGGAGTCGCGACTTGAATTCTCTCATTTACACTTGTTCAGTTGCGACTTGACATCTTCAGTTGTGACTAGATTCCTTGCAGATTCCTTGCAGATGCCTTGATTAGTGGTCACGACCTCAAAATGGAGTCGCGACCTGGCTCTTTTTGCCATCTTGCATTCTGGCGTCGCGTGCATTTCTTTGGCCATGTCTTGATTTTAGATCCATGACTTCTTTTTACATTTGCGACTTCTTTGTTTGAGATACGTCCTCGTACATGTTGCTCGTCACGACGTCGATAACAGGTTGCGACTAAGTAATTTCTCTTATCACAACTTTTTTGGTCACGACCTCAAAAGCACGTCGCGACCTTGAATTCTTTACATTTAGTCTCAACCTCAACGTTTTGTCATAACAAGTCCTTCTTAGTTCTATCGATGTTCCTGGTCGCAACCTTAGAATCACGTCGCGACCTCTTTGTTACTTTGCTGACCCCTTTGTCTTTGTTTCATGTCGCGACCTCAAGTTTATGTTGCGACCTGCGTTGTCTTCATTTGGCATCGCGACCTCAGATTCTTCCTTGAATGTTCCTTCTATCTCAGCAACTCTTCCTTGGTCGCAACGTCTATTGCTGGGTGCTTTGGTATTTCTGGTCACAACCTCACTTTCCTGTCGCGACTTGTCTTGATGTAGCCTTCCATTTCTCCCTCAAGACTAGTCTTAGTGGTGTCGTGACCTGGAATTAACTGAATTGAAGAGTTCCTTGTTGCGACTTCAATTCTCAGTTGCGACTTCACCTCTACTATTAGATTGGTTTCTTCCTGTTCTTGTTGGGGCTATTGATTCTGCTGTAATTCTCTGCAAAATTATATTTGAGTAAAATATCCATATTTATGCATATTAATCAGCATTCATATTGTAATATAAATTAGAAAAATGGATTAAAAATCCAATGAGTTTTTTACTCATCAGTAGCTTGTACCTAGAAAATGACTGTATCTTGCTTTGACTTCCAAGAAGCCCTCTGAGTGACATAGAGATGGAGATTCCTGAGAGTATTGAGCAGTTACTTGGGGGTATGTTAGACTAATATTATGGAACTAATGAACATTGAAAGACTACTTCGATAAATCACTGATTTACTCATGGTGTGACGATTAGTCGAATGATATATCAATTTAGTTTATCAAAGGTTTCTCCTCTGTTTGATGAAAGGATCTTGATCCCGTGTTAGTTGAGATCTAATCAAGGAGACAGGATTTTGTCGATTCGATGGATGAGATGCCAATTAAATTGGGGAAGGCTTACATTATCACGTCTGATGACAGTCTTCGAGTCTTAAAGGGTGTGAAGAAATGCGAGAATACCCGAATCTTAGAAAGAAAGTTATATTCTACAAGTAGCAGTTAGACTCATATGTCTAAAGGAACATGGATTTCTAATTAGTGAAATGTATGGTGTGTGGAGAAATCCAAGCTATCTGCCTTGTATCTTTGACAAGTTCGGTTCAAACTCATGAAACGAACTATTGTCATTTATAAAATGATCACGAAATTGATGATAAGTGAGCTGAATCCTAGTGTTACTTACCCAGTGAACTTGCCTAACAATTATTTTAAAATTCTTTATATATAGTTATAGAGTTTTATTTAGTTTTTACTTTTCTTTAGTGTAAAACCAAACACTTTTAATTTTGGAGTTCAAATAGCAAGGATCTTGAGTAGATGGGGTAATTGATGTTTAGATTTTTCATCAATCTTCATGACTGATAGTGGACTTAAATCCACTTTTAATAAATGATTGTGCACCCAGTGATCTAGACAAAAACACAATTTAATTGAAGCCTTCTAAACTGAAACCTTGACATATTCTATATCAAAAGTCATCAAGTTTTTAGCGCCATTAAGAAGCCCCGAATAAAATCTTTAATTGGCGGTGTTTAGGAATTTGGTACCTGTATTTTGGTCTATACAAAATCAAGTCATAAGTTTTAACGCCGTTGCTGAGGGTATAAGTCTTTGGTGGCGATGTTGTTGAAATTTGGGTGACCTTCATATTTTAAATTTCTTCCCTACAAAATCAATCAACAGGTTTACACCAGATTATAGAGCCCCAGACAAAGTCTTTGGTAGCTATGTTGAAGATTTAGTTGAACACATACTTCAAATAGATATAATACTTGGGTTTGCTTTTACGGTTCTAGAAAGCATACTTAGAATATCTAGGCAATTTCGCCCAGTGGTCAACCCTTCTAAACTTGTTTTACGTTTCTTTGTCTTTCTTCATTGCATTTATGGGTTATTATCATTCACACTTAAAGCTGGCTCCTTCAAATCAGCCCCGAATTCATAGATCAAAATCAAAGTCATCAGATGCGAAATTCATCTCATTCATTTGACAAGTCGAACATTACAGCGAACCTTCGACTCGGGGCGATCGGGGCTATTGTTTCTGGGTCTTATAATCTGTACTTTCATAATCAGACTGTTTCAGGCTTTTGTTCATGTTGAAATTATCTTGCTTCTTCTCCACATACAGTGAGTTCTCCTTTTTTTAACATCAACCTATCAAAGCGCTCAATATTCTTGAAAGATCTTCCATGACAGTGGAACTCTCATATCTTCCTCCCATATCCACTTACAACTACAAAGTCCACGGGGAATAAAATTTCCCACCTTATACCAGTAGAGTACATCTTAAAGGACTGGCTGTGCCATTGTCACCGTCTTCATATGAGTGCAGTTATCAGAGACAAGCTCCCTGGCCAAGTCTTTTCCTTGATAATGGCATCAAGTTGATCTTTGGCTCTGAAGTCGCATAAGCCTTCTTAAATTCAAAATTCCCAATAGGAAGAAAATTGAGAAAACACTTCAAGATCTGCATCTTCTGTTATGCTCTAGATCCAACACCTTTGTTTTTGTTCTTTGTCAAAATTCACCACTCATTCTTGACTAATTTTCTCTTCTTATAAAATGTCCTTGAAACTTAGCATAGTTAGGCATACGGGTCAATGCTACCTCTAAGAAAGGATCAGATTAATCTCTATCTTCTTAAAACCATCCAAGAATCTGAGAAGCTGTTCTCCATTTTTGCTGCTTTACGACCTCTCAGGGAGATGGGCAGTAAGCATGTAAGCTTGTTTTTCTTCTTTCTTGTTCAATTCCACTTCTCCATCTTTGCTCGATCGCACCCTCTCTTTCTCAAATCTCTTTAGCCCAGAAATCGAAGCGCTCGGCTTTGTCTCGTTCTAATTTCTTCTTTCTTTAGTCTTTTTCTTACTCTTTTTCTACTATCATTTCTCTGCCACTCCTTAAGTCACCGCCTTACAATCCTTAGGATTCTTCTTTGTATCACTTGGAAAACATCCTTGGAATGATTTTTTTTTTTTTTTCATTACTTAGACAGCCTTCTTGTGTCAAAATTTTTAAAGGCATTCTTGTTGGCTAAAACACATTTAGTAAAGAAAAAGAAACATGTTTCGTGTTACGAAAAATTCACAAGTTCAATAATTCTGTTCATTATGTCTTCATGACTTCTTTTTTCTCCTTGAATGTCAACATCTAATCTTGAAAGGAATGAGATCTCATTTGCCCTTGATTTTCGCTAAGCTTCCCATACATTTAATTTGTCCTTGGAACCGTGTGGGCAATTACATTGAAAATTCTACAGGTCTTGTGCCTTCTTTGTGCTCCACCTCCATATGAGAGAACCTCATGGTTTCACGAGTCTTTGGTGTAGTGAGTTGACAAGTTGAGAGGTTTGGCTTAAAGTTGTAGCTTCTAATGGCAATGAGAAGCCTTGCCTCCTCTCAACCCAGTAGGACCTCACTAGAATAGTCCTTCATCGGCACAGCTCTGCAACTCATTTGCATCATTGTTCCCGACACCGTAATAAGTGCATTCTTCTATCTTGGTTTCCTATCTTGTTCATCAATGCACCAAGTTTTGCTTTTATAGTCATTACGTTGTCAACTCTATCACCTCGCTCGCTTTAGTCTTCTTTGCTGTCTTTGAAGTCTCGGATAGACTCACATAGTTACATTTGGCAAGATCTTCAAGCAAATGTCTTGCCTGCTTACAGTAGCCTCTTCCTCTTGGATGCTCCGACAAATTGCATTAATTATACCTTTGGTGGTGTAGTTCATAGAGTGATAAAGGATGTCCATTTAGGTAGTCAAATCTATGCCATGATTTGGGCATCTTTTCAACAATCTCTTGTATCTCTCCTATGCATTGCTGAGACTTTCATCCTCTCCTTGTTTGAACACTATGATTTCCCCTCTCCTTTCTAAGGTGAGGGTAGGAGGAAAGAATCTGGCACTCATGTAGCTCCACCCGACTCTTTGATTGTTCTTGATCCATAAGGCGGTGATTCTGAAACAAGTGAGCGCCCATCTCAGTAAGAAAAGAGAGGAGAGTTACTCGACAGTCACCTTGGGTTTCACCATTGACTTTCTTTGTGTTTGCATCACAAAAATATTCTCATATACTCATTAGGGTCTTCACTAGGATGTCCAATGTATTGATGTTATAGCACCATTGTGATCAAAGCCCAGAAGCTTTGTCAAAATTGATGGCCTCCATAGTAGGTTGTCTCTGATGATATTCATGCTAATAACGCCTCCAAAATCCTCCACTTAGTCATATGTCTCAGGGTCTCTGCATGTTGTTTTTAACATTTGGAATAGGTTTGTTTGTATCTCTATCTGCTCTACCATAGTTGTTGATTCAGCACCTTTTACTTTTCTCATATTTCTTAGTGTTCTTTCTAGTTCCGTGTCCAAGCGGTTTTCTTACGGTTTTTCTATGCCTTAGATCTCCACAAATAAATACTCTAAGATCCAAATGAAATCTATGGAAAAGCAGCTATTCGCTCACAAAGATTTTAGTAGCTTTCGGCTACTCTAGTTAAAACTATTTTTGTAATTTTAAAAATTTTTTGATAAAAGCGGGAAAAATGTCAATTAAATTCTCTCTTTGGTTGAATATTGATGTATAAATTCTCTTTGTGATTCCCAGGCAATTCTGCTAAAAACTTGTTAGTGATTTTAACATCCTGCACCAAAATAAGCTGGACTCTTGATAATATTGTTGTTAGGATATAAAATTTAGAACCCATATAAGAACTAAATGGGTCCAGATAATGCTCTATCTTATTTAATTTTTTGACGACTGCGACAACTAACTAAAGTCCGGAAACGACGAAAACTTATTAAATATAAGATATAAAATATGACATATCCCACTTTGTGTATGATATAAACTTATATGAAAAGTTATTTTGGTTTTAAATTGCAAGTGCATAGGTCGTACAAGTAATAAGAAATGATTGTCCGGATATAGTTCCCATTGGGGATTGATGAAAAACCCCAAAGATCAATTACCCCCTGTCTATAAGATTCACTATTTGAACTACGAAGTTAAAAGTGATTTGGTTTTAACTAAAGCAAAGTAAAACCAATTAAAATCCTATAACTATATATAAAGAATTTAAAATATTTGGATTGGAAAAGTTCCTTTAGATAGGGTCTGCCTGGAAATAGATGATGTACAATTGTCAATTTCTGCATCTTTTTATAACATATTTCGAGTCATGGTTTGATCTGAATTTGTCTTAAGATGCATAGTGTATTATAGTTTAGGATTTCTCCATACACTACACATTTCACTAATTAGATATCATGTTCCTTCTAGAGACATGAGTCTAATCAGTTACTTGTAAATTATAATCCTCTTTTGAATATTTTAGTATTTTTCCTTTCTAGTTCTTCACACCCAATTCTTAGGATTGAAGAATTTTCAACATAGATAGATAATACAAACCTTCTTCATATAATTGGTAGCTCTCATCCTTCTAAAATCTAATAAAATTTTCTAACTCATGATTTGATTCTGTGGGTTCAAGATGTTTTTCGCTCGAACGAGGAAGAACCTCTCGATCAGTTGTTGCTGCGTAATCGAACCATTTCACTGTGGGTAAATTGGACATCAAACATTCTTTAAGATTTTCGTGGATACATTCATATTGAAGTCCCTTTAATGCTTTGTTCGCTGCTGGACACTTTTTATACAACGACCGCTCAGAACTCAGGAAATTCGGACTGAGAATCGGATCATTTGTTTCACATATTAATGATGGCGGTGAGTGTTTAACTGTTGTGCCGACAATAAACCAAGATTTTTGAGCTATATGCGTTTCTTTCAAATTGTGCAAGAAACAACAATTAACATCGATCCATTCCCAGAGGGAGCTCAATCTTTCAAAACTAGATTACAAATAACATTGACTAATTGATCAAGTAAATTCACTTAGATTGCAAGCGAATTGAAATAAATGAACTTCAGAAAGATTTCTTTATTCCATTCAAATTCAATAGTAATGAAAACTAAAATTTTACAATAAACCCACCTCGAAACTTCTCTCTAGATCACTGCTCAATAAAAAAATACTAACTACAAAGCTCAACTAAAACTAAATTGAAAAAAAGAAATAAAAGAAAAATAAAAATAAAAAAAATAAAAATATAAGATAGAAGGAATTCAGAAGCTACACAAGTTCTGGTTTTAGAAGCAACATACAATGCCTAAATTGCTTCTATTTATAGATTTTCAAATGATGAGCCGTACTTGGGGCTGAGAATTATAGATCCCAAAAATCTGGCCTGACAGTCTTTGTGTGACATAGAAAATTATGTAGCGACATTGATGTTTTTGTTTGTTGTATAGCTTGCGGTATATTATGTGTGACATAGTTTGAAAATGTGATTGACAGAAGTTCTTTGAATTGTCATCATGGTGTCTCGATAAGGTGTCTTGTGTATAAGCATTTCTCTATTCACTTCCCAGCAGATGAATGGTATATATAACATAAAAGCTTTGTTGCGACAAAGCTTCCTTCTTGTTGCTCTCGATTGTGTCCACATTATTTCTCATGCAATTATCCGCAGCGAGTTTCTTCCTTCGACTTATTTTATGTCCGGCGTAGTTTTAAATGACTGCTATAGTCAATTCTTTTTCGGACTTTGTCCTGTAATCTTCTATTCTCTTCTAGGAGATTCTCTTCAATTTATGTCGCGACATAGCTTTCCGTTGTCGTGACAAATATTTTTGCCTTCAGCTTTTCTTCTTTTTCGCGGCAATATTTTTCCATGTCGCGACAAAGTTTCACATGTTGTTGGTGTCGCGACATAAAAGTTCTTTGTCACGACATAATCTTCTTGCCTTGTTATGCTCCCTTCTAAACTTTATGTCGCGACATACTTTGAAAATGTCGCGACATATTTATTGTCTTAATCTTGTCATTTGCTGAAGTGTTTGTCACAACATGAAAAATCTTTGTAGCGACATACTTGTCTTAACTTATCCCAGTACTCTACCATTCTTTGTCGCGACATAGTTTTGCTTTATCGTGACATTCTTTTTTCCCTCTTCAGCTCTCTATGTTGTGACATAGTTCTAAAATGTCGCAACAGTTCTTTACTGCCATTTGCTTGGATCAATGTCGCGATAGAGTAAGAAATGTAGTGACAAAGTTATGTCTTCGATTCCACTAACAACCCTTAACAATTACTTCTTTGTTGCAACATTTTATCTTCCGGTTCTTCTCTGTATTATATGATCGTCAGTTGAGAAATGTCACAACTTATAGTTCACTTCAACTTGAGTTCAACTTCTTCTTTGACATAGCTATTGGTTATCTTGATATTATATTGGCTGTTCACTTCCTATTCATTTTCTCTTTATTTTCTTGCTGGATTTGATTCTTTTGCATTCAAAACCTGAAAAACACAAAGTTTGTGAATATTCCATTATTTACCATTGAAATGAACCATAAACTCCTAAAAATATTATAGAAAAATAAACTAAAAATAGATAAGTTTAGGACGCATCAATAGCTTCAATGGTCCTAATTTTTGATGAATTTTTTTTTTAGTTTTGAATATGGTATTTAAAGTACCAAGAATGTTTTTAGATGTCTTGCAATTGGTGAACTTATTTGACCATACTTAGATTAGATCTTAGTTCAATTAGATTTATATTCCCCAAGCACATGATTTGGGTAATGTGAAATGAATAAATTGCAGAAAAATAAGCAGGAATTAGGAAAAAGAAAACCCATCTCAATTTTACGACACCATTTCAATGTCATGACATCAGTTCCAAAAGTTTCCCAAAGTCGCGACATCAATTTTTAAATGTCGCGACATTCTACACCATGTCGCGACATCGATTCTACAATGTCACAACTAAAAAGTGGAGTCGCGAAATCAAAATTCAATGTCGCAACATCAAAGGCGAGTCATAACATTGCAACCTAATGTCTTCATTGACAAATCACTGCATTTTAATCCAATGTCTCGGCGTATTTTTCGATGTCGTGACATTATCCTCAGTAATCACGACATTTCTACAATGTCAAACTCAAAAAATTATAAAAATCCGAAATGAAACTCAAACTTCTAAGCTAATTATTTCCCTATTCCATTTCAAATAGCAAGAAAATACTTATTTATCTCTCTCACCCTAGACCCGGATGGGTTGAGAATATCTGTGGAGGAAGTGTTAGAAATTCGAGATAATAGAAGCTAGGAGAATGCTCCTGTAGAAGAGAGGGAGGTGAAGGAAGAGGAGTAAACAGAGGAGATGGAAGGAGATCTTGGCAAACCACGAGAGAGTCTTCTTCTATAAACAAGGAAAGCGGAGGAATTTCCATAGAGAAGACCTGCCAAAGAAGGGGTTTGTTGAAGAAAGCGCATTTAAGGAACTTCTTTCCACCCTTAGGAAATCGAGAGAAGAGGATGGGGAGATGCTAGCGGCTTAGGCAGGCAAAGGCAAGCAATGAGGAGTTCTACGCTAATTTAGACTGAAGGAGACTCTTTATATGTCGGGATGTGATGGAGTCTCTTTTTAAGAAAAGGTCATCTCACAATTGTTCGATTAAAGGAGGTGTCTTTGGAGTTGAGAAACCGGAAGAACCTTAATTTTAAGGAAATCGCCAGAGAGCTCACTAGTGGCCAAGGGGAATGGGAAAGAACAGGACAACATCCAGTACCTTCACTTTGAACATATAGGTTTCTCTTATGAAATAAGTAGGTTTGGTTTGTACACCTTGGTGTCAATGCTCCACGTGCCTCAAGCATGTCTCATATGAGACAGGCCACATAATACTATTACTATGCTGTTGATCAAGGGCTTTGAGGCTAAATATTAGGAGAAATTGTTAGAAAGTCCATCTTGGACTATAACCAGTAAATTCTCGAACATCCCACCACCTATTTTGATCACCTCTATGTGTGTGTAAAGTGAGTGTGAAATTTAATGAAGCATAGGAAGAGAGGAGCCCCCAAAGCCTCTTCTCTCACTCTTTCTAGAATCCTCAAGGCTCCAATAGAGAGTGAAAAGTGAGAGAGAAGAGAAAAGCTCTCCATAAAAAGGAAGAGGGTAGAGATAGTCGAATGGCCCAAGGACCAAGTTCCAATAGTTACTTCTGTTGAGAGTAACAACAGTGAAAGAAAATTGGCTTCAAGCCTATTTAAATGACCGATGCTCCTACTATAGATCGAGACACTTGCTTCATAACTCAACCCAGGGCTAAGCCATGGGATGCAGGGGCCGAACCGGTTGACCATATATACATTTTCGAATCTTGTACTTGCAAATACCGGTTAAAGAAAGGCCTGGGTTTGTCAGTGCCACTTTCTTTCAATATGGCATGTATACTTAACAAGCGTTATCATTTACAAAACATTATCGAGTTCATCTCACAAATAAATCCAAATATGTTCTTCAAAGCTACTACATTTTGGTTTCATTACAAAATTATCAAAAAATGTCATGGGATGAAATGTGTATCACATGAACCGGCGTTTGCCATGCTCCGCCTTGATTCGACGATGACTCTGAACTCGGCGATCTTTGCTCTTATCCCTAATCACTCGGTACCTACGCAATGATAAAAACAACACACTAAGCATTTTCATGCTTAGTGGTTCTATGCAATTCTCTATTCATTTCAATTAAACACAAATATGCAGCTTTTCTGAGACAATGTTTTGACATAATTTCAATAGTCCATGCAATATACATTATATATATGTGCTTATTTCACATACATTCATTTGAAAATCAATTTATCACTTCAAATTATACAATTTCATATGCAATATTTCATTGAAACTCGTCATGCATTCACACATTACCTTACAAATTTTACGCCAAATGAATTAACCATTCTTTACATTGTCTATAGATAAGAAATCATTACAGCGCAGTCGTTGGGCTGCGGTGGTGAAAAAACATTTTATAACACAATAGGTCCCGTTAGCGCCTGGCGATTGTTAAAATCTCATTAATGTGCATGAAGCTTAAACTTGTCTATTTTTCTTGCTTATTCTTGGTAATATTCTGAATCTGTTTTATTTGATGTGGAATATTCTAACTTTGTATTTTCTGGGTTTTAAATTTCAAAAATGAGAAAATTCCGGTAAGAAATAAAGAGAAAAAGAATATTCTGACCAATCTATGTCGTGATAGAGTTTTGTATCGCGACATCAAACAAACCTTAGGAACTCTGTATACCTGACAATATTTCCTCTGTCGCAACACAAAGATTACGTCTTAGCGGATGAATCTTTGTCACGATAAAAGATATGGCGTGTCTGACGAATGAGAAAAAAATCTAACAAGTCAACTAAGACAAAGGGAGTTTTATGTTCGCGACAAAGTTTTTTTAGCGAGGATATCGTACAGGAAGGTGTGTGACAAAAAAGCTCCTATGTTGAGAAATGAAACAGCGAGGAAAGCAGTGGTCGCGACAAGATGTTACGTCATCCACGACGTGATGTGCAACATGGAAAAGCTTGTTGGGCGAAGAAGACTCAAGAAAAACCTATGTAACATAGATTTCATTAGATTCATGATGTCCAATTGATCTTAAATATTTTTCAACGAAACTTACGAACAATTCCCTTTGTTTCAGGATTCGATATAAATAATTGAAATTCTCATACTAAATCACAATCTCGAAGAAAGAAAATAATAAATAAAGAAAAATATATTTAAAGAGTCCTCGGCTCCCGGATGCTTTGGTTTTCCACCAAGTGGCCCGTGTCCACTTTCTCATTATTTCTTATAGAGAGCCCCGAAAGTGTATAGTACCCAAATTAGAGGTTATTGGATCCCAAAATTCTGGCCATATTTCATTTCTGTGACTTTTGAAAATGTTGTTGTAGACATAGTTTAATTCTTATTACAAGTCTGCATTATATGGCATCTCGATGATCTGTCGTGACCTACTTCTCCTTGTGCATCCTTCTTGAATTAGAAAGGTCGCAATCGTAAGTTTTCCTTGTTGCGACAATATTTGATGTTTCTGTGACATGTTGATACCTACATTAAACTCATTATCTTACTTTGGCTCTTTAACAATTTTTTCTTACCATAGTGCGTGGTTCTATCCATTCACATAAGTGGCTCAAATCTTATGTGTTCTTGCTTTGGAGCAGATTATGTTGCGACATTGACAATTGTGTTGCGACATTGTTTCTGTGTAGCTTCTTCAAATTTGTGTCGCGACCCAGTTTTTATGTCGTGATAGTATTTCTGTTTGTTCTTATTGCAACAATGTTTCTTGTATTGTCATCATTCTGTTCGCGTGATATGGAAAGTGCAGTAAACGACCAGTGTTGTCGCCACTTAATGTTTGATTTCTTGTTGCGGCTTGCCTGTTTGATCTTCTGACGCAATCTATAGTGTTTGTAGATGTTTTTACGCCGCCAGCCAAGTTTTTGCCAGCGATAAGACTTTTTTGTATGTCGAAGCTCCTCTTTATCTTTGTGCCATTGACCTTCAGTTTGTTATGTCGCGGCAGAGCCTCTCTTTCTACTAATGTTGGAATCTTTGTTTGTGACCTTGTTCTCCGTGTTCAATAGCTTATTATTTACCAATAATCGCGACCTTAAGATCCCACCTGATGCGAAAACATGAGCCCTCTTCAAACTTAGTATATGCATAACATTAATTCTTTTGTTACAGTGATTCACTATAAGTCAGCCACATCCCTTATGCGACTTTGTTTCTACATCGTGATTGAGAAACCTTGTCTTTTAGATAATACTTGCTTTCGTTATCTTATCGCTGATAAGAATCTTTCTTACACGTGATCTTTGTGTCTCAGCGGGCTTTTCGGGAGTTCGCCGATAATCTAGGTGTGTGCATAAACGGGAGAGATTATAATACGGCGCGATTCTACCTTCTATTTTCATTATATGTTTACAGCACTTTCAAAACTCTCTTCTATCCGCAGTATTATCTATTGTTCTTTAATTTCTTGTCGCGCAACATCTGAGGCCACCTTATACGCGATAAATTTAACTTTCTTCTTTGTTTCGGTGTCACGCGGGAGCTTTTATGTCTCGACGAGTTCTTCCTAGTGGTGCGACATCCAGTTAAACAAACAGCCGCCCAGCATTAACTTTCTTTGTCTCAGTTGACTTTTTACATTCTTCCCATGTTACGGCTAGCGACCGCTATCTTTTAATCGCAACGCAGCTTTTCTTCTATATTCAATCACTTTGTGGCCCTGCATGAAGAGAAATATTGTGGCAGCCAATTTCCTCCAGCCCATTTTCTAACCTGGGCGTTTGTCAGCGACATGAACTGTCAGCGACATAAGCTGTTTGTATTGCTCTTTTTCTCTCTTTTTCTTCTTCGAGAAATTTTCTCTCTTTTACAGATTAAACAGCTGCAAAACAAAGTTGGTGAATAATCCACATAATTTAACATTCAAACATATCTAAATATACTAAGAAAATATAAGCGAGGAAAAATAGATTAAAAATATATGATTTTCTGACTTATCATAATTTGACTTTGTGACATATTAGTTCTATTGATGTTTAATCTGTTTGATGTGCCCTTGTTTCATGGTTGTCTATTGTTACCTTGAAATTTTCCTCCTTCGGTTATTCAACTTTGTTGCAACGATCCTACGCTATCTGTTGCGACATTCTTTGTTATTCTCAATTTATGAATGTAGACTTTTTTTCTTTGCTCCGACGGAGTGTTTCATTAGCATGGTTGTTATGTGACGGACTTTTTCTTTGTCGAGCGGTGTTGTATTTGCCTGTATTGGAGCTAGGCACTACGTATTCACGATGGGCTATTTCCATGTAAGTAACCGAAAATCTTCTTTACTTCTTTGGCAGTTAGTTTAATGACTTTTTGTTGCAACATTGAATCATTTGCGCTAACGTGTGGCTCTCACCAGCCATCACCATTTAAATATGACTGAAAACTTCTATGTGACGAAAACTTCCTGTCGTGATGAAAAATTCTTTGTAATATGAGAGACCAAACTCTTACTTTCAGTAATTTTATTGCAGCGACATAATAGCACCATTATGCTTCAGCAGCGAGACTAAGCTTCAATTCTTTATTTTTGTATAACATGAGTTTACGTGTCCTGACATTCTTTTTGTAATTTTACCAACTTTTGTCGTGACAATTTTTGTATTTATCGCGACAAAATTCACCTCATCATCATGTTGTGTTTGTCGCAACATAAAACTGCTCTGTCGTGACAACGTCTTCTTGTCTCCCATTCCTAGCTCTGAATGTTGCGTCGCGACATAGTTTTCTTCTGTCGCGACATAAAATTTGTCTTGGTCTTGACACTGTCTTTGAAATGTCTCTTTCTTAACCTGTAAGGTGATATCTATCCTTGTTCAACTTTGTCATGCCTTGTCTCTATTATGTATTTTTCGTGGAGTTGTTTGGCGATGGAGTTCATCTGATATCTTCATTTCTTTACGTGCATTGGTATTAAAGATTCGAGAATTTGGCGACATGGATTCACAACCATTTAACGTTAATGGCGACATGGTTTTGGAATACTTGCAACATTCTTCTTCTGTTAACTTTACTCCAACTATGTCCACGACATATAATCTATCGCGCGACATAAGGTATCCAGGTTTATCTCAAATTGTGTCCATGTTGTGATCTTCATTGGCTTAAACCGACGTGATGTATTGTGACGACATGCCTTACACTAGTTATATTGTGATTCTTTCACGACATTGGGTACTTTATCGTGCGACGCAATTTCTGCTCTTACCTAATTTTCTACTTTTCTTCTTCAAAATTCTCTCTTTTTCATTCAAAACCTACAAAACAAAAAGTTTGTGAATCTTCCATAATTCGGCATTAAAATGAATCATAAACTTCTAGAATGATGCTAGAAAAATGGATTAAAAATAGATGAGTTTCATCAACTCCCCTTTTATAGCTTGCACACATCTTGAAAGTTGTAAAAATGATGCTTCCAAAACAATCCATCTCTAGTTTCGACTTCATTTATCACAGAAAAATCCATATACCTGATCACATACAATAAACTTTAAAAAAATTAAGTGGCTTGAAACACTCAAAATTTAACAAATCAAATTATACTTGTGAAAGCCAAAATTTTGATTATGGGTTACCTCCTAAGAAATTTGCTTAGTTTTTGCTGTCTTTCACTGTGAACATTTGTTTAAAATACTTTCCTTTAGAAAAGAGTGCTTCCCTCTTTTTATGAAGATAAAGGACTAATACTTCATTTATGTTCCACATCGGCATAAGGCTTTAATCTCGACCATTCACTTTAGCACTTCATTTCTAAATATTAGTTTTAGTGTTCTTGGCTCCCAAAATTGTACTTTGCAACTGCGAGTAGAACCACTCCATCTTGACTTTAGTTTTCCTGGAAACTCTTTCGAGCTTTAGATTATCACGTAGTGTAGGCCCAGATCTCACACTTTGAACTCCTCTCGTAATTTTTGATCATGCCCTTCTCTATGTTTTATCTTGTAGATTGTAGCGCATTATCTG
Source organism: Tetrastigma voinierianum (assembly GCA_016808115.1). Taxonomy (NCBI): domain Eukaryota; kingdom Viridiplantae; phylum Streptophyta; class Magnoliopsida; order Vitales; family Vitaceae; genus Tetrastigma; species Tetrastigma voinierianum. The sequence continues at coordinate 159,667 of JAEQBH010007076.1, forward strand.
GCTTTATTCTCAACTCTTCCAATTCATTTATCATTTGGAGTAGTCTCTTTTTCTTTGCGAAGCTTAGGTGTAGTTGTATTTCTTGATGGCCCGTAGCTTTACTATTCAAGTTGAAAGGGAATGACAAGGCTTCCCGAATATAATTCTGTATGGGAGACATTCAATAAGCGTTGCTGCTTGATTCTATATAACCTTGTGCATCCATCTGTAACTTTACCAGACAATGAATTCACCTTTGGGTTCGCTGCTTTCTCTAAGAGTCTTTGCTTGCTCTCCCACTATTAAAAATCTCAGCTTGCCATTTATAATGAGTGATAAAGCAGTCCGCTCCACACCTCCACTCATGAGTTTTGCAAACACTTTGTTTGCTAAATGGCTTCCCTCATCACTAATGACTGTTCAGGGTGCTCCAAATTTGTTCTTTGTATGAACCCCACTATCTTTGGCATCATTTCTAGAATGACGCTATTGCTTCCACCGTTTAGGATACATAATCCCATTTGGAGATAACATGAATGTCTTGAATGAGGAAGAAGGTCCATGAGTCATACATCGCATCTGCACCACTACAGTTGCTGTGGGGCATCTCTTCCTATTTTGCTTATGTTGCCCATTCTACGACATTTATCGTGTTTCACCCGTTCAAAGCAATTTTGAATAGTAAGCTTGATAAAGCCTGATTGAAATTTTATAGGTTGTTAATCTCTAGAGTGCCCTCCATATGGTGATGCATGACATTCATCGAATTTTGTTTTGCACTTGATGCATTACGGTACCCTCTCTGATAATCGACTATGCCCCTTTTTTTATGATGATGGATCATCCGCATAACAAAATCTACCTATCATTTTCCAACTTTCTTTTAAAATCTTGATGGCTGAACTCGGGTAAGCATAATTCCACAGGCTAAGTAATTTCACTATATCAGCATACCGAATTTTGAATCGATGGCGAAAAAGTTGCTCGAAAATTTGCTGCTATTTCATTTCCTTTTCATCCTCTCAGATGACCTTTTTAAATCAATAGTAACTAGCTATCACATTGTCACTACCTTCCTTGTCTTTGATTTCTAAACCAAACTCTTGCAGCAGTAATACCTATCTAATTAGTCTTGGTTTGGCATCTTTCTTTGCCATCAGATATTTAAGTGCAGTATGATCAGTGTGTATGATAACATGGGACCCTAATATGTAAGGCCTTAATTTTAAGCAAACACGTGACAACATTTCTTCTGCTGTTAAAATGGATTCTCTTATGCCTATTATGAAGGTTGTTTTAGAGTGTAGTATATGACCTTAAATATCTTAGGTTCTTTGTCCAATGCTCCCATTGCATAACACTTCACTAGCATCCGCAATTTAAACTCTTTGTTCAGTCAAGTGTTGTGATGATGGGAGATGTGTTTCTAATCTGAACTTTAATTTCTTCAATCACAGATCTATATGATTCCTTCAATCCACAATTTGCAACTTTCTAACAGCTTTGTATAATGGTCTTGAGATTTTGAAGTCCCTTATGAATCTCCTCACTGTAAAGATCCCAGCATGTCCCATAGGCTTATCCCTTTAGCGTTGTAGGTGGCGAAGTTTTATAACTATAACCTTTGCTTGGTCATACACCATTTGCACAGAAATCTGGCCCCAAGACAATACCTATGTTACCATGAAATGGAATATTTCCCAAAGCCCGGAGGCTAAACTCTTACCTTATGCGGGCTCTACAAATCTTGTTTCCAAATTTTCTAAACAGTTCTCAAAACTAGATCCATATACTAAGAAGTCATCCATGAAGATTTCCATAGCCTCTTCCACCAAATTTGAGAACATACATAAAAATACACCTTTGAAAGGTGGCAGGAGCATTACATAATCCAAATGGCATCCTTCTAAAAGAAAAGGTGCCATAAGGACATGTAAATGTAGTCTTCTCCTGGTCCTTAAGGGCTATGGTAATCTGGATATATCTAAAATATCCATCAAGAAAACATAAATGAGGGTGTCCTGCTAAACTGTCCAGCATTTGATCAATGAAAGGCAAAGGATAGTGATCCTTTGCGATGTTCCAATTTTCATAGTCAATGCACACCCTCCATCATCACAATTCTTGTGAATCAATTCATTCTTCTCTTCTGATCATTATGAATCAACCATTTGGGAACCACATGGCCAGGCTCGCGAGGCATGCGAGATTGCATATATAAGACCTACATTCAACCATTTCAATACTTCTTTTTTTAAAACTTCTTTCATTACTGGATTCAGTCTTCTTTGATGTTCAATGGAGGCCTTTGCATTTTCCTCCAAGAGGATTTTATGCATGCAAATAGAAGGACCAATTCCCTTGAATCTTCTCTTGTATAGTAGTGCTCCTTTGTGCTTCTAGAATCTCTCAGCGGTTGTTCTTCAGCTCATTCAAATAGTGATATAATCTAAGTTTAGCTTTTTGGTTCCTAAAGCACTTTAAGTGTAAGGTAGTTCCTTCAAGATAACCTTCCCTAACCTGTTTTATATTTCTTTTGCCTCTTTTAATACGCATGATTTCACTATTATTTGTTGTTATAAATCTAGAGTGAAATTTGTTATGTTAAATGTTGGAAGTACAAATTCACAATCAAGATCCTGAATATTATTGAGATTATCTCTTTTCCATTGATTGAATTCTAAAGTACGACCAAAAATGTTGAGTGGTCAGGAACTATTGTTTCTATGATCTTCACATGCCATTTCACATTCAGACTTTTTCAGCTTTTATTCAGTTCAAGTCTGTGTGCTTCTTCTCCCTTGAGATTATGGTTCAGCTTTCTTCACATCCTATCTGACAACTCTAATGACGAAAGGTCTTCTAATGATTAGACATGTGTATCTTCCTCCATATCCACCATAACTACCTGAGTCAACGAGAAAACAACTTTCTTGCATTTTGAGTAGATACATCAACAAGGACTCCTTTAATTTGTCTGATCCTATCATCATTTTTAGGGTCATATTTGTGGGAGTAAGCTCCCCCAAGCTCAGTCTCTTCGGTACTGACAATGGCATCAACTTGGTGCTTGCTCTTGAATCACACAAAGCCTTCTTAAATTCAACCTTCCTAATTATACAGGGAATGGTGAAGCTACCAAGATCCAGCATCTTCACTAGTAGGCTCCTCTGGATAATTGCATTGTGGGTGACTCGTCTTTGCCTTCCGTTCTGCTGAAGCTGATGTCGAGCGGCAACTCACCTATATCAAGACTTCGCACATAATGTCCAAGACATTTGGAAATCTTCTAAAGCAATGTCGACTGTTGATGGCCTTCTTTACACCATACTAACTTATCTTATCTGAATTATGCTTATTTTCTTTAAGTTTCTACAAAACAAAAATCTGGGTGAAAGCTCCATAATTTTGCATTAAACTGAACTTTTAAGCCTAAAATATACTCGAAAAATGGGCTTAAAAATATATGAGTTTTAGACTCATCAGCTAGTCTCTCTTCAACAGTACTCTTTTATTCACTTTCTTCTATTGTTCTTACTTCATGTGCTGAATGCTTTCTTCTTTCTTAGTTTCTCAGCTTATTTATCAATGCATCAATTTTGACTTCTATGAACACAGTCTTATTCAATTCTATCACCCCAACTATACAATTAACAATATCTAAAGTCTCAAAGAAAGGGCTATGTAGTTGCTTTTCCTAGATCTTCAATCATTTGGTTTGGTGATTGTATCAAATCAGTGCTATTTTACCATATTAATATATAGGTTTGGGCACTTTGTAGTGTCATTCATTAACCAGGTTGTCATGTTAAGGACCTTAATTCTACTAATCCAAATCATTATATGTAAGTTTTGTTGTTTTGCAGACTATTTATACCGCAAAGATGAGAGGGATTCAGCTCAAGCTATGAAAAATCATTTGAATTAGAGTAGGAAGGCAAACCTGACAGGATAGATGCGTGTCTTTGTGCAAATTTATTCCTTGCAATTTCGCAAGGGTTGCGAAATTTCACAGCTCCTGCGAATTTTCACGGCCCCTACGAAATTTCGTAGTGGCTGCGAAATTGCCTTCCTACCACTGTTCCTGCTGCTTTTGACTTTTTAACTCTTTTGTCACTTTTTGAATTTCTTCTCGAATTGTCCCCCTGTAATAGTTATTGTTTTGGTTATTTTGGTATTTTATAATGGGGTTTGGCTATAAAAGCCCCCAGACAAGACATTGTAAGAGAGTCTCTTTTATTTTTATGGAAGTTTTGGAGGGAAGCTTTCAGCAAGTTCCTGCTTTTTCTCATTTTCTCTCACTTTCTCACTAGCCAAACAGCCTCTGAGGATGACAACTCAGAGAATGAGTGGCTAAAACCTCTTTCTCCTTGAAGAGGAAGGTCACTAGGCAAAGGATCTAAGGCAAGCTGAGGGGTTTCATGGTTTTCACGTAGGTACTCACTGACATTTATGTGCTCTCTGAATCTGTAGGTCAGATCCCTTAAATGCCCTCTAATGATCCAGACTTGATAATCTTAGTGGTTCAAAGTGGATGCTTATTGCTAGATCCACTGAGATTCATTAGTTGTCATTTATTAGCCATTGGAAGGTGGGTCAAGGAGATACATTTTTACTATCTTGAGCCATTAATGCTCAGTGAATACCATTTCTAAAGGATAGTTGTTTTGGGTCAGTGTTTATAGCTAAATGAAGATCCAGTTTGGGAGATGACTATAGGTCATCCTCCCCAACGCGAGGAAATGACCCCAAGGAACCCTCAGTTGCCCTAGGAACCTAAGCCTAGTGACCTAACACTTCAAGGAATTCTCTTTTACATTTTAACTTATTTTATTTTCATTTTAACATCCAAAATGAATTCACCAATTTAAGCTTCACTGTAAGTCATTTATGCAAAGAAACCCATCCCTGTGGACAATCCTAGAGCCACTATACTGCAGTAGTAATGCTACGACAGTAGGAGGTATTAGGTATAAATTTTGTTGATTCTAGATACCTTTACCCGGACGCGAATCATTCGTCCTTCAAGACTCTCCTTCCTCTTCAATGCTCCATGGGCCAGGCCGCATCAATTATAACCTGGAGGTGTAGTTCATGTAGTGATAAAAGATGTCCATCCGTGCTCAAATCATTCCATTTCTTGGGCATCTTTTTCAGCGCCTCTTATATCTCTCCCAAGCATTATGTAGACTCTCTACTTTCCTTGTTTTAAACACTATGATTTCCTTCTCCTTTCTCAAGTGAGGGTGTGAAGGAAGAATCTCAGTCATGTAAGCCTCCAATTAAACTCTTCCCCAATTGTTCACTAATCCATATGGCAGTGATTCAAACCAAGTGGCTGCAACATCTCTTAGTGACAAAGGGAAGAGTTGAAACTTGATCACCTTAAGTCTCACCCCATCCAGCTTTACTGTATTTGCCATCCTCAAAAATCTTCCCATATGCTCATTGGGGTTCCTACTTGTGGGATGGCCAAGATATTATTGCTGCATTCATTGTGGTCAAAGCTAGCTTTAATCCAAAGTTGTTGGCCTCTATGCTGTGTTGTCTCACAAACAGTAGTAATCTTCTAATGACTATCATCCAAAAATCCTCCATAGTCCTTTGCCTCTAAGGCCTCTCTACTGTTTCTTCTGCTTGAGTTTTCTATTGTATCTCTCTCTACTTTGCCATAACTGATGAATCAACACTTCAAACTTTCTTCAGATTTCTCATTGTCTTCTCCAGTTCTGTGTCCAAAGGTAGCAATTCTACTTCTGGTTTTTGATGAATGAAATGTCTTCCTGAAATGGAAACACACTAAGATAAAATGAAATAAGTGGAAAAACAGCTATATTACTATAAGCTCCTAAAACATTTTCAGTTGCTTATTCAACTACTGCAGTTAAAACTATTTTGTATATTTTTCTGAAATTTTTTTTATAAAACAGAAAAATGTCCAAATTAGCAATTCTCTCTTTAGTTGGAATATTGATGTTTAAATTCTCTTTCAAATCCTCGGCAATGGCGCCAAAAACTTAATAGACATGATTGACCTTTTCTATATACCAAATTTTTGTCACTACTATTGGAAAGTTGTTTAGACTCCCCTGCAGTGATGCCAAAAACTTGATAAATATGATTGATTGTTAATGTAGACCATAAAATTGCAACTTATTTCTAACATGACCACCTTGGACTATTCAGTCCTTAGCAGGAATGCCAAAAACTTGTTGTTTGACTAAAAATTATAAGAAATTGTTTTATGATGTGTTTGCAATAATGAAAATTTATTATTGGTCTAATTCTCTGCAAGTGCACAGGTCATACAAGTAATACAATGGATTTTAAGTCCAGATATCATCCCCACGAGGATTGGTGAGAGACTAAAGATCAATTACCCCAACTACTTAAGATCCTTACTATTTGAACTCACAAGTTCAAAATTGATTTGTTTAAACTAAAGGAAGAATGACTAAATAAAATTCTATAACTATAACAAGTAAATAAAAGCAATTGACTGAGAGTTCACGGTGCAAAGTTAACACTGGGAAATAAATCAATGTATTATTATCAATTTTTGCATTATTTTATAACATGATTCAGCCATTAGTTTAAGATCTGAACTTGTCAAATATGCAAGGTCATATAGTTTGAATTCCTCCATACAATATACATTTCACTAATTACATAACCATATTCCTTCCAGACACATGGATCTAATCGGTTACTTGTAGGATATAATCCTCTTTATAAGAACTGGGTATTTTTTCTTTTCGATACTTCACAACTTGTTCCTAGGACTGAAGAATTCTTGCCCTCATAGACATGATAATGCGAGCCTTCTCCAATCTAATTGGTTTCTCATCCTTTGGATCTGATCAAACGCTTTATCTCCTTGATTAGATCAATGCTAACACGGGATCAAGATCATTCCATCGAATAAAGGAGAAACCTCTAATCAATTAAGCTTCCATCAACCAACTAATCCTCACACCATGAGTAAATTAGTGATCTATCAAAGTAATCTTTTAGAGTTCATTAGTTCCAAAATATTAGTTTAGCATAACCCCAAGTAACTGCTCTATACTCTCATCAATCTCCATCTCTGTGTCACTCAAATGGCCTCTTGGAAATTAGAGCAAGATACAACCCCCTTTTAGGTACAAGCTACTAATATTAAGAACAATTAATTTTAAGAACAAAACTAATTAGATAAATTCATGATTTCTAACTCTGACATTCTTTAAGTTGTGCGAAAAATGATAACTAACACTAGTCCATTCCCAAAGGAAGCTCAGTCTTTCAAAATTGGATTACAAATAATAGTGACTAACTGATTAGGAAAATTCACTAAAATTGCAAGAAAACTGAAATAAATGAACTCTAGAAAATTTTCAAATTCCATTTAAATCAAATAGTAATGAAATCTAAATGTTTACAATGAAACCAGCTCGAAACTTCAACTCAGATCACTGCTGAAGTCCAAAGAAAATACTAACTAAAATTTTAAGTTCAAACTAAATCAACAAAAAGAAATAAAAGAAAAATAATATACAAAGGAGACTCCAGCTACCCAAATGTTCGAAGTTCGACAGAAGCTACACATAGTGCCCTATGGGCTTCTATTCATAGATTTTCAAATGGTGGGCCGCACTTCTAGGCTGAAATTGTGGATCCCCAAAATTAGCCCAAATGATGTCTTTATCGCGACATAGGAAAATTATGTCACAACATTGTAGCTATGTTTATCCTTCAGCTTTGTTGTGGTTTACAGTGTTATGTCGCGACAGTGTTCTGCGCCTTTTTCTTGAATTATGTCGCGACATGCTTTGAAAATGTTGTGACATTGCTCAACTGAATTCGTCTTGTGATTGTCGCGACATAAGTGTCTTCTATCATGACATCTCTTTCATCCCTTGCAGTGTTAATACTTGAATGGTATGTCACAACATAAAAAGCTTTGTCGTGATAAAGTTCCCTTCTTGTTTCTCTTCATTGTTTCGCAACATAGTTTCTCAGCCTTCAGCTTTATTTTATGTCGCGACATAAGTTTGGAATGTCGCGACATATGTTAACTCTTTTGCTCTAACTGTGTCGTGACAACCTTTGAAAATGTCGCAACATTCTACATTTCTCTTCTAGGCACTTTGCTTCGATTAATGTCACGACATAGCTTTTGATTGTCGTGACAATTATCTCTGCCTTTAGCTCTTTATTATGTTACGACATAAATTTCTGTGCCGCGGCATTCTTTCTCTAGTTCTTCTCAACCTTTGTCGCGAGAATAAAATTCTATGTCATGATAGAGTTCCCTCTCAACACTATGTTATGGTTGTCGCGACATAAAACTTCTCTACCACGACATAGCCTTCTTGCCTTGCAATGCTGACTTCTGAACTTTATGTCGCGAGATACTTTGAAAATGTCGTGACTTATTTCCTACCTTGATCTTGTCATTCTCTGAAATATTTGTCGCAACATAAAAAAAATTTGTCGTGACCAACTTGATTTTACTTGTCTCTTAAATCTTCCATTTTCTATCGCGACATAGTTTTGTTGTGTCGTGACATTCATCCTTCTCTCTTCGGTTCTTTATGTCGTGACATAGGTTTGAATGTCTTGCCAAAATTGTATTGTCATTTGCTTTGATCAATGTCACGACATTCTTCTTCAGGAACTTCTCAGGCAATGTTGCGACATAGTTCTATTCTGATCTTCATTATGTCGCGACAAAAAAATCCATTGTTGCGACATTTCTGCCTTAGCCAATTTTTTTGCTGCTTTTCTTGCTGGATTTGTTTTTTTTTTTTTACATTCAAAATCTGCAAAACACAAAGTTGGTGATTATTCTAGAATGTTGCATTAAAATGAATCATAAACTGCTAATAAAATGCAAGAAAAATGGACTAAAAATAGATGAGTTTAGGACTCATCAACCACCCCAAGTGAGCAAACAACCATAGGAAAATAAAGTAGATTTGGAAGAAGCACTAGCTTGAATGATAACTTCTCATATGACCTTTATGAATGCAACTAAGGCAAATATTCAGAACCAGTTAACCTAACTGCAAAATCAGGCAGCACACTTGAGAAATTTGGAGGTACAGATGGGCAGATGGAAACCTTGCGACTGAGAGACAATAGAGTTCACTACCCAGCAATGCAAAAGTGAATCCAAGAAGAGAAGGTATAGAGCATGTGAAAGCTATCACTTTGAGATGTGGTAGAGAATTGGTAGCACCGGGACCGCCACTAGTGGTGATAGAAGTAGAGACAAAAGCAGCAAATCAAACAAGGTAAGAAGAACAGCTAGAAAATGAGCATCCCAAAGAGAAGAAGTCAGTAGAAAAAAAAAGAAAAGAGGAAAGAGAATGAGAAACAAGCAAACATAGATGAACCCACTCCACCAATCATGTATCCTCAATGCTTGAAAAAGAATAAGCTTGACAAGCAGTTTACCAAGTTTATGGAAGTATTCAAAAAACTTAACATCAATATTCCTTTCGCGAATGCATTAGAATAGATGCCTAGTTAAGTGAAATTCATGAAAGACATATTGTCAAAAAAATGAAGATTGTCAAATTATGAGACAGTAAACCTTACAAAGGAGTGTAGCGCTATTCTTCAAAGGAAGCTATCGTAGAAACTGAAGGATCCAAATAGATTTACAATCCCATGCAAGATAGGGAATGCAATTTTTTAGAGAGCCTTATGCGACTTGGGAGCCAGTATAAATCTCATGCCCTTATCAATATTCAAACGATTGAGGTTGGGTGAAGCTCAGAGCTTCTAACTATCACTCTTATTTGACGGGCGAGATCATTGAAGCATCTGAGGAAATTGATAGAAGATGTACTAGTCAAGGTGGACAAGTTCTTCTTTCCAGCTGATTTTCTAGTGTTGGACATGGAGGAAGACCGGGAAATACCCATCATATTGGGTAGACCGCTTCTAGCAATTGGACAAGCCATGATTGATGTACAATGGGGGGAACTGACACTGAGATTTCAAGATGATGAGGTAAAATTCAGTGTGTTTGATGCCATACGACACCCAGCAAATAGTGATTCATCATGTTTGAGACAATGGAGGCTATAGTGTCTAGCCAAAGCAATCTGATCGATCCTTTTGAGACTAGCCTTGTGCAGGATGAGCAGGACGAATTATGTGAAGAAGCCGAGGGTATGTGAAATGGATGGACTCTTTTGAACCAAATAGAAGAAAATACTATGAACCCTTAGGAGAGAATCCACAAAGATCATAGCTCTCATTTGAAAAACCGCCACAATTGGAGTAGACCCAACCATTTGAGGTATGCATATCAAGGGCAATCCTCAACTTTACCAGTGATTATCTCCACATCTTTAACAAGCGTGAAAGGAGAAATTGTGAGAGTAACCGGGACCACAAAGAAAATCGCATTGGAGTGAGGTCCTTATCATATTTGAAGGGGGTTCGTCCCTCTATGTTCATGCATCGGATTTTGCTAGAAGATGGTCATAAGCCTTTAGTGGAAGCACAAAGGAGACTTAATCCGACTATGAAGGAGGTGGTATGAAAGGAAGTATTGAAGTGGCTAGATCCAAGAGTAATCTACCCCATATTTGATAGTTCTTGGGTGAGTCCATTATAGGTAGTGCCTAAGAAATGAGGGAAGACAGTAATTAAGATAGAGAGCAATGCATTGTTCCCTTCTAGAGCAATGATTGGATGGAGAATCTGCATAGATTATCGGAAGTTAAGTAAGGCAACCAAAAAAGATCACTTCCCACTTCCATTCATGGATCAGATGTTGAACATGCTGGCAAGGCATGAGTACTACTGTTTCTTAGATGGTTATTCGGTTTACAACCAGATTACCATAACATTAGAAGACCAAGAGAAAACAACCTTCACATGCCCCTAAGGTACATTTACATTCAGGCGAGTGCCATTTAGGTTATGTAACGCACTTGGCACATTCCAAAGATGCATGATGGCCATATTTTTAGACATGGTAGAAAGGACCATTGAGGTGTTCATTGATGACTTCTCAGTTCTAGGGAAATCTTTTGATAATTGTCTCGAGAATTTGAGAGATGCTTTGGTGAGATGTGAAGAAACCAACCTGGTATTAAACTGGGAAAAGTGCCCCTTCATGGTGAAGGAAGGAATAGTACTTGGGCATAAGATTTCTGCAAGAGGAATTGAGGTAGATAAAGCAAAGATTGAAACAATAGAGAAGCTACCTCCCCCATCTTCAATGAAAGGGAGTAAGGAGCTTTCTAGGGCTGCGGGGTTCTATGAAGTTCATCTAGGACTTCTCCATAGCCGCCCTTGTCAAAATCACTTTAGTCTAAAGACTCCTTTTGAATTTGATGAACAGTGCTCACAGACATTCTCAATTCTAAAGGGGAAATTAATTTCAACACCGATTGTAGTAGCACCGGATTAGGACCTCCCTTTTAAGTTGATGTGTGATGTAAGCGACTTTGCAATAGGGGCAATATTTGGCCAAAAGAGGGAGAAAATATTTCAAGTCATCTATTATGCAAGAAAAACCTTAAATGAAGCCTGGATTGAATTATGTAGGCAAGGCGAAAAAGTTTTTAGGTGTGTTTGCATTTGACAAGTTCCGACCATACTTGATAGGTAACAAGGTAATAGTGCATACTGACCACTCGGCTATAAAGTAACTTATGGCAAAAAAGGATGCTAAGCCAAGACTAATTAGATGGGTACTTGATGAGTCTAAAACTCATCTAATTTTAAGCTCATTTTGAATGAATATTTTAAGGCTTAATGTCCAATTTAAATGCCAAATTATGAAGTATTCACCCAAATTTGTGTTTTCAGGAATTTAGAGAAAAGAAGCTGAAAAGCAAGAAAAAGCAACAAATGGGGCCTAAATGAGGCACCCGTAGGAATTGACCCAAGATAGGCAGTAACGCTGGTGTCTCGCGCCGTAACTCACGGTGGTTAAGGCGGAAAGAATACCCGCGAAATAAGAATTTGTAGAGATAATAGCGTAAAGGGAATTGAAAAGAGCCTGCGAAAGGAAAATCACGAGAAATGTCGCGACATAGTCTCAGTATGTCACGACATAAACTCAAGCCAACCAATAGAAGTTTGTTGCAACAGCAAAAAAAAACCTTGTCACAACATAAGAAAGGCAAACAGCGGAAGAGTTATGCCGTGACACTTGAAACGTATGTCACGACTTAAAGAACTGCAGAAGGAACAAATTGTGTCACGACACAAGCAAACTTCGTCGCGATAGAGCTGGCAGACAAGTTATGTTGAGTTTGTCACAACAAGGATTTTTATGTTGCAACAAACATTTCAAAGGTTAACAGTGCAGGCATGTAAACTATGTCGCGACATAGAAATTGAATGTCGTGACATAATGCAAACTGAGCCAAAAGGCAAAACCTGTGTCACAACAAATATGAAAAGGAGTTAACTCAACTTTGTCACGACATTTATTTTATTTGTCGCAACAAACTTGACAAAAGGCAATAATGAAGAAATGTTGCGACAAACTCAAAACAAAGCCTGAAGGCACACATAGAAGTTGCTATGTCGCGACATAGACCAATAATGTCCCGACAAACATATAAAGGGTAGAACTTGAAAATATTGCAAAAATGTTGCGACAAAGCCACAACAAAGCCAAAGCCAAGGAAAGAGACTGTTATGTCGTGACATTTCCAAAGTATGTTGCGACATAACTCAATCAAAAGGAAAAGAACAGTGTTACAACATTTCCTTCACTGTCTCGACAATTATGAAGAAAAAGGCATGAGAAATATGCAGAAGCTATGATGCGACATGAAAACTTTATGAATATGGGATTTTGAGCTGAGTTGTAATTTTGAGCTGAGATTAATGAATGTTTAATTCCATTCTCCGTCTGATCTTCAAGGTTTTTCTAGGATTATTTCTGGAATTATTTTCTAGAATCCTTTTTTCTTCTATTTGTTTACAACTTCAATAAATTTGTTTGGCCAACTAGTTGTTGATGTTTGTGAACTAGCGATGGAAGGCTAAGCTCTTGCTGGGAAGGGTTTTGGTGTTTTGGTTATGATTTATAGCATTTAAATGATTGTTTTGGGTTTTGAGAACTGGATTGATTTAATCGGTATTGTTCATGTAGTGAACGGTTCTTCATATCAGGGCATTATACCTGGAATAGAGTTGTATCTGTGCTTTGATTTCTAGGAGGCCCTCTGAGTGACACAGAGATGGAGATTCTTGAGAGCACATGAGCGGTAACTTGGGGTATGTAGGACTAATATATTTAGAACTAATAAACTCTGAATGTCACTCCAATAAATCATTAGGTGATTGTTCTAACCTCTATATTCAAGGTTCCCTTCTGGGTGATAGCCGAAGTGTGTTCCCAAGGCATAAGGACCACCAATTGAGTTATCAGTTTAATGTTTAGAGGTGTCGTCTCAGTTCAGCAGAACAATCTTGATCTCGTGTTAGCTAAGATTCTAATCAAGGAAAGGGAGAATTATGCTCAACTTGCATATTGTGGTATCGATTACTTTGGACAAGGCTTGTGTTATCCTGTTGATGAGTCCTAAACTCATCTATTTTTAATTCATTTTTTTGGCATATTTTTAGAAGTTTATGATTCATTTGAATGCTGAATTATGGAATATTCACCAACTTTGTATTTTGCAGGTTTTAAAGGTAGAAGAAGCAAATCCAGTAAGAAATTAGGCATAAAATTGGCTAAGGCAGAATTTTCATGACAAAATTTCATAATGTTGCAACATAACCTCAATAGAACCAGCAAAAGCTATGTCGCAACAAGAAATGCTATGTCAAAACAAAGAAGAAGTTGAACTCAAGGTTAGAAATGAACTATGTCGTGACATTTCACAACTTTGTCGCAACACAAAATTAGAAAGATTGAATTATAAATGTTGCGACAAAAAAATGAATGCTGCGACATAATGTTAATCAAAAGATATAACTTTTTTGTGACAATGGAAAATTATGTCGCGACATTGATTGAGAAGTTATTGAAGAAGAATGTTGTAATATTATTTTGCTCTATCACGATAATGATCAAGCAAATGGCAGTAGAGTTTTGTCTTAACAATCAAATTTGTGTGGCATAAAGGCTACTGATGAAAGGTTCTGTCGCGACAAAGGAAAAGAAACCCATGTCGTGTGAAAATGGAAGAAACAATGAGATAAGTGAGAGATAAGTTTGTCAAACCAAAGATGTGATATTTGCAACAAACAGTTTAGCTAGCAACAAAGATCAAGGAAGGAAATATGTCGCGACATTTTCAAGGTCTGTCATGACATAGAGTTCAAATTCAACAGTACAAGACAACAAGACTATGTTGCGACATAGAAATTATCTGCCGCGATAACAACAACATGCAACTGTAAGGAACTCTATCGCGACAAAAGAAAATATTGTCATGAAAAAGGTTGAGAAGAACCAAATAAAGAATGTCACAACACAGTAATGTATGTCACAACAAAGTTGAAGGGCTGAAGGCAAAAATATTTGTCATGACAACAGAAAACTGTCGCTACATAAAATGAAAAGAAGAGAATAGAAAACTGTCACGACACAGTGTGATCAAAAGAGTGTTTTATGTTGCAACATTTCAAAATTCTGTCGCGACATAAAACAAAGCTAAAAGGTAAGAAGCTTTGTCGCGATAAAGAAATTTTATGTCGCGACATTTTTCAAGAGCAACAAGGAATGACAAGTTGGTTGCAACAAAGTTTTTATGTCGCGACACAAGACACTCATGTCGCGACAATTACTAGACAACTTTTGCATAACTTTTTCACAACATTTTCAAATTATGTCACGACATAATCCAAGAAGAAAGAACAAAACCATGTCACAACATAAAACTACAAGCTACGACAAAAGCTAGGGAACAAAGATAACAACTATGTAGGTAATGAAGCAACCTATTAGGCGGTGCAGGATCACATTTCAGCCTTAAAGGGTGCGGCTATCATTTGAAAATCTATAAATAGAAGCATCACAAGGCAACGGCTGGAAACTTCCACCAAGAACGAGAACTTCTTGGTAGCATGAATCTCCTTGTATATTATTTTTACTTTTATTTTTTTTCTTTTTTTTCTTAATCGTCAATTTAGTATCGACAGTTTTAGATAGTTTTTTTTTAGGATTGAGCGGTCAGTGCGAGTGTCAGGGATAAGGTTTATTGTAAAATCTTAGTTTTCATTACTATCTGATTTAAATGAAATTTGGAGAAATTCTAGAGCTCATTTATTTTAGTTCGCTTGCAATCTCAGTGAATTTTCATGATCAGTTAGTCATTGTTAGTTGTAATCCAGTTTTGAAAGATTGAGCTCCCTCTAGGAATGAATCGATGTTCATTATTATTTTCTGCATAACTTGAAAGAACGTCATAGTTCGAAATCTTGAATTTATTTGATTGGTGTTGTTCTTGAGATTAATTGTTCCAGAATAATAATGCTTATGTACCCGAAAGAGCGCATATCTTACTCCCGATTTCTAGCCCTTTAGGTGACAAGACGGAGAATCCTCCAAAGTATGGAGGGTACTTGGGGTATGTTGGGCTAATATTATGGAACTAATAATTCTAAAAGGACTATAGATAAATCCTTATTTACTCATGGTACGAGGATTGATTAGTACCAGTGCTATTTGAACCTATTTAAAATAGGTTCTAAGTAACTTTTGTGCACTAATCATATTAATTAAGCCAATTGACACGTGTAGGTCCCTTGAGTGCTAATGATTGTATTTCGAATTTGTTGTGGTAGTTTGCGGGTTTCATAATCCTATCCCTACCATATCAAGCTAAACATATCGAGTTGTTTGATTTACAGAGTTCGTAGTTTATATTCGATTACATCAAGCCGAGAATGAAGGAATTGAAGATAAAACAAGCTAGATGCAGGCTGGAATATGCAAGATGCAAGAAGGAGAAGACAAGGAAATTTCGCTATTATTGCGAATTTTTCTCCATGTAGTGCAATTTCGCTACAAAGCGAAATTTCAATAACCTCTTGAAATTTTAAATTATAATGAAATTTTAGCTATGTAGTCCCAATTTAAGCTACATAGCGAATTTTACGCTATAACAAATTTCTGCTTAGTGTTTTTGTGTACAAACGACCCGTTTGATTAATTTCATTTCTACTCACCTCCTTTGCCAATCATACTATTAGGATAGTTTGGTATTTCACACCTTTTGTAAAGGCTGCTCTCAGCCATTCATGAACAATTTGTAAGAAAACTATTCATTGAAGGTATTTCCATTACGGGCCCCTGTTTTCGGCCCTCATTTGCTCTCTTCTCTCTCCTCTTTCTCTCATTTTCTAGGCAGCCAAATACACCCTTTGAGGATGACAACTCAGAGGATGTTTGGCTAAAGCCTCTAAACCTTGAAGAGGAGGGTTGTTAGGTAGGTGGATGAGGTTTGCAGGTGTTCCTCTGTTTTCCACGAAGCAAATACTGGGTATTTATGTTTCAAACTTTCAAAACTAGGTTTAAAAGCTATTTGATGTACTTTCTTTGGTCAATACTTGGCAAGCTTTTAGGGTTCAGTGTATTCTTAATGTTAGATACACTGACATCCATTAGATGTCATTTACGAGCCATCGAGGGTAGGTTAAATCTTTGGATTTCAGCTATGAGACATTAAATGCTCATTAAATGCCATATTTCAAATAGGAATGAGTATTAAGTTTAGTTTCACAAAGTTAAAGATCCGGTTTTGGAGATGACTATATGTCATCTTCCTAATCTGAGTAAAAACTGAGGACACCTTTACCTTCCTATCATGCAAACTAGTGGCGAAACTTTAAGATCTTCTTTTACATTTTATTTAGAATCTCCATCGAGTTAACATAGTGACAACAACCACTATTTTTATACAAATCCGAAATCCAAACAAAGCCTCACCATTTTGAATCATTATACAAATCATTTGTAAAATGGCAAAGTATATGACTATATCCGGTGTTGATCCTAGAGCCACTATGTTTGTAGTAGTTTTACTATGTGATAGGAGAAGGAGGCTAGGTATAAATTTTGTTGATCCGGAACCCTATTGCGGCACTAATCAAATGGCGTCGTTGCAGTGGATGGTGCCAAAATACAGATGATGAGTTGATGAGTACTTGTAATCTTCATTACAAGTATTGGTGACCTTTTAAACCTTTTTGAATTTCATCGTTTAGAATATCAAGTTTTTTTTTATATAACGGTCATTTTATTTTTCAGCTAACACTTATCTTTTGGCAAAGCTACATTGTTGCTCTTTGCTTTATACTCTTTTTGTGTCCGCGGTGTTTATGCATCAGGATAGAGGTATATCAAGTAGATTGCAAAGAGTTAGTACCAATTGAACAAGGTTGTGAAGTCGTGTACCGGTGAGCAAATGGATCCTCTGAAGAGCATTAGAGTCGGCAAGGTGTAGTGAATCCTCTCTGACATCACAATTCGATGAGGGACCACATACACCCTCTGGGGTGAAGGTGCACCTTCTGCATCATACCTGTGATGATGTGGTAGTGAGACCCTATTTGGTGCCCCTGCTTCCCATATTTCATGGAATGGAGAATGAGAATCCATATCACGCCTTCAGGAGTTGAGGAGGTTTACTGACACCAAAGAAGGTAGTAATCGACATGGACACACTTAGGTGAAGCATTTTCCATTGACATTGAAAACGAGGCCAAGATTTGGCTTTCGATTCACTAGTAGGAACAATTAGAAATTGGGCTTAACTTCCATTTGGGTTTTAAAGGAAAAATTTTTCGGTACAACCAAGATCAATTGTTTGAAGAGCAAATCTACGCCTGAAGCTGATATTGAGAAATTTTTATGGTATTGGAGATTCATGGAATATGGTATATCTTTACCAGTTTTAACTCATGGATGTGTGAATCATTCTATGATGATGCCTCTCAGCCATGAAGCAATCTGCTGGAAATATTATGTCAATGGGAGGGACACTACAGCAAACTTTAAATGACATGGGACTTTTTTTGGAACTCATGTGTTTGAACACCTCGAGGCATTCTGGATGAACATTGAGGAATCAGGAAGGTGAAAGGAATGATTATCGACATCAAAGGACGTTTATATGCCTTTCAGACATGTAGATGAAGGAAAGAGTGACCAACGTTTCAAGATCGGGACGATGATCGCTGTGGTGTGATTGAATCAGATTTGTATCTATGACTTCCATTTTGTTGATCAGTCTGATGCCATCACAGGAATATTGTCATTCAGTTCTATGAATGAGGTTAATCTGAAGAGCATTATGCTCTTGATTAAATAAATACCTGATGTAGCTCTTGTGGCAGCATGTATGACTAGTGGAGGGATCTCATGGGACTTCATCATTGTGAGTGAGGCCACCATGTGTGTCACGGGAGCATGTGATGGTTAATCAGCCTCATTTGTGACAGCGATATCCATTTTATTCTCTGGTGACGATTACGATTTTAAAACTGAGTAATAGTACCTTTGTGGAGGAACAAAAGGTGTTGAATAATTTCAAACTAATCAGAAGACCAAGAGACGATGAGAGCTCACTCAACAAAAGTTGGAAGCGGCATGCATTCTGAGATCTCAACAAATATGACAACTTGCAAAGGTTCCATTCTGGTTGTCTAACCAGCCAGCAGTCTGAAAAATTCCCTTCCCAAACACAGCAAGCAGGAATGCATGAGATAGGCTCTACGGTGATCCCGATGCAGAATTAGTGAAGTCAAAGCGATAGTGACTTTGAGAGTGTCTGAGTGAGACCGGCTGATTACGGCACCAACAGCTCCCGCGGTGGTTGGACACGGAGGAAGAACAACCTGTAGCAGGGGAAAAGGTGAAACACAATGTACCCCCTCCTTTCCCACAGGCACTTCGAAAAAGGAAAATTTTAGTTAACCAAACTGAAATTTTAGAAGTACTACGACAAGTGAAGGTTAACATCCCTCTTCTCGATATGATCAAGCAAGTCCCCACGTAATCTGAAATTTTTTGAAGGACCTATTACGGTGAAAAGGAAACAATGTGAATAAAAGGCCTTTTGATAGAGCAGAAGTGAGTGCCATCATTGAGTGCAAGACTCTGTGAAGTATAAAGATCGGAGGTCATCTACAGTCTCCGTGAACATGACGCTTGTGTAAATCTATTGCCTTTTCCATGCTTACCACTTGACTTAGGCTAGGTGAACTTAAGCCAACCACTATCACCTTGTCTCAGCGGATAGGTCCATCAAAAATACCAAGGGGCCCGATTAGAGGATGTTTGATTGGTGGACAAAATTCTACTACCGATCGTTTTGTAGTGGAAATGCGAACGATCGCGATGAGGGGCTAATCAGCGTGCCAATCATCACAGGAAGGCCATTTTGGCCACTTCAATCACGATATCAATTGTCAAATGGGTGATGCCGCTTACCTTTGGAAATATGACATTGGAACTCAATATCTTCCACTTGAGTAAAAAGCATATGCAACCCGGTGGAGGATGGCCCATGAAGAAGTCACGCATATTAGACCTGATTCTTGAAACGAAGCCCGATGAGCTGACAAGTGCAAGATGTGCTAACCCAGGAGTTATCTGAGTGCCTTATAGAGCAACAGGAACCTCAATGCATGAGCACAGTGCGAGGAGTCTTTGGAGAAAAAAAGTGGAAATTACCTTTTGTGTTTGGAGAAGGAAAGGAACTCAGCGGCTGGATCTCAAACCACACTTTGTGGAATTAAAATATACTTTGGAAGAAAACAAGCGGTGTCAGTTGCAATATCGTGCTGTGGCCACTCCCACGAGGAGACAATCTGCTTGCACCTACTCCAAGATGAACAAGCTTTGGGGTGGGAAAATTTCCGATTTAAAGCATCGACAACAATCTGCACCCATGTCGCATTTATTTAGAAGAAGAGTCCAAGGCGGTAGGCGACCAGCGGAGGAGATGAATCCTCACGCATCTGCGGGAGGTAGTTACCGCGTGGAAGTCCACGAGGATTCTTGCCAAGCCCCGGCATCATTTACCCCATGTCGGTAGCACTTGGGTCGCCCAACCAATTAAGGGCCAAAAGTCAAGAGATGATGCTTTGTAAAATGAAAGAGGATGTATACCCGCCTTACATTCAGTTGGAGGAATATGTATAGATGGGAAGCAATGATGTAACAAGAAAAGATCACTTCCCATCGCCCTTCATTGATCAGCTTCTTGAGAGAGTTTATGGGCACCCATTCTATTGCTTTTTGGATGTGTATTCAGGGTACTTTTAGATAGAGATCGCACCAGAAGATCAAGAAAAGACCACGGTCTGCCGTGCCACGGTAAATTTGAGTATTTCAAGAATCAACAAGAATTTATATGCACTAAGGTTCCTGCTACTCACAGTAGTCAAGCTCTTTGCGAGTATAGTGATTACAGTTGGTTTCTGAGGATGGGTTTTCATCCTAACAATGGTTTGCATCAGTTCATGAAGGTAAGTCTTTCTATTTAGACTCTTTGGAATTGTGTTTCAAAAACAGTGGGAATGGTTTGGAAGCGAGGGTGCAAGCTGAAGTTAAGGTGAAAAAGTTAACTTTGAAGAATTAGGTCACTAACAGCAAGTTAGGGCAAACAAGTGTCCTCGGGTTTTTATCCTCGTTGTGACATGCAACCTATAGTCCATGGCATAACCGGATCCTATATTTAACACAACAAACCTCACCCATGAAATGACTTCCTGTTGAGTGTCTGAGGTAGCATGCATATATGGCCCACTTTTACAGGTTTAAAACCTAACATTCAATATCATCTCGGAGGCTCGTAAGAGACCATCTAATGGACCACGATTGCATCTGGCAATAAGTATGCACCTTGTATCACGAGGCATGGAGAGTATTGGCCAATCATTTATTAAGTGCTATTGACCTAAAACCCTAACATTTAAAAACATCATTCAGGCTAAATCAAAGACCATCTAAAAGAATCAAGTGCATCTAACACTAGGTATGAATCCTAAGCAATAAAAGTATTGGCGAGATCAAATGACATTCAATGTTACTTAACCATATTTTGAAGATAAGGGGCATAAATACACTACCGTGGCTTTTATTTTCAGGACAACATGCATATGCCCCACTGTAAGCTAGCTTCCTTCCTCTTCAAGAGAGGCTTATCAAGCATCTCTTGAGTTGTCATCCTCAAGAGGGGGTGTACGCGTAGAAAGTAAGAAAGAGGGAGAGAAGAGAGGAAAGCAAAACCTAAATAAAAATGAGACTTTATTTACAAATGAAACTTACAAAATATCTTCCTCCTCATCCAAATTGTTCTAAAAATTGTTACTTAGGTACTACAGCAAGAGGGGCTTATAGAGCCACCTCAAGGGCATGAAAATACCAAAAACCTATGAGAATTGGCTAAGTTATGGGACAATTAAGTAATACACCAAGTTTGGAGGCGGTTTGGCATTAATTACAAAACATGGCCAGGCATCGATTTTGTTAAAATTTGAAGAATTTCGCTAATTAGCGAAATCAGCAGTCTAGCGAAAACAAAAATTCGCTAAGGGTGGGCAATTTAAGCTGGCTATGAAGGCTTTAAGCTAAGCTAGCGAAATTCCCGTGAAGCCGAAATCAATTATTTTAAGCTGGGAGCAGTCTTCGTGAAATTTGGAGTGGTCCTAGCGAATTTGGCAATTTCGCTTAAGTTCTTGAAATTTTAAATGGAATTTGCGGTACCCGCAATCCTAGCGAAAATTTCGCAGCTCTAGCCGAAAATTCGGCTTTGATCTTCACTCCTTTCTTCCTCACGCATCCAATTTTCTTCACTTTGCCTTGATTTTCTCATTGATTCTAGGGCTGGTTGATGGCTGAGACTTGAATTCCAACTTCATGATTCATCCTTTGTATTGAACTTGAACTCCAAAAGTGTGCAAAAGCCTACAAAACAACCAAAAATACCCTCTAAAATGTATAAGTGTTACTAAGAAGACTAGAACACTTCAATTAGCATAAATGACATGATTAGTGCACACAAAAAGCACTCAAAAACCTATCTAATATAGGGTTGAAATAACGCTTTTTGAGGCTTCATCACACCCCCAACGAGAAACGTTGCTAGTCCCTTAGCAATGCAAAACAAAAAAGAAGATGCATGTGTTGATTTTCAAAAAGATTTATGATTCAAAAAGGTATATGTACATATAAACAATACCTTAAAGCGAAAGTGAAAATCAAAGTTGTAAAGCTAGATATGAAAGAATCAAACCATACAAGAACAATTCTAGTCCAATATTGGATCCATAATTCTCAACTTGAACCACCTAAGTCTAATGATTCTTTATGTAAGCAGTTAAGCTAATAAAGCGCAGTACCCTCCCGACTATGCCCGTGACAGCCTTAAGTTTGTTGAAACGACCTAGATAGGGCTAGTTACACTTTTCTTTCTTTTCAATTATAATGTAGGATGCAATGGCAAATTCGACTTCTGAAGTCAGGTATAGCGGGTCCACAGATGACTCTGACCACTCAAGGTTTAGGGCATCAAGCGAAAGGATCAATGACCCACTAACTCCTAAAGGCTTCACAGGACTCAGGTAACCCGGGTCAGCACCTACAGTCCGTTGGAGCTCTACCTATCCACCCATGCTTGAACACTAAATCGATGACTCTGACCAATTAAGGTTTAGGGCATCGGGCCTTGAGCTTTCGCCATATACCCCTCGGACCGTGCTCGGGTTTCAAGGCAAAACTTCACGACTTTATTTTTCTTTTTCTTTTTCTTTTTGCTTTTTCTTTTCTTTTTCTTTTTGGAAGACAACATTGGTCTTCAAGTATGGGTAACACAAACCTATCCTAAGAGTTTGCAAACTATGTAAAATGCAAATTTGTCAAAGCGAAGGAGGCGAACAAGTCCGCGACCTATTAAATAATGCGGGTCACGGTGTGTGAATTAGCATAAAGGGGAAATTCAAGTTGAGCATCTTTGGAACTGGCGACAAAAAAACATTTCAAGCATGGAATTTGTCTAACATATAAGTGACAACCAGTGATTCAATTTTCCAACACAAAGAAACCCAATTCAATTGTCCCGGTGTATGATTCAATTGTTCAATTGAAAAGAAAAACATTTACCTGGTGAAGGCACAAACATGATATGCAAAAGTCGGTATAGATACCTTTGAATAGCTTTTGATATAGCGAAATGGCTAGTACATGCATCTGAAGCTAGACAAAAAGTATCACTTCCCTTTCTTATGGCACAATACATAAATCCTAATCAAGATCGAGTGGCGAGATGATAAAAGTGATAACTATAAAAACAAAGAGACCCTAACCTCAACTGCTTTGTGGTGGTGGTGAGTCTGTGACTCTTCTTCTTCTTTGCACTGACACATCAAAGAGGCTCTTTGCCCGACACATCTAATAATAGCAGAAATTATTAAAATTGACTAAATTAAAACAAAGCAGTAAAAATTATTTAATTTGCAATTCGGTTTTGGAAACAGAGACAGTTCAATTTAAAAATTTACTCAAGGAGGGTCGAGGAGAATGATCTCCTCAACCTGTAGTAGCTTGGGTGACTCATAGTGTTGGGTGCCAGATAATGTTGATTTGCTCTCAACGATGGCACGAATTGACGATTGGCTTGCGGAGTTGGTGTTATTCTTAAGACCCGATTTTCTTCATCTCCTTGGCTGGTTACTTCTTGCAGTTCACGAAGACATTTTGCTTTCCTACACAGCGACCAATTGAAACATTTGTGGTGATATGATTTTCATTTTCTAGCAACTCATGTTTGTTGTTCAAATAAAAGATATTCAACCAAGGTCATGTTACCAAAGGTAAGTTGCATGACTCCATTCAGGCAATTCTTATTGCATTATTTGTGGCGAAATAGTCTTCTAAGAATGATTGGTACATGATTGGGTTCACTTGCAATTGGCTCGGTGTGACACTACAAAATCTGCGGGTGAAAGTAAATTTGTCTATTTTCCGCAAAGGACATCCTCAGCTATCCCTTGAGGTTTTCAGCGTCTATCGGCCGATGAAGTGTGATGTTGGTAGGTTTAAGTTCCTACCTAGACCCTAGCTGCTTGTATCTTGAATCGACATTAGGTTCCTGCTTGGCTCCTAAATCGAGCGAGGACTTTTCTATGCAATTCCACGATATTATTTGAAATTGTGGGAGATCCAGGATCTTTGTATTTGACAGGGTATTTGCTTTGGATTGTAACGATATGTTCGGTGAGGAAATGCTTTCTTCTGATGCCTAATCCTTCTTGATTGTGCAAAGATCTTTCAAAAAATTTTGCATAAACGGGGACTTATTGAATTAGGTCGGTAAAGTATCAACCTTTACTTGCCTTAAGACCTCTAAAATGCACGCTTCTTGAGATGCCTTCTTCTTCCTCTAAGTGGCAGCGTAAGTAGGAGGTGGTATACGGTATTTCATTGAATCCTCTGGGAATATGCCGGTACCCAATTCTTCTCCCTGCCTGGATTCTTCAACAGGCTTTGGCATGGGTTGATCAACCTCTTTTCCACTCCTCAGGGTGATTATTGCCTTAACTTCATCCATTCCTGAATTATTGGATGATCCTGCCTCATGGATTCCCTTTGGGTTTGGCACTGTTTGGGAAGGGAACTTTCCTCTTTCTTGTACCTCCAGCAACTTGTTGATCTTGAGGACGATTGAATCTTTTGTAGGTTATCAATTTTTAAGTTCGGTGCTCTCTAGCCCATCTATTCTCTTTGTTCGAGTGTACTTTCTCTGATATCAATCCTTTGTGCCGAGTTGCGTGATTCCTTTTGTTCTTCCACAAAATTACCCACCACCTTACTTTCAATTTAAAATGGCTTGTTCACGGGATGAGGATGGAGGTGGTTGTGGTTGAGAGGTGGGACAGCAGCTGTCTTCTTTGGAGGGGCGTATGCGGGGGGGTTTGGTTTCCATGACGGAGTTTGGATGATTTCTCAGTTAGGGTTATAGGTGTTACCATATAGAGCATCTATGGGTGGTTTATTTTGATTTAGGACATGGGCATACTCTAGACAGTGCTCCTCAGGGTGATTATTTGGCCAGAAAATTGAAGCGAAAGTTGGGATCACGAGATAACTCATTACTTGTTGCATTTCATCTTTGATTTTTCATTCGAGATCATCCAATCTTTGAGTTAAGCTGATCAATTTTGCTTTCATCTGTGTCTTGAAAGTGCATACATGCCCCCCTGTTGATTAGTTCGAGGCCTTGATCTTTCGGCTTCCCTTGGATTCGGTTCATCCATTTGCGCTGAAGTTTCAGCCATAGTTCAAAAAGTCCATGGCTTCATCGGTTTTGTAAAGTTTACCCCACATATAGTTTTGACAATTGTTTCATGGCGGAGACATACCACCATAGAAGTGGTTACTTAACATCCATGTCAGAGCCATGATGTGGACATGCCTTGATGGTTTCCATAAATCTTTCCCGACAGTAAAATCTCTCACCATCCTGAGCTGCAAAGGTATAAATTTGTCTTTCAAATTATTGATCTTATGAGCGAAGAACTTCTTCGAGGAATTACACTGCTGGCTCATTACGATTTCTAATGGTTCTAGGCCTCAGTAAGGTTGAGCCATATCTTGGCCTTGTCCTTTAGAGTCAATGGAAATGCCTTTGCTTCAGCAAATCCATGTCCATCATACCTTCCTTGAAGGTATTAAACCTCCTCAAAATCCTAATATGTAGGTGTATGGATTTTCATTTTCCATACCATGATATGTGGGAGTAGAATTTTAAATATGTACTACTGCTACATCTTCGACGGGAGGAATGTCTGAGGATGGGGCACCTAACTCTAGGAGGGTGGATGTGATCCCTCATGGTTCTATAAGCATTTGGATTCATGGGGTTCTGGTTGACTCTGTTCCTCGGGTATGGGATCCATGGTATCGGGCTGGTTAGACACGCTAACCTCGCTAAATTTGGGTCGAGTTATTATTACTATCCTATGCAATCACGATGTGTCTGCATCCATTTGTTGCATAAACACACACATTATAATTTAAGAGACAACAAAAGCGACTCTGAGCTTGCAAAAAAGATTAAATTAAATAACAAAATTAAAACTAAGCTGAATGAAAAAAGCGGCGATCACGATTCTTTGCTAAGTCTTTGAAACACAGCGATTCACGCAGCGCTTCGCAAGAGGTAAAAAGGTTACCTTCACTTGTGATGTTGATACACAAGTACACTTCAACTTACCATTAGTAGTTTGGCACCATCCCGGCGAATGGCTCATTTTAGTTCATGCCACGGTAAGGTGAGCTAAAATCAACAAAATTTATATACACCTAAGTTCCTCTTTCTTGTAGTCAAGCTACTACAGGTATAGTGGGCCAGTTAGAACACGGGGATGGGTTTTTCATCCTAACAATGGTTTGCATCGGTGCATGAAGGTAAGGCTTTCTATTTAGACTCTTTGGAATTGTGTTTCAAAAAGCAGTGGGAATGGTTTGAAGCGAGGGTGGCAAGCGAAGTTAAAGGTGAGAAAAAGTTAACTTTGAAGGAGTGGGTCACTAACTCGGCAAGTTAAGGGCAAACAGTGTCCTCGGGTTTTATCCTCGCGTTATGACATGCAACCTAGTGTGGCTCTTAGGATCTATATTTAACTAGCAAGCCTCACCCGGCCCAGACGAAGCTCCCCATTTGGTCGATACAGTTGCTTATGCATATATGGCCCCTTCTGGAGTTCAAACCCCAACATTCAATATGTCATCTCGAGGCTCGTAAAGACCATCTAATGGACCACGGTGCATCTAGCAATAAGTATGCTTGTATCACGAGGCATAGGAGAGTATTGGCGAATCAATAACATTAAGTGCTAGTCTGACCCTCACTTTGAAACCCCAACATTTAAACATCATTCTAGAGGCTCGTAAAGACCATCGGGAATCCGCAGTGCATCTAACACTAGGTATGCATGAATCCTAAAACATGGAAGTATTGGCCAGATCAAATGACATTCAAATGTTAACCATATTTTACAAAGAAGATAGGGGCATAAATACACTACCAGTGGCTTTTAGCCACAAGAGGAAAACATGCATATGCCCCCACCACGAAGCTAGCTTCCTTCCTCTTCCAAAGAAAGGAGGCTTAGCGGCCTCTCTTGAGTTGTCATCCTCGAGAGGGGGTCTAGCGTAGGAAAGTAAGAGAAAGAGGAGAGAGAAGAAGGAAAACCAAAACCTAAATAAAAATACGAGACTTTATTTACAAAATGAAAATTACAAAATATCTTCTCCTCCTCCAAATTGTTCCAAAATTATTTACTTAGGTTACCAAAACAAAGAGGAAACTATAGGCCACCTCCAAAACGAAAATACCAAAAAACCTATGAGAAAATGGCTAGGTATCAGGACGAATTAAGTAATACACCAAGTTTGGAGCGGTTTGGCATTAATTACAAAACATGACGAGGCATCAATTTCGCTAAATTTGAAGAATTTCGCTAATTAAGAATCAACGGAGTCCCAAGCAATAATTCGCTAAGGGTGGAGCAATTTGGCACTGGTAGCGAAATTAAACTAAGCTAAGCGAAATTCTTGTGAAGCGAAATCAATTATTTTGCTAAGGAACGGTCTGTGAAATTTGGGTGGTACAGCGAAATTGGCATTTCGCTTAGGTTGCGAGAATTTTAAGCTAAGGTTCTTGAAATTCGCAATCTGGCGAAAATTTGTAACTCTAGAAAATTCCGGCTTTATTGATCCTTCACTCCTTTCTTCTCGCATCCAATTTTCTTAAAAGCTGCCCGATTTTCTCATTAGTTCTAGGGCTGGTTTGATGTTTGAGACTTGAATTCGACTTCATGATTCATCCTTTGTATTGAACTTGAACTCCAAAAAGTGTCTGAAGCCTACAAAACAACCAAAAATACCCTCATTAAGCCAAGTGTTCTTGAAGACTAGAACACTTCAATTGGCATAAATGAGCATGATTAGTGCACAAAAAGCACTCAAGAGCCCTATCTAATATGGGTTAAATAGCACTTTTTGGGCACTAATCCAACTCCTACTTACTGTCCATTTGGAACTTATGCTTCTGGGAGGATGCCTTTTGAGTAACCTGGCACGCACCTTCCAGAGATGTATGCTTAGTATATTCAGTGATATGGTGGAGCGCATAATGGAAGTATACATGGATGACATCACTGTATACGGACGTGATTTTGAAGAATGTTTAAACTAATCTTGGCTTGTCTTTGCAAAGGTGCGTTGAAAAAGAACACGGTATGGCCCGGGAGAAATGCCATTTTATGGTGAACCGAGGGATTGTGCTAGGACATGTCATTTCCGGCCAGGGAATTGAGGATTTGACAAGGTGAAAATTGAACTTGTTCCAAAGCTGCCTTCTCGACTAATGTAAACCGGTTAAGCGATTCTTGGCCATCGCAGGGGCTTTTATAGGAGAAATTTATCGAGTTTTTCGAGGTGCTAAGCCCCTTTATAAGTGCTCGAGAAAAACTAAATTTTCTTGGGAAAGGAAACGTCGAGAGAAGAGCTTTGAAGAGCTGGGGTCCCATTTGACCCACTTTGCACCAATAGTAGGGCTTGATTGGCGGAGTTGCCTTTTGAGAGGTGATGTGTGATGCAAGTGATCTTGCTATTGGAGCCGATTCTTGGACAAGAAGGTGGAAAACCTTATGTAGTCATTCTGTAAACAAAACCTTGAATGAAGCACAAAGAGGCTGTACTACGAGAGAGAAGAATTGTTGGCGATTAATTACATGCACAAAGCAAATTTAATTTTCTTTGGTTGGAATTACGATATAGTCATATTCTGAGATCGATCGGCTTTGAAATATCTCTAACCAAGCGAATGCCAAGGCAGACTTATCAGGTGGGTCCTCCTTCGGGAATTTGAATTTGCAAATTAAGGACAAAAAGGGAGTAGAGAATGTTGTGGGAAGACCATCTTTCTAGATTAACCATAGCCTGGCCTCACTAACCTAATCAACGATGAATTTCACACGAAAAATCTCTAATGCGGTTGGAGAATGCTCCACTGTATGCTCCACGTACCAATTTCCTAACAACGGGAGAAATTCGGTGATTGGAAATAACAAGATAGGAAGTATTTCGTGAATCCGTTCACAGTATTAAGGAAGAACCTTTCTTGTTTAAATCTTGTGCGAGATCGAGATAATTAGGAAGTGTGTGCACGAAGAGCAGGGAATTCTAAGCCCACTTTGCCATGAGTGCTGTGGTGAAGTCACTTTGCTTCCCGAGGAAGACAGCAATGAAGGTCTTGTTACAGTTTTCTCTTGGCCTTCTCTTTTAAAGAAGCTCGCGAGTATTGTCGAGTATGTGATAGATGCCAAAGACTCGGGAAATTGTCTCGTTGTCATATGATGCCCCTAAACCCAATTTTAGTAGTCGAGCTATTTGATGTTTGGGGCATCGATTTCATGGGACCTTTCCTTATGTCTTATGGGCATACATACATATTGGTGGGAGTGGGTAATAGCCTCCTAGGCTGGAGTTTGAGGCAATCCCTGCGAAAACCAATGACCACATGGTAGTACTCAAATTCTTGAAAGCAAACATCTTTTCCGAGTTTTGGGGTACCCAGAAGCCATTATTAGTGATGGGGGGTTCACATACATGGCTGAAACCTTTGAAAACCTCATGGCTAAATATGGCGTTAAACCTGAAATGGCAACCCCTTGCCATCCCGCCGAACCGGTGGTCAAGTAGAGCTTGCCAACAGGGAGATAAAGACCATTCTAATGAAGATGGTGAACAACAACAAAAAAGATTGGTCCCTCAAATTGCTTGATTCACTGTGGGCTTACAGAACAGCTTTCAAAACGATTCTTGGAATGTCCCCTTATCGTTTGGTCTATGCCAAGGCATGCCATCTTCCAGTGGAAATCGAGTACAAAGCATGGTGGGCAATCAAGAAATTGAACATGGATTTAAGTAGGGTCGGGCTCAAAAGATTCCTTGATCTCAATGAGTTGGAGGAACTACAAAAGGATGCCTACTTGAACTCGAACATTGCAAAGGAAAGATTGAAAAAATGGCATGATCAGATGATAACTTGCAAGAATTTTAAAAAGCGGGACCAAGTCCTACTCTATGACTCCAAACTCCACCTTTTTCCAGGAAAACTTAAATCCGGATATAGTTGGACCATTCATCATTCATCGGGCATACCCCGTGGCTCCCGGTAGATTTGCTCGACCCGAAGGATGATAGGTGCTCCGAGGTCGATGGCGAGAGTAAAAAAGCCCTATCTTTGCCCACGGCACATTGAAAACAAGGAGATTCCTCCTTGATCCTCCGTGACCCGAACATTCCCGATATGAGTTGGTTTGGTCTCCACTTGAGACAAACTCACGACTCAAATTTTGGTTTTTCTTTTGTACAAATTTTAGTTTATTTTATTTTGAGTATTTTTTTATTTTATTTTAGTTTTTTAATTAAAACCTTCTTTGAAATATTCGAGTTTAATAACTTTTTTTTAATTATTTTATTTTGTTTTTATTTTGCGGGACAAATCTTGGTGCGGGACGGAAATTTTAAATCCCCAATAGCGAAATTTCGCCCAATAATTGCACCTATGACTCTTGGTACTTGAGGGACCTTTGATTGCTCGCGCTCTGTAGCCCCCATCTCATTTGCGCCTCTCCGGGCACTGGTAGACGGCCCCCTCCCCGGCCCCAGTCATCCTTCAGCGCACCGGCCACTCTAGAGCAGACCCCTCTCTCTGAGTTCCAGTATTGCCGATGGCTCTCGAGCTCCGTAGTCGGTGTTTTGGAGTAGTCCCGGCCGCAGAGGCCTACAGGTAGTCCAGCATCGCGTACCGGCGCCTCTTCCTCACCGCCACGCGCTACTCGTTCGACCCCCCGCCGCGTTGTTCTCCGGCCATGGGGTGCTTCCTGCCGAAGGGCGCCGTCGAGTCCGAAGTGAGCCGGTACCTGCCCGAGAGGGCGGCGGCACATCGGGGCTCTTGGCGGCCGGCTCTCAGGCTCGGGATCTGAGAGGCACCCTCCACGCATTGACTCTGATCTTTGCTATTCGAGAGGAGGCTCGGGGTTTTGAGCCCCGTCAGCGATATCACACACGGGTGGGACCTCGCCCTGCTCTGTGCATCGCGACCACCCGGGAGAGCCCCCTTCAGCGGGCGGACATCGGCGAGGTCTTTGGCGTCTAGGCGGAGCCTTCGCCTTCTCGGTTGCTTTCGAGGAGTTGGTAGCCTCGGTTATCCCGACCGAGGATTGGGGCATCCAGTATTTGCATTTGTGGCCGATGCAGGAGCGTGAATTGTCGTGCAAGGACTTTCCGCGAGGAGGAGTCCTACCACTATGATATACCCGATAGCGCGACGGACGTGGTTCATAGATTCGATGTGGTTGGTCCAGAGGTATTCCCTGTTGCCGTTTATGTCTCGAGGCGGTTTTACATCCCGGGTGGTACCAGGTTTTATCATACTATGACATCAGGGGAGCCACCGTCAGGATCGGCTTTGGTTCGGCATAGATGGTGCGATCTACAGTGATACCTGCTTGAGCCTCAGACATCACTGCTGCTTTAGGCCTGCTAGTAGTTCTGGAAAACTCCACAGATTATCGGTAGTGGCCTCAGCCATAGCCTAGAGAGATGATTCGCTCTCTCTCTCGGGATCTTCTTGTTAGGATCCTACTTTTCAGCCCAGACGGCTTCCTCGCGAGATGCTCTCCACAGGACCACGATCGCCCGGTCCAATCTGTTCCCACTATGGCGTTATTCTGATGGCTGGGGAGCTATTCTCGAAGCTCTATCACAGGACTCAGGGGTATTAGTTTCAATCAGAATTGAAGCTAGTTATGGCGCTGCCAGCCGAGGAGAAGGTGCCGCGAGGACTGGCTCGGGCGGAGGCTATTCAAGCGTGATCGCAGGGGTTGCTATGCCACGTCTTGGAGCATCTTGGGTTCCGGCCACGTATAGGCGTCGGCGAGTTGTCCTCGGATCTTATCCCATGAGGCGGACCACAATCTATGCCACTCTTTTCTTTTACCGTGATGGGAGGTGGGGATGATTTTGCGAGAGGACCTACAGGGGTGAGGGCGGCCGATCCCCAGTGGTGGAGGTGGAGAGGACTTCAGTTCCGGATTCATCCCCTTTAGTTCCACCTCCTACTGCCCCAGCTCCTCCTAAGACTGCAGGCCCATCCTCCACATCACAGCAGCCATCTGAGCTTTTGGATGTTGTCTGTGCACTTGCCACTACTACTGCATCTTTAGCGGCTTCCCAGACAGCATTGGCTGAGCGGATGGCTCGAGCCGAGGTCACTCTCACACAGAATCAGGCTATTCTTTTACATATACAAAGACCTGGGTCTCCTACCAGTTACAATGACCGAGCCTATACAGCCCACTACTCATGGCCCGATCTGGCGACGACCGGCGGCCTCGTTGGATATGCTAGCGGCAGCCGCAGTAGCTTCAGATCCACCTGCATCTACTCCACCTGCAGAGTGAGGTGGTCACACTTCCTTCTCTAGCTTTCCTATCCATACCCCGTGAGGACACAGTTATACTTTGGTTGGGGGGGGAGAGTTAGCGTCGGAAGTGACATTTATCTTACTTTTGTTTTGTTTTATGCTTGTTGTTTTAGTTTTATCAACTGCCTACTTTTCTTGTATAGGACTGTTTTGTATGTATGTATTAGCCAATAGTAGGCAGTGGTTTATTTTGTTTAGCTATGTATAGTGTTCAACTATGATAAGCTTGTACTAGCGCTTTTGGTTATATTAAAATCTTTATAGCAGTATTTACATTTTCTACTTTTGCACCCACATTTTTTTTTATTTTTTTTTTAATTAACTCTTGTTTATGCATAATGTTTAACCTTGCAATTTGATGAGCTTAAGCCTTTCCTAATGGTGTCGACGTTAAAAGGGCCCTATGCCGAGTTGAGTGGATGACTAGTCAACTTCTTGTTGTGTTGCTTTATCTCTTCCACCTTTAGCTCATACACAACGAGCACGTTAGGTCTCGATTATAAATTTAGAATCGGCTCAAACCCCCTCTTCACGATCTGACCCTTACTGTCTCGTTTACTCCCTTGAATAGGTTGTGGACCCCCATGAATAGAAGGCCAATGTGTCTTCCAAAAAAAAAAAAAGACAAGAGAAAAAGAAAAAGTGAAAAGAAAAGAAAAGAATAGAATTGCATTGCTTTGCCTTGAAACCCGAGCACGGTCCAAGAGGTATATGGTGAAAGCCTTTGATCAGTTTTTACAAACCTTCCTTTGGTTGGGGTCGCCCAGGCTTAGTGTTACTACACGGGTGGATGGGTGGAGTTTAGCGAGTTGGCAGGTCTTTGGAGGCTTTAAATCATTGGTCAGAGGTGAAACCTATAGAGTTTGTGGTCGAAAGATCTCGTGGCTTGATGCCCTAAACCTTCACTGGTTGGGAGTCGTCGGTTAATCCCGTTACACGGACTTTGGTAAAGTCGAACCCTCAGTATTGCACCCCACAACGCAAAAAGAATTGTGTAATAAGGGGCAAGTCCTGGTCTATTTAGGTTGTTAACACACAAGGTTATGGCATTAGCTCGGTTGGGGGGGGAGAGCGTACAGTTTTGTAGTTTATGATGAGACTTGATCAAACAAACCCGTAGCTTTTGTAGAGCCCGAGTTCATGCCTCGGAGAGGGCTTGTTGGTCGGAGTCAACGGTATAGGTTACATTCTTCGAGATAATGGTCTTAGCTTAGGTTTCGTGATTCTCTCATCATGGTTATGCATTACTTTTCTGAGCCTTTTTGACCTCACTTGATTTTGTTCTCTGCTTGTTGATTATTTCCGGCATTGCTACGGGACTAGCAATGTGTCGGTTGGGGGGTGTGATTAGTACCCAAAAAGTGCTATTTTAAACCCTATTTAAAATAAGGTTCCTGAGCCTTTGTGCACTAATCATATTAATTAAGCGATTGACACGTGTAGGTCCCTTTGGTATGATGACCTCGAGCAAAGACATATACAAATTTATGACCGGGTTATTACAAGGACTATTATCTAATCTAGTATTGCACCTTAAAACTTATTTGAGACCAAAAGTCTCCTAGAGTTAATCATTTTCAATTTTGGTTTGGCATTATCTGCTGCGAGTGCGAATTAGACAAGTAATAAAATGGATATAAGTCCAGATATAGATCCCACGGAGATCTCAAGAATTTTAAATCAACTACCCTGACTACTCAAGCCGTACTATTTGGACCATAAATTGATATTAGGGTCCAGCTTAAGAAAATTTGGAAATTATACTAACCGCGAGTAAAATAAATGAACAATAAAATAAATTGGAATATAAAGAATAAAAAGAATAAAGAATAGTTAAGAAAATAAATGGACCTTTGAATAATTATCTTTTAGAGGACACATCAAGTATACTACTATAGTGAAGTACCAATTCACGCTAGTTAATGCGATAAAACTTTTTGAATGTTCGGGTTTTTAAAATATGTCAGGTGTTTAGCGATCTGTTTGGATCTCTCAAACTCCACATCTCATTATCTAATTTCTGATTCTCTCGAAAGACGGAAATTAAATAACTACTTTTAAAGGATTTCCTTAATGCAGGTATTTTCTTTTGCAATACTTCATACCCATTTTATGGACTACCTCAAACCTTAAGCTCCCAAGTTATCCCGGTCGAGCAAGGATATACAACTTCAGGGATGCTCTTCCTCAAGAAATTAGAATAGATCACCCTCTCCTTGATTTAGATCTCGGCTAACAGGATTGGCCTCGCTATTGATTAGAGGTGAACTCTGCTTGTTTAAATTGATAACTCATTCAACTCTTTCTTGATTTCAAGTGAGAAGAGATTTATCGAGTAAACTTGCAAAGCTCATTAGATCTCGAGGAATAACGAGGTTAATATACCTTGGCTTGATTGTTCATAACTCTCAGGAATGCCTTCTCTATGTCACTTTCAGAGGGCCTCCCTTGAAATCGAGCAATGAAGACAAATCTTATAACGGGTATAAAGCCCGATATTCGGATCACTTGATAAACTGACACAGTAAATTCATAAGCGAAATTCAAAAGATCTTTGGAAGCGACTACGGGAAAGATAATTTATGACTATAGCATTCACTTAATGGAAGATTTGGATTCTCGGTCTTGGATTACACACTCACGGCATTCCTGCGATCATAAGAATAACGCGGTCGAGGCGAAGGTTGAATTCGAGTTTATACGAACTTCAAACATTCCGGGTAGTAATTTTAAAAAAGAATAGGAGTGCGCATTCGACACGCTTTCCAAATCGACAACACCCAGATCCAGAAAATAAAACGAAAAATAAAACGATAAATCTAATCTAATCTCTAACTATCAACATTGAAGAAAAGAAAAGAAAAGAAAAGAAAAGAAAACTAAAGAAAATAAAGAAAATGAGCCAGCTACCGGACCTCTCGTGCGTGTCACTGCGGCTGCGTTCCTCTTCTGGGTAGGCTGGCATTGTTATAGGGTTTCTCGGTTGGGCCCACTAATCCCAGCGCATTCGGTTCAATGGATTTCAAAGTGGGTAGATTCTTTGTTCAGTCGCGACCTCGAATCCCTTGTCGCGACATCATCCATCCGCGACATCGATCTCACGTGTGACATCAACTAAGTCTATCACGACCTTGAGCTGGTCGTTAAAGTGTCGCTGACATCAATCTCTTGTCGCGACATCAGCTCCGTCTTCTAGGGCTTCAAATGATTGCTTGATGTCGCGACATCGGCAATCTCTTGTCAGCGACAAGTACATATGTCGTGAAGGTTTTAATGGTTGCTTGTTTGTGGCGACATCAATCTCTTGTCGTGACATCTAAAAAAACTAAGGAACTTACAAGCTTCCAGCGATTGCTCTTGGTGTGTGACAACAATCTCTTCATCGTATCGGCTTATAGCTCTGCAGTCTTCACTTGATGGTTCCTGTTGTCGCGACATCAATCCCGCTAATGACGTAGATTCATGCCCTTGCGAGGTTTCAGGCGAAATTCGCTCGCGATGCCGTGACTTCAGTCCTATCGCGACAACTGACTTGAGGTTACCTCGAAGCGTCTCACCAAACTGTCATGGCTTCAAGGCGATTCTCTTGTCAGCGACCCCATCCCGTCAGCGACGTCGGCCCTTGTCGCGACATCCGCGATCTTTGTCGCGACATCATTCCCGCCAACTACGGTTAATCCTCGGCTTCTTATGCGGTGATTCTGTGCGACCGGTTGCTATTTCCTTGGCTTTACGATATCGCGACCTTCTCTCTTTAAGTGATCTTGTAGAAAACTGCTTTTCCTCTTCTGCAATGATGTCGCGTGCTGCTAATTCATTGTCGATGTCCGCGACGGCGTCGGATGTCGCGACATAGGTATCTTCTTCATTTCTTGGTTGCTTCACAGGTTTCTTTAACTCTCGGCTGCCTTATTCTTCAAGTAAGCAGTTCAGACGGGGAGTTTTCTCTTTACCCAGCACTGGATATGCATTTTGATTCTTTACCCAAACTTCACGACGGGTTCCTTCATCTTTGCGCGCCTTTTACTGCGCAACTTTAGCCCGATAATTATCTCGTGCGCTCATCCACCTTATGCTTCTTTTTGCAAAAATTCTTACTTTTTCTTGAATTCCACCGCCATTCTTGATTTGGTTAGTTATTCCATAATTTTGCATCTTAATTATTCCTTTTTTCATTAAAATCAAACAAAAAAATGGACTAAAAATAGATGACTTTTAAGCTCATCAGTACTAATGATTGTATTTCGAAGTACATTTTTGTGGTGATTTTGCAGGTACATAATCTATCCTACCATATCGAAGCTAAGCATATCGAAGTTGAGCTGATTTAGGAATTCGTATGATTTATATTCGATTACATCAAGGCCCAGGAATGAAGGAGTGAGATAAACAAATTGGATGCGAAATTTGGAATATCTGTGGGATACAAGCGGGGAGAAAAGCAAGGAATTTTAAGCTAGAATAGCGAAATTTTCGCTATGTAGTGCAATTTCGCTACATAGCGAAATTTTCGCAATATAGTGCAATTTCGCTA
The DNA here is from genome assembly GCA_016808115.1 of Tetrastigma voinierianum. NCBI lineage: Eukaryota > Viridiplantae > Streptophyta > Magnoliopsida > Vitales > Vitaceae > Tetrastigma > Tetrastigma voinierianum. The sequence goes on from JAEQBH010007076.1 coordinate 196,660, forward strand.
CATAGCAAAATTTCGCTATGCTAGCGAAAATTTCGCTATGCTAGCGAAAATTTCGCTATGCTAGCGAAAATTTCGCTACATAGCGAAATTTTCTGCTATAGCGAAATTTCTGCCGATGTTTTTGTGTCTGGCTTGACCTCGTTTTGATTAATTTCATTTCTACCCTCACTGTAATCATACTATTTAGGATAGTTTGGTATTTTCACCTTTTTGTAAGGCTATATAAGCCATTTTATGAACAATTTGTAAGAAAACTATTCATTGAAGGTATTTCCATTACGGGCCCCTGTTTTCGGCCCTCATTTGCTCTCTTCTCTCTTCTCTTTCTCTCATTTTCTGAAAGCGACCAAACACACCGCGCAGGGATAGCCTTCGAGAGGATGTTGGCTAAAGCCTCTAAACCTTGAGAAGGAGGGTTGCTAGGTAGGTGGATGAGGTTTGCAGGTGTTCCCTTTTTCCACGAAGCAAATACTGGGTATTTATGTTTCAAACTTTCAAAACTAGGTTTAAAAGCTATTTGATGTACTTTCTTTGGTCATGCCAGAGCTTTTAGGGTTCAGTGTATTCTTAATGTTAGATCTGCGGCGTCAGTAGATGTCATTCTGAGCCATGTGGGGTAGGTTAAATCTTTGGATTTCAGCTCTTGGGAACACTAAATGCTCGTTAAATGCCATATTTCAAATAGGAATGAAGCATTAAGAGTTTAGTTTCTAAAGTTAGAAAAAAGATCAGGTTTTGGAGATGACTATATGTCATCTTCCACTAATCAATTAAAGCAGGGACACCTTTACCTTCTATCATACCAAACTAGTGGCACGAAACTTCAAGGTCTTCTTTTTATTTATTTGAATCACCATCAGTTAGCATAGTAGCGACAACCACACTTTACAAATCAAAATCGAACAAAAGCCTCACCATTTTGAATCATTATACAAATCATTTGTAATACGGCTTCATCCAGTGTTAGATCCACAGAGCCACTATCTTTACTTGATAGTTTTACTACGGCAGTAGGAGGAATTTAGGTATAAATTTTGTTGATCCAGAACCCTATTGCGGCACGAATCAAGGATTAGTTGGATGATATATCAATTTAGTTGATCAGAGGTTTCTCTTCTTTCTGAAGAAAGGATCTTGATCTCATGTTAGCAAAGATCTAATCAAGGAGATAGAGAATTTTATCAGATTAGATGGATGAGATACAAATTAAATTGGGGAAGGCTTACATTACCCTGTCTTTAGGCGAAAAAATTCTTCAATCCTAAGATCCGTGTGTGAAGTACTGAAAAGGAAAAATACCCTGATCATAGAAAAAGGATTATATTCTACAAGTAACTGATTAGACTCATGTCTCTGAAAGGAACGTGAAATCTAATTAGCGAAATGTATAGTGTGTGGAGAAATCCAAACTATACTACCTTGCATCTTTGGCAAGTTCAGATTTCCAACTGATGGTTGAACCATGTTATAAAATGATGCATAAATTGATAATTGTACATTGAATTATTTCCTAGTGTTACTTACCCAATGAACTTTCCAATCCAATTATTTTGAATTCTTCATATATAGTTATAGAATTTTAATTAGTCTTTATAATTCCCTTAGTTTAAAACCAAATCAATTTAAACTTTGGAGTTCAAATAGTAAGGATCTTAAGTAGATGGGGTAATTGATCTTTAGATTTTTCATCATTCCTCGTGGGAACTATATCTGGACTTAAATCCATTTTTATTACTTGTACGACATGTTCACTTGCAGTGAACTAGACCAAAATACATTTTCAAATGAAACCTTCTCATACAAAGCAAACACATATTTATTATCTTGGGTCTCAATAAGTTTTTGGCGTTGTTGTTGGGGACTTTAGTTTAGTCTTTGGTAACCGTGTCAAAAATTGGTCCTTACAAGTTTTTGGCGCCATTGTCGGGGACTAATTTAGTTCTTGATAACAATGTCAGAAATTTGTCCACACAACAATGTCAAGATCCAGTTATTTTTGGTCTATGTTAAAAATCTAGTCATCAAGTTTTTGGCGTCGTTGTTGGGGATAGACAAGAGAATCTAAATATCAATATTCCAACCAAAGAGAGAATTGCTAATTTGGACATTTTTCTCTGTTTTATCAAAATTTTCAGAAAATTACAAAATTGGTTTTAATTGTAGTAGTTGATTGAGCTACTGAAAATATTTTATGAGCTTAAATTGAATATAGTTGTTTTCCACATATTTCATTTGATCTTAGTGTGTTTCTATTTTAGGAAGATTTTTCATGCATAGAAAACCAAAAGTAGAACTGCTGCCTTTGGATACAGAACTGGAAAAAACATTGAGAAATATGAGAAAAGTGAAAAGTGCTGAATCAACAACTATGATAGAGCAGAGAGAAAGGATGCAACCTGTCACAGAAAAAGCAGTAGTAGAATGACCTCAGAGGCAAATGACTATGGAGGATTTTTGGAGGCCGTTTATTCAAGATGAATACTTTGCTGTAAGACAACCTACGTACTATAGAGGCCAATAACTTTAAGATAAAGCCAGCTTTGATCACAATGGTGCAACAACATCAATACATTGGGCATCCAAGTGAAGATCCCAATTAGCATATGGGAAGATTCTTGCAAATGGCAAACACAGTGAAGTTGAATGGGGTGAGACCTGAGGTGATTAAGATGCAACTATTCCCTTTTTCATTGAGAAATGTGGCAGCTACTTGGTTTGCATCACTACCATATGGATCAATGAATAATTAGGAAGAGTTGGTGAAGGCTTACATGAGCAAATTCCTTCCTCCTGTGAGAGGGGAAATCATAGTGTTCAAACAAGGAGATGATGAATGTCTCTACACTACATGGGAAAGATTCAAGAGATTGTTGAAAGATTGCCAGTGTGGCATTGATCACAACTACGGATGGACATATTTTATCATTCTATGAACTACACTTCCAAGGGCATAATTGATGCAGCATGTTGTGGAGCATTCAAAAGAAAGAGTGCAGAAGAGGCTAGACAACTTATTGAAGATCTTGCCAAATTCAACTATAGAGTTCCATATGAGACTTCAGATGTCGCGCCCCCGTACCCGACCCAACCCAAAGGTCGAACCGAATCCGGGGACGCAGACTAGTTTTACCATATATACATTTTAGAATACTGTAGAAATAAATGTCGCATAAACAATTTGGGTGAAGAGGGCCCACCGTTTTATCAATTAACACTTTCATTCAATATGGCATGTATGCCCTTTCAACATTATCATTTACAAAACATTATCAAAGTTCATCTCCACAAATAAATCAAATATGTTCTTCCCATTAAAACTCATACATTTTTTGTTTCATTACAAAAAGGATCAAATAAAGTCATGGGATGAAATGTATGCATGAGACGGAGCATTTACTTATACTCCACACGATTCGACAATGACTCTGAACTCTACGGTCTTTGCTCTTGTCCCTAGTCGCTCGGTACCTGTGCAATGATAAAAACAACGTGCTAAGAATTTTTATGCTTAGTGGTTCTATGCAATTCTCTCTTCATTTCAATTAAACACAAATATGCAACTTTTCTGTAACAATATTTTGACACAATTTCAATAGTCCATGCAATATACATTATATATATGTGCTTATTTCACATACCTTCATTTGCAAATCATTTGATCACTTCAAAGTATACAATTTCATATGCAATATTTCATTCAGAACTCAAATCATGCATTTCACACATTTGCTTATAATTTTACCCTTAAACAAATTTAACCATTTCTTTTGATGCCTAGGATAACGTAATCTTCGACACAGTCCAACTGGGCTGTAGACCGATAGAAAAAAAAATTTATAACACATTACGGTCCCGTTGGGCTGCTAACTAGTTATTGAAAAATCATTGTGTACACTTCTTAAATCTTGTCTCATTTGGGTCTGGTCGGTATGCCACTATATTTCATTTCGTTCCGCGATTATTGCTAATTTGACTACTTATTGGTATCACCGTCTATCGCCTTCGAATATGGCCCGATAACATTCTATTAAAAGGGCATTCAAACTCAATCGGTAATTTACAATATTGTATATACATTTATACCCAAATAATACATTTTGATGCTCATGCGATTTTATGGCAATGCATTTGTCGATTTTCCCAAAATGGCTTAAAACAAATCACTGTGCGAGTTTTCTTGAAAATCATTTCAACCCGATGATCCTGAAACTTGAAATAAGAAGAGAATTATGGAGAACAAACCCGGGTTGTCGCTCCTCAGTTCCTATCCTCGGAATCCTATTCTTGGGTCGGACACCTCGTCACCAACCCACTAATCCATCACAATTAGAACTATATTAGTTGGTTTATTTAGGTTTCTAGTTAGGTTGTTTTCTGACTTCCTTCAAGTAAATTTTACCAGGAACAAATGGGCCACATTTTGCTCGACTTCCTTCAAAGTCCATTGTTTCCCTATAAATCTATTTTATTCAAAAATTGTAATCATCCCGATTCGGACACTAGGAAATTCAAGATATGATAAAACAATAGGGACTACTCTATTTTCCAAAACATAGCTTGAGAATTTGCGAAAATAGAGCTTCCTTTGAAGGAATTTAATGTAGGTCAATGGAATTCTAAATTTGAATCACGCTTATTTCAAGGATGTTTGTTCTCCCCAAGTAAAGTTTAACCCAATAAATTGAATCACTCAATTTGGATGAGTGAAACTTCGACTTATAACTAAATACGAAACTATTCGAAACGCAGCTATATGGCCAGACGAATTTGCTCAGCAGGCCTCCACTTTGGCAATTTACGGGTCGATGAGAGTCTAAATTTGAATACACTTATTCCAATGAAATTTGTTCTCCTAGAAGTCTAGTTTACCCAGAAATTTGAATCACTCAATTTATATGAGTGATGGTCAAGTTATGGCAAAAACAAAAACATGGGTTTTGGAAATTTTTGACAGCATCTCCCCTAAAGCCCCAACATTTCTTTAATACAAAAATTCCTCAAAACCAATCCTAACCCAAAAGCACTTTGAAACTTAACCCAAAACAACCCCAAAACTAATCTCTGACCATTTAAAACACTTATTAGGTTGGGGTTTCATGAGCCAAACACAGTGATATTAAAGGTGGTAGAAGGGTTAGTTTCATACCTTTAATCTCTATCTTTTCACTTCCTTCTTCTTCCTTCTTCTTTGTTTGGCTCAAATCCTTGGAGAGCACAAAGCTAACTTGATGCCATCTCTCGCTCTCTCAGCGGAGTGTCCTAGTTCTCAATTGGAAGATATGCCCAAATGAGAAATGCTATTCAAAGACCAATTTTTGGTCTTAACTCAAAACCTTCACTAGTCCTTGTTTGGCCAGTACATTGTTTCCTTATTTCTCATTTTTGCATTTTAATCCTTCTTTTCTCTTTCATTTTCTATTCAACTTATTACCCTTCTTCTATTTTGGCACATACACTTCTCATTTATGACCCTTAGGTCCTCATTTTGACATTTTACCAATTTAACCTTAATTCTTTTATAATTTCTGGGTTTTATCATTTTTTTAACAATATAAATTCTGGAAAAATACAATTTAACTTATTTTATACCCTAAACATGTTATAAAACTGCTAGGTTATTTTTAGGGCGTTACAACTCTCCCCTCCTTAAAAGAATTTCATCCTTGAAATTACCTTCATTGCACAGTTGTGGATATTGTTGACGCATGGTTGATTAGTGCCCAAAAAGTGCTATTTTGAGCCACATTCGAGATAGGTTTGGCGAGGTGCTGGCACTAATCGTATCAGTCGCTTGATTGAGGTGTTCGAGTCCATAGTATCACTTATGCCATTTCGAGGTTATTTTGGTTTATTTCACGGGTTTTGCATACCTTGGGAGTTCGATATCGAGATATGCGGAGCCATGAAAGATTGAAACTATTTTTCAGCTATCACAAATGCAGATGCAATAAAGAAATGAAGGCAAAATGATGAAAAAGTGATGCGAGTAGAGTGCGATGAAATGGCAGTGAAGAACGAGTGACCAGGGAAATTTCGCTATGATTGCGAAAATTTCGCTGGGATTGCGAAAATTTCCCAACCATAGCGAAATTGGGAAATTTCGCTAGGCTAGCTAACGAGGAATTTAGCTGCATGGCGAAAATCCAGCGTGCCCTAGCGAGGATTCTCCATTTCGCTATCTCTCTAAATTTAAGCTGAGCTAGCGAGGTATATGTAAATTCACTTTGTGCATAGCGAAATTTGTGTTCATATCTCTGTGCAATTTCGCTAGGCTAGCGAAATTTTAAATATATCTAATGAAATTCTCTGCATAGAAATTCACCTTACATCAATTTGTGTAATTAATACTTAAACGACCCGTTTTGGTGTATTACCTCCTTGTCCCTTGTATGAGCCAATATTTTAGGCTTTCTTGTATTTTCACACTTTGAGTGGCCCATATAAGCCCCATGATTTTGTAACCCTAGAGCAGGAAGCAGCGAAGCGGCAACATGCAACTTTTAATTTTTCAATAGAGCCGGCTTTCATTTTTAGGGTTTGCTTTTCTCTTCTCTTTCCTCTTTAACCATTTTTCTAGGCTGCCAAACACCCCCCTTGAGGATGACAACTCAAGGGATGCTTAGCTAAGCCTTATAGCCTTGAAGAGGAAGGTGGCTAGCTTGGTCATGGGGCAGTTGCAGGTGTTCCTCATGTTTTAAATGCTACAGTCTTTGTATTATGGCTTCAGACTTTTCAAATTAGGGTTGAATATCATTGCAATGTCATTACTGGCCAATACTTACCATGCTTTTTAAATTCACAGTGCATACTTATTGTTAGATGCACTGCTATTCTGTAGATGGCCTTTACGAGCCACTGAAATGAGGTTGAGTGTTAGGGTTTCAAACTGAAAGGGGCTGTGAGTGCATATTACTTGTGTTGACTCAAATAGGAGTGATTCTAGGGTTAGGTTTTCTAGTTAAACAAAGATCTGGTTATGGCTTTGACTATATGTTATTTGCCATAATGCGAGGATATGACAGAGGACACTTGTTGGCCCCATGTTATCAAAGTTAGTGACCTAAGCCTTCAAGGTTACCATTTCACAATTAACTTTAAGCTTTGCGGTTAGTCGAGTAACTATCTGATCTCCACTTTGTTTTGAAGCAAAAAGTCGAAAATCATTAAAAGCCTCGCCATTTTTCAACAACGATGCGAGTCATTTCATAGGATGAAAACCCGTCCCATGTTCGACCGCAGACCCTTTATCTTTGCGGTAGCTTGACTCACGGTAGGAGGAACATAGAAACAAATTTTGTTGATTCCGCTCACCTACCGTGCTTACGAGATCAAATGGCGCCATTCTTAGGGGATGGTGCGAAACTACGTTTGATAAGTTGAAGTGTACTTGTGATCAACATCACAAGTGAAGGTGACCTTGCTTTAACCCTTTTGAATTTCGATTCTTTATGCTTGCAAGTTTCGTACTGGATTCTTTGCCTTGTTCCCCAATTTTACATACGATCGGTTTTATTTCGCTGGCACTAACCTTTTTGCAGTTTGTTGTGCTCTTTGTTGTGTCTAAAATTGTGTAACGAGGTGTTTATGCACCGGTGGGACGAGAGACGCGGGTAGACTCACGAAGGTGGTACACGATTGAACAAGGTTGTGAAGTGCGGTGTACTGCGGTGAAAACATGGAGCCCTACTTGAGGAGCAGAGAGTCGACGGGTACGGTAAACCCGACTACGGATCCGCGGGGACCACATCCGCCTCTAGGTCGGTGCCCCATCTTGCATCCATACCCCCTATTTGAAGATGTAGCGATTGAGGCCCTATTTAGTGCCCATACTCCCCTATCATGGTATGGAAAGTAAGCCCATACACACATATAAGGAGGATTTTGAGGAGGTATGCACAACCTTTAAGGAAGATATGATGGACATGGATTTGCCTTAAAATTTGAAAGCATTCCATTAACCACTAAAGGACAAGGCCCCGAGATTTGGCTTAACTCACGGAGCTAGAACCATTAGAAATTGGGTTGAGGCTGCAGCGAGAGTTTTGAAGAAATTCTTGGTGCCCTGAGACCCGACAATTTGAAAAAGACAAATCCTTACACATTTGTTGCTCTTGACAATGAGAGGTTCTACCGATCTTTAGGATAGATTCATGGAGACCATTAGTGCTTGTCCATCATGGTTTCGACACATGGATGCTTGTAAACCACTTCTATGGTGGTATGTCTCCTGCCATGGGCGGCTTGGAAACTATATGTGGGAAGATTTTACGAGCAAGCACCCCCGATGAAGCCATGGATTTCTTAGTTATGTGGCTGAAACTTCCAAGGGTTGGGATAGACGAGCTTAGAGATATGGAGAAAAGTAGGGCCCTCAGCCAACCCTAGAGGGGGAATTTATGCACTTTTAGAGGACATGGAAATGAAAGCTAGGATTTCAACCTTAGCTAGGAAGGTGGAGGAGCTAGAAGGCAAAAGGCTCCATGAAGTGCGAAGCGTGGCGAAAATCACACGAGCCAATCCATGCACCAATTTCAAGCCCTTTGCCCACCTTGAAGGACTGGTATCTATGGCGCCCGTTGAAGGATTTGATGTCAGAATGTGCAAATCTTAGTAGGTGATACAAGCCACCACAACCTAATGCCCATATGGTAGCCCTCTGATTCAATTGGAGGAATCACCCCAACCTCTCACGAAACCCAATCCCCACACTATGTGCCCTTTGAATTGCCAAACCACGGTTTGGTTCCTCATCTCGAAACCAACCACCACCATCCTCCTCTCTGTAAGAGCAAGCCATATTGAACTTGAAGCGGAGTGGTTGGCAATTTTGTGGAAGAAGCGGGGATCAATGTGCAATTAGCTCGAAAAGTTGACAGCATGGAAAGCACATTGAACAAGAGAATAGATGGCCTAGAGCAATCTTAACCGAAAATTGACAACTTACGTATTCAATCACAAAGATCAGAATTCTTTGGAAGTTTGAGGAAAGAGGAAGGTTCCCTTCCCAAACATTGCAAAATCAGAAGGAGTCCATGAGGTAGGTTCGTGTGGTCGAAGGGAATGGATTGGGGTGAAGGCTATATCACCACGAAAGTGGAAAGAAGTTGATCAGCCCGTACTTAAGCACATTAAGGGAAACTAGGAAAAGGAGAAGAAATGGAGCCCGAACACATTTTACGAAGGAGGACTGATGAAGCATTGCATGCCACCTCCCGGGTTTCCTGACATAGAGGCAAGAAGGGAGTCGTCCCGGCAAAGATGTCTTAGAAGTCTAAAATGGGTGAAGGTTTAACATACCTCTTTTGGACATCATCAAACAAGTCCCTGCCTATGCAAAGTTTTGAAGGATCTTTGCCTGATCAAAAGGGGTTAGGCATTGAGAAGAAGGCATTTCCTAGCCCGAACAAGTCGGTCATAGTAATCAACCAGAGCCAGTCAAATACAAGGATCTGGATCTCCCACAATTTCGAGTCAACATAGGTGGGACTAGCATAGACAAAGGCCTTTGCTGGATTTAGGAGCCGAGTGTGAGACCTCTTTGCCATGCCACTTAGTGTATGACGGTTAGGTTTGTGATTAGTGCCAAAAGTGCTATTTTAGACCACAATTTTTTAATAGGTTTTGAGCGCTTTTGTGTACTAATTGTTGTAATTAACCCGATTTACATATTAAAGGTCCCTATTATTCCAACGATCGCATTTTGTGGCAATTTTTGCGGGTTTTGTGAGATAATCATGCCAAAAGTGTTGGTGATCGAAGCACGAAGAGGTCGAGTCAAACTCGACATCATAGATCGGAGACTAAGAGAGGAAAGAAGAAAAGTGAAGAAAAATGAAGCGGGAAAGAAAATGGAAGAGAAGCGGGAGCAGGTGGCCAATGGAGCAGTGGCGCGGGAGAAACACGGACTTTTTCGCTAGGCTAGCGAAAATTCAACGTGGATAGCGAAATTTCTGATTTATTTATCTCTTGTAATTTAGCTAGCTAGCGAAAATGTCACTATTCCTGCGAAATTATGCATTTCACGCTACTCACAAGAATTTTCGCTAAGCTAAGCGAAATTTCGCTAATAAGTAATTACCCTTTGCCACAAGCGAAAATTCATGATTTTCGCTATCTCTTGAATTCAGTTTAAGCTAACTAGCGAGGATTTTTGAGCATTAAGCGAGTCACTTTGCCAATATTCTTTTGTAATTAATGCCAATAGACTTCATTTTTGGTGTATTACTCCTTGCATGAATTTAAGCCAAAATGTTAGGCTTTCTTGTATTTTCACACATTTGGGTTGGCTATATAAGCCACCTTATAAGTTTGTAACCCTAACTTTAATCTTTCAGTAAATATCTTGAAACTTTCGGCTCTTTTCGGTTTCTCTCTTCTCTCCTCTTTCTCTCCTTTCTTGGTTGCCAAACACCCTCCAGGATGACAACTTGGAGGATGGCGGCTAAAACCCTTCCTTCTTGGAAGTAAAAAGGGTGTTGGGGTGAGATCTTTTGGAGTTCTTTGGTGGTTCCCACACTTTTCATGCGACGGAGTTTGTCATTTTGGTTCCCAAATCTTGACTCCTAGGTTTTAAACTTTTTGGTTTACTTTCTTAGGCCAATACTTGGCAAGCTTTTAGGGTTTAGTGTATTCTTGGCTTTAGATACACTAATATCCATTAGTTGCCCTTCACGAGGCCAACGAGGTTGGTTAAGGGGTTGGGTTTCCAAGCGATGAGTTGAATAGCATTGAATGTCATTAATTTGGCCCAATGCCTCTCCGTGCTTTAGGATCAAGGTAGATATTCGATTGAGAGAATGCGCTGATTTCTTAGATGTATTCTGAGCCTCTAAAATGATATTTATATGTTAGGTTTTCTCAAATTAAGGTTGCATGGCATTTAATGTTATTGATTTGGCCAATACTCTCCATGCTTTAGGATCAGTGCATATTCGGTGAGAGAGAATGCTGTGATTCTTTAGATAGTCTTCTGAGCCTACGAGATGATATTAAATGTTAAGGGTTTTAAAAAAGCGATAAAAGGGCCACAGCTGCATGTTACAATGTTGACTCAAATGGAGTTGTTTCAAGGGTGAGGTTGCTAGTTAAACATAGATAGGTTATGCCATGGACTATGGGTTGCATGTCATAACGAGGAAATAACCGGCGGGGACCTCTCGAGTTAATTAGGATCTTAAGCTCGGTGGCCTTTGCTTGAGTTCTTTTTTCTTATTTTTTCTTCATTTATTTTCGGTTGCAAACCATCCACTTCTGTTTTTAACCAAACCCCAAAATCAAATTTAATTCACCAGTTTTGATTTCATTCAAATCATTTTATGCGACTATACAATGATTAAGGCTGAACCCGTATCTTTGCGGTAAGCTGACTACGGCGTTAGGGAGAACTACGGATACAAATTTTGTTGATTCGGCTCACCTACTTAGTGACACCAGATGAATGGCGTTCTTGGGGATGGTGCCTTGAGTCGCGAGAGTGAGGAAAATTTGTGAAACACTTGGCAGTCCTCATCACAATGCGGTGAATGCTTTATATTTCTTTGTCATTCTACTTTTTCTTTCATAAAAAAAAAAAAAAAAAAGTGTTGCAGGAGAGTTTTTGTGTGCCATATTTCTTTGCGGGAATCCATTCTAGTGGATTTGAAACCTATAAGGCAAAGCGATTCGGGTTACGTGGGGAAATTGAGGCGAGAAAATGGAACCCTATATGAAGAGCAATACGGTCGGGAGGGTAATACTAGGCATATATGACAATGAGGAACTATAGGGACTAGCTACATACCGAGTGTGACACATTGGAGAGGCACTAGTGAATATAGGTCCATGAGGACTACAGAGACCAATGGATGAGTTCACCATATGGTAGTACTTACAGCCATAGTGGAATCACACCCGATTCCTCATAGGAACGAGACCTCCTCCACGATATGATCATCCTGAACCTCCGTTTATACCTCGACTTCCCGACAACAGCCACCCACCCTTATCCCTTGTTGAACAAGCCATCACGAATTTGAGCAAATAAGTGGACAATTTCCTTAGAGAGCAAAGGGTGAGAGTATTTAATCCAGGCCAATCAAGAAGCGGGGCAGGTTGAGAGCTCCTTAAGTCGAGGAATTAGATGGGTTCCCAGTAAAATTGATCCCGAAAATTGGACATCTTGGGGAATCCATCTCAAAGCTCACGTCCGATTTGTTCATCAAGAGGAGGAGAATTTGGAGGATGAGTGCTTAATTGAAACAATTTTAGTTTGGCGAAGGATAAAGCAAGCCTCGAGGAGGAGTTAGAAAGGTGGTGGAATCGGCTCACGAGCTGCGGGATGCCTAGAATTAAGTCATTGCTTTTGGTCATGGAGGGAAAGAAGAGAAGAAATCACTTTGCTACCGTTGGCGAGAAAGAGCGGTGGGATGTGAACGATGGAAGGGACTAGAGCCATCATTCAGCGAGCCCCATAGATTTGGACACCCTTTGCCCTTTGCCAGATGCCAAATACCTTCTGAGTAGCCCCTTCGAGTTGACCAGTATATATTCTACCTTACTTTGCACCCTGACCCTTTCTGCTGACAAAATCCTTTTATGCGACACACACTCCCCTTCATAAGTCCAACCCATCACTGCATGCCATGCAGAACTTTAGGAAATTAGTGGCCATTGCACAAGCTTTTGCCACTACATCAAAGAAGATGGCAACTGCCTACATTGCATGGCACAGTGGTTGGTTCGGGTGCGGGTTCGGGTTTGGAGCACCCGGACCTAGGCATTTCTAAGCTTCCCTCCCCCACTTTTTGTTTAATTTTCTTGTTTCTTTATCATATTTTTAGTTAATTTATGTTTTTAAATTAATTTTGCTTTTACTGCCCAATCTTTCCTAATTTTTCTTGTGTTAATTTTTGCGGTTTGTGTGCAAATTTTAGGCTTATAAATGCAAATTTGAAACACAGATAGAAATCAACAACCGGAGAGCGGCCAGAACTTTTCGCAACAATTGTGAAAATTTATAGTGTCAGCGAATCAAGAAAATTCGCTATGTAGCGAAATCGAAAATTCATTATGTAGCGAAAAATTGAAGTAGCATTTCGCTAGCTATTGAAATTTCGCTAGCATAGCGAATTTGTGTGTGAGTAATAAAATGCAAAATTTCGCTAAGAAGCAGTGTCGCGAAAATTCTTAGTAATCTAGCGAAAATTAGAAAATTTCAGCTAAGATTCTGAAATTTTCCCTAAGATTGCAGAAATTTTCGCAATCCAGCGAAATTTTCATGATCTGGCGAAAATCCCGCGATTTTGACCTCCATTTGTTTCGCGCATAACTTTCATGGGAACTCAGTTTAAGCGTTCTTGGTACCGTTGGAAAGCTTAGAGTGTAGAATCAAATATGGCCAGAAAGAACATTTTTGAATTTTTTGTGAAAGTGTAATTTAAAAAACGGTCCAACTGGTCACTTTTTTTCCTCTCTTTTCTTCTCCTAACTTGTTTATTTGAAACCCAAACGGAGTGAATAAGGTGTTGATGGAAAGCTTGTGAGGTCTCCTATCCAGAAATACAGTCACATCTTATCATGGGTAACACTTTCTTCTCTAATTTCCATTAGGAGCCCCATTTAGGACAAGATGTTTGGGTTGGGGAAGTTAGTAAAAGGAAGTGGATTTGCATTGTCTTTGTTATTATTATTATGTACAAGCCCATTTTGTGATGTTCGGTGGCTTCTTCAGATTCCTTTCTATAAAATTTGGTATACAAAAGCTTGACTTACTTTTTCAAAATTTGGACCGTTTGTAACCCGAACTTTTGAATTTTGCCTAACTTTGTGGTTTGAAAAATTGAAGCTTTGTGATCTATTGATGTTAGATTGGTTCCATGCTTAGTTAGTGAATGATTAGTTGAATTCTTATTGATTTCGACCTTTTTCTTCCACCTTTAATAACCACACAAAGCACATTAGATTTCAATGATAAGAGAATTTGAAAAAGCATGCACCCTCCCTTAATTTGCATAACCTACCCTAGTTTCATTGACCGCCTTTAATAGGTTAAGGACCCCTGTGGAAAAAGAAAAAGAAATGAAAAGAAAAAGAAAAAGAAAAGAAAAAGAATAAAAATTGCAATGCTTTGCCTTGAAACCCGAGCATGGTCCGAGGGGTATACTTGGTCAGAAACCTTTAAGCCGGGTGCCCTAAACCTTCCTTTGGTTGGGGTCGCCCAGGCTTTGTGTTCGTTACATGGGTGGATGGGTGGAGTTTAGCGAGTTGTAGGTGCAATTCTCGAAGTCATTCAGTCAAGGTGGCTTTTGTAGAGTTTGTGGTCGGATTGATCCTTTTGGCTTGATCTTACTAAGCCTTAATTGGTTGGGAGTCCTTCGGTGGACCATTACACGGACTTTGATAAAGTCGAGGTTTAGCATTACACCTACAACCACAAGAATTGTGGAATAGAGGTGGGTCGATCTATTTAGGTTGGTTAGCATGCTAGATCGTGGTAATGGCTAGGTTGGGAGAAGTGCGGTTTAAGCGATTTATTGTTGAGCTAATCAATAAACACTTAGATTTTGGTGGGAAGTTTCTAGTTGATTCAGCACGGGATGGAGACACTTTGTCACTCAATTTTGTATGGTATTTATTCTTTCATGATAGTTGCGGACCACGACTTTGATGATTCTTACTTAGGGTTAGGCATTACTTCTTCCGACACCTTTTGAACTACAGCTTTTGTGCACATAATTTGTTATCTTTTTGTATGCTCTTTCTTTCTTTCTTTCATTGCTAAGGGACTAGCAATGTGTAGGTTAAGGTGTGGTGGGTACTACAGTGCTATTTTGAACCCTGTGCACTATGGTTTAGGCGCTTTTGTGTACTAATTTATTTGTGACAACTTGATTTTCATTAAGGTCCCTATTATTCCCGCGATCGCATTTTGGCAATTTTACGGTTTTGTGAGATAATCATGCCAAAAGTGTTTGAGTCGATCACGCGAAGGAATTCGGGTCGGCTCAGCAGCATCATAGATCGGAGACTAAGAGGAAAGAAGAGAAGAAAAGTGAAGAAAAATGAAGCGGAAAATGGAAGAGAAGCGGCGAGGCAGGTATTGTAGACGATGGCAGCGGGAGAAACTGGACTTTGGCTAGGCTAGCGAATTCAGCGTGGATAATGAAATTTCTCAATTTCGCTATCTCTGTGAATTTACTGGCTAGTAATGTCATATCCCTAAGCGAGTTATGCATTTTAAACTACTCCTGGTAGCTAAGCTGGCGAGAATTTCGCTAGTACTTGAGAATTGCCTTTGCTGGCGAATTAAGTGATTCGCTATCTCTTGGTGGTTTACGCTAACTGGCGAGAAATTTGGCTGATGCGAAATCCTTTGCCTTGTCATGCTTTTGTAATTAATGCTGGCCAGACTTCATTTTTGGTGTATTACTCCTTGCCCTTGAATTTGCTTGAATGTTAGGCTTTCTTGTATTTTCACACATTTGGGTTGGCTATATAAGCCACCTTATAAGTTTGTAACTAACTTTAATCTTTCGGTAAATATCTTGCGCGGCTGTTTCTTTTGAGTTTTTCTCTCTTCTCTCTCCCTCTTTCTCTCCCTTTCTTGGTTTGCGAACACCCTCGAGGATGACAACTTGGAGGATGAGCGGCTAAAACCATATATTCTTGAAGTAAAGGCTCTTTGGGGGTGAGATCTTTAGGTTGCTGGTGGTTCCCACAACACTCATGCGACCCGGAGTTTGTCATTTTGGTTCCCAAATCTTCAACTCTAGGTTTTTAGCTTTTGATTTACTTTCTTAGCAGAGCTGATACTTGCTCGAGCTTTTAGGGTTTAGTGTATTCTTGGCTTTAGATACACTAATATCCGTTAGTTGCCCTTCTGAGCCAGCGAGGTAGGTTAAGGGGTTAGGGTTTCAGCGATAGTTGAATAGCATTGAATGTCGTGGTGTGTCTTGCTTTAGGATCGATTGCGCATATTCGGTGAGAGAATGCGTGATTCTTTAGATGGTCTTTCACGAGCCTCTAAAATGATATTTATATGTTAGGTTTCTCAAATTAGGGTTGCATGGCATTTAATGTTATTGATTTGGCCAATACTCTCCATGCTTTGGATCGGTCATATTACGGTGAAGTCTTGTGATTCTTTAGATGAATCTTTAGAGCCTACGAGATGATATTAAATGTTAAGTTTTATGAGTAAAGGGCCTGGCTGCATATTTTGTGTTGACTCAAATAGAGGTTGTTTCAGGGTGAGGTTTGCTAGTTAAACATAGATCAGTTATGCCATGTGGACTATAGGTTGCATGTCATAACGAGAAATTAACGGGGGACCTCTCGAGTTAATTACAGGATCTTAAACTCAGGTGGCCCAAATGAGGTTCTTTCTTATTTTTCTTCATTTTATTTTCAGTTGCAAACCATCCACTTCCCTGTTTTTAACCAAACCCCAAATCAAAATTTAATTCACCAGTTTTGATTTCATTCAAATCATTTATGCAAAACCCATCCTGTGTTCGACCACTAGACATTTATCTTTGCATTAGCTTGACTCGCGGTAGGAGAATCTGGTCTACAAATTTTGTTGATTCAGCTCACCCTAAATTTACGAATCATTTGGGTGAACTTAAACCTACCAACATCACACTATGTTAGTAGATAGATCGGTAAAGATTCCTAAGGGAATAGTTGAGGATGTCTTGGTGAAAGTAGACAAATTCTACTACCTAGTAGATTTTGTAGTGCTCGACACCGAGCCAATAGAAAATGAGCCCAATCATGTACCAATCATCCTAGGAAGACCGTTTAGCCCTTGCCAATCACGATCATTAATTCTTGGAATGAGTCATACAGCCATTTGGCAACGACATTGGGCTGAACATATTTCACTTGAACCATAACCTGGTAGGTGGCGAAAATCAGTGGTAGATGAAGTTTGTTCGGTGGGTCGAAATGCGAGCTTAATGTCCAGTGCGAGGAAATAGCCAACCAAGGTGAAGCGGTGTTTTGTTATTGCCCACATCGGTAGCCATGCGAGGGCACTTGCTCGGTTGGAATCAACCCGGTGGGAAACATATCGGCCGTGGAAATCGAGCATCCAAAGTTCTTTGCCTGACCCACTGCAGGGGTTGAGGAGATCCTCCTCCTTGACCCTCCATGAGTAATTCAGTGACTTTGGGCTGGTTTGGTGTTCTCATAAACCAAATTGCAGCTCAATAATTTTTGGTTTTTATTTTAATTTGGTCAATTTCAATAATTTTGGCTATTTTTAGTAAGTTTCCGTTTAGTAATTTTCCCTTTTAAAGCGATTTTATTAATATTATTTTATTTTATATTAAATTTTAGATATATTTTATATAATAATTTTTATTTTATTTTTAGTATTATTTAATCTTAATCTTTTGAAAATTCAATCTATGACGACGATTTAGCTATTATGGCGAAATGTGCGGAGTGACTCTTCATTTGCCCTCTTTGCATAAAATGAAGGAGGGGAGGTTTTTTTCAAACACTTCATCTTCTTCCCACACGAGAATCTTTATTTTGGTTTCCTAAGCGCATTTGCGATACAAGCCTGGTCCCGAGAGCCACATGGTTTGCTTCCCTGTTCGCTGCACCGACCCGCGGTCGATGCAGGAGCCGCTTCCACGTAGGCCACTGAGGCGGCGTCACTCCAGCGCCCTTTGCCGCGCCCGAGCCACCGGCCACCACCAGTCGTGCGTGCCCTGGTCCAGTGCCCCTCCCATTGCAGTGTTCCTCAGTGCCCTGGTCCCCTGCCCGCGAGCCCTGGTTCGTCTGTATCCAGGGTTCCTACTGCAGAGTGCCTCATTCATCAGCAGTGAGCCTCGAGTTAGAACTGTCGGTGAGCCACTGATCCGCTTTGGTCGACGAGCCTGCCCTGGTGTCTTTCCCCTCTGACCATGGTGCGCACGGAGGTGGGTCAGCCTCGAGACCTCGAATTCGGGTTCGATTACCGGCGAGAAGCGGCCCCGTGCAGGCTCCAGTCCGGCGGTCCACGAGGCCTCGGGGTTCGAAGGGTACGAGGCGGATGGGACCGGGCCATCGCCCCGGTGCCCGCAGCGGAGATCTAAGAGGGCCGGCCCTCAGCGGGCGTGCTAAGCCGGATGAGTCATCCCTCGTCGGACCTCAGTAGTCTCCGGCCACGTCGGCGGAGCGGCCCTCTTCGCCTCGATTGCGCAGCCTCCGGGTCCCGGGGCGTTATTTGTCGGGCACCTATTAGGGAGCGTCGCGGCTTCGTCGAGAGACTTCCATGGGAGTCATTCTCTGGCGTCCGGCGGCGATGAAACGATCCGAGTGAGGGACTTCGTCACGGTGTCAAGGCACTACTCCCTGCTTGCCATTCGCTGATCACAGGGCGGTTTATTACTGAATTAGTTCTCTGATTCTACTATTCGATGACTTCCCGGGGAGCGCCTAGTCCGCTCGAGCTTCGGTTCACTATAGACGATCGCCCGGGAGTGCTGGGCGCGGATATTTCGAGCGGCGTTAGGCTGCCCGGATCACGCGAGGGCGGTCGAAAGAGGTTCTCGAGTTGGTCTCACCACCTCGGCGGGAGATGGTCGCATTCTTGCAGGCCTGCAATTTGGGCGGTGCTCTTCGGGAGGCAGCTCCCGCCTCGGATCTTTGGCGTCGATCCACTGTTCGAGGACCGGCCTCTTCCCGTGCGGCCACGTCTGGCGTGGGGCCAAATCCTGGAGGCTCTTTCTTGGATCTCAGAGGGATACTGGTTTAGTCCCTCTGAGCTGGTGATGACCTCCTTGATGCATTTTGAAGACAAGGTCCTTAAGTAAGAACTGGTTCATTTGAGAGTCTTCCCACTTCTTTGTTGCCACGACTCTACGAGGAGCCGTAATCACCGAGCACATGGGCTTTAGAGAACCTCGGATTGAGCGGAGGATTCGATGCCCTCGGGTCACAGCCTGGGCGGCGATGGTCATGCCCGTATCTTTTTCTCCTCCGGCCGGCGAAGGGACGGGAGGATCTGGATCGGGAGGCGGGGACTCCCACGGGCGGACAGTCGCCTGAGCGAGGTGGAGAGAGTCCGGTTCCACATATGTCTCCTCCATCTCCTCTTCCCACATGCTACTTCATGGCCTTGGTGATACTCGGCCCATCTTACTCTGACTGGCATTCTCAATTACATACCACGTCCGGTTCGAGAGAAGTTGCATTATGGATCTTTGTATGTTCTTTGGCCCTACCGGGCAGCACGAGGACCGGAGGTTGGCTCGGCTGAGGCCACTCTGGAGTCCTTTGTCACTCCATCTTTACGACGGATCATGACACATTTGGGTATTCGCGCGTTCACGTAGGAGAGGGTGAGCCCGGCTGCCGGCGACGGCTTCTTTGGATATGTTGGCGAGCAGCTGATGGCTGCGGACCCACCACCACCACGGGAATTGGGGTGGTTTGGTTTCTTTTATGATTTTTGTATAGTTATCGGCTTTATCAAACGCCTCTTAATTTTGTGTGGATTCATGTATTAGCCATAGTGTGCGGGTGATATCTTTTGTATGTTTAGCTTTGTTATGCATGTACTAGCCATTTTGGCTATATCAAAAGCTATACAGTGTTATATACAGTATTACACTTTTGCATATCACTTTTTGTGCCCCACTTTGTGTATCCAATTTTTGTCTTCAATTGAACAATTGAATTGCTTTTAATTGGACAATTGAATTGCCTTAAAATGGAAAATTGAAACCCTGTTTGTCACCTTAATGTTAGAACAACTCCATGCATGATTCAGTTTTTGGTCAATTAAGATTCTAGCGTATTCAACTTGAATATTCCCCCTTAAGCTAATTCACACACACGCACACGGATTGTACCCAGTAAATTTTGTGAAGTTATATACCTTCTTTCCTTTTGTAAAGCTAGGCCTTGGCATGTTGGCGACCCATGATGGGTTTGTGTTATCCATATATGAGACCAATGTAGTCTTCCAAAGGAAAGAAAGAAAAAGCAAAAAAAAGAGAAAGAAAAAAGAAAAGAAGAAAAAGAAAAATAAAGTCGTGACACTTTGCCTTGAAACAGAGCAGGTCAGAGGGTATATATAATGAGCCTTTGAAGCAGATGCTTACAGCCTTGAATTGGTTGGGAGTCATAGACTTAGTGTTCGTTACATGTAGGTGGATGAGTGGGGTTTAACGTGTGTGGGTGCTTGATTTTCGAAGTCATTCGGTCCAGGGGTGAAACACAGCCAGAGTTTGTGGTCGGTGATCCTTTTGAAGTGATGCCTAAACCTTAATTGGTTGGGAGTCATCGGTGGACCCCACTTCTGGGCTTTGGTGAAGTCGGGTTTTAAGCATTACCCTATAATGAAGTCAAATAAAGAAAGAAAAGTGTAGCTATTCCTATATGGGTTGTTATTAGCTTAAGGCCATGCATTAGCTAGGTTGGGAGGATAATTTTGCAATTTATTGACTCAATGCGATTACATTAAGAACCATTGGAGCTTTGGGTGTAAATTCGGGTTAGGGAACCATGGATCGATGTTGACCTCAAATTGTTCTTGTATGGTTTGCCTCTCTCGCTGGTTTCAAACTTGGTATCAATTCTTCATTTTAAAGGTAATGCTTATTTGGCACACATACACCTTTTTGAACCATAGACTTTTGAGAAAATCCACTTTACATACATGTCCTTATTGTTTGACTATTGCTAAGGGACTAACAGCGTCGGTTGGGAGTGTGATTAGAGGCCCAAAGTGCTATTTTGAGCCTATTCGAGATAGGTTTGGGTGCTTTGCGCACTAATCGTGTCAGTTAAGCTGATTGAGGTGTTCAGGTCACTTAGTATCACTTATGCCATTTCGGGGTTATTTTTGGTTATTTTGCGGGTTTTGCATACCTTGGGAGTTCGATATCGAGATATGTGAATATGAGATTGAAACTATTTTTCAGCCATCACAAAATACGAGATCACGATAAAGAAATGAAGGCAAAATGATGAAAAGTACTGATGCGAGTAGAAAAAAGAAGTGCGTCAAACCGTGATGAAGAAACGGAGCAACCCGGAAATTTAAGCTATGATTCTGAAATTTTCTTGGGATTACGAAAATTTCAACCATAAGCGAAATTGGGAAATTCCATTGGAAGCTAGCGAAAATTCGCTACATAAGCGAAAATCAACATTACTTTGCTTGAGAATTCTCCATTTTAGCTATCTCTCACCAAATTCGCTAGGCTAAGCGAAATTTATTTAGACTAGCGAAATTCCTTTGTGCATAAGCGAAAAATTTGTGATTTAGCTATCTGCGTACGTTGCTAGGCTAAGCCCGAATTTTAAGCTATCTAAGCGAAATTATCTACCTGCAAATTCTTGCCCTGTCAATTTTGTGTAATTAATGCCCGAACGACCCGTTTTGGTGTATTACCTCCTTGTCCCTTGAGCCAATATGTTTAGGCTTTCTTGTATTTTCACACTTTGGGTGGCCTATAAACCCCCATGATTTTGTAACCCTAGAGCAGGAAGCAGCGAAATTGCAACTTTATGCGACTTTTAATTTTTCAATAGAGCATGACTTTCATTTTAGGGTTTGCTTTTCTCTTCTCCTCTCCTCTTTCTTTCATTTCTAAGTACACTTGAAACACCCCCTTGAGGATGACAACTCAAGGGATGCTTAGCAACTAAGCCTTTCTTATGAAAGAGGAAGGTGGCTAGCTTGGTCATGGGGCGATTGCGGTGGTCCTCATGTTTAAATGCTAAGTCTTGTATTTATGGCTCCCGGCTTTTCAAATTAGGGTTGAATATCATTAATGTCATTACTTTGGCCAATACTTACCATGCTTTAGAAGTGCAGTGCATACTTATTGTTAGATGCCTTTGTTATTCTTTAGATAGCCTTCACGAGCCTTTGGGGAAATGAGGTTGAGTGTTAGGGTTTCAAGCGAAAGAGTACGTGAGAGTGCATATTACCTGCGTTGACTCAAATAGGAGTGATTCACAGGGTTAGGTTTTACAGTTAAACAAGATCCAGGTTATGGCTTTGACTATATGTTATTTGCCATGATGAGGATATGACGGGGACACTTGTTGGCCATGTTATCAAGTTAGTGACCTAAACCTTCAAGGTTACATTTCACAGTAACTTTAAGCTTTGCGGTTAGTCGTAACTATCCTGATCTCCCTTTGTTTTTTGAGGCAAAGTCAATCAAACTAAAGCCTCACCATTTCAACAACGATCGAGTCATTCATAGGATGAAAACCCATCCCAGTGTTCGGCCCTAGACCACTATCTTTGCGATAGCTTGACTACGGTAGTAGGGGGAACATAGGAAACAAATTTTGTTGATTCCGCTCACCCTACCGTGGCACGAATCAATGGTTGCTTCACTTTCCCATGTGGCTTCCTCTGTCTTATGGTTTCTCCACAATACTTTGACCAATGGGATTTGCTTGTTCCGCAATTCTTTGACTTCTCGAGCCAAGATCTCTACAGGCTCTTCTTCGTATGTTAAGTCTGGTCTAAGCTCAATAACTTCCGAAGAGACCATGTGATGGGTCTGACCTTTATACCTCCTTAACATTGAAACATGGAAACAAGATCTTTTCCAACTCTAGAGGTAAGGCTAGTCTATATGCAAGCTGGACCCACTTTCTGGATCACTTCATACTTCTTGATGAGCCTAGGGCTCAACTAACCCTTTTTCCCGAATCTCATGACTTTCTTCCAAGGAGAAAATTTTAAGAACACTTTCTCACCGATTTCATATTGATTTTTTTTTTCTCTTCAAGTCAACGTAATACTTTTTTCTATCAGTGGCTACCTTTAATCTTTCTCTGGTCATTTTCACCTTTTCCTCAGTCTCTTGAATCAAATCGGACGTGCTTTCTTCTCATAACTCTGTCGAACCACAGTAGGTGTTCTGGCTCACTCTAATAGAAAGTCGTAGGTGCCATTCAAATACTCGGCTAGAAGATTTATTGTTATACCTAAAAATTCAGCTAAAGGAATATGTTTATCCCAACTACCCTCATAGTCGATCACCTGACTTCTCATCATATCTTCTAAAGTTAGACACTCTCTGGTGTCCATGTCTGGGTGGAAAGGCTGTCTTGAAATTCAGTCGAGTGCCTAAAACCTCTTGCAATTTTCCCCAAAATCTTGAGGTAAACCTCGGATCTCTATCTAAAATGATAGACACTAGAATCCCATGTAACCGAACAATATCCTTTATGTAAAGCTATGTCAACTTATCAAGTGAATAGTCAATTCTCAGCCCCAGTAGGGAGTGGCGACTTAAATCAATCGATTACCCGCGACCCCGAACTAAATCATGATTTCTCATTATCAATGGTAACTTGACAACAAAATCCATTGAGATTCGGTCCCATTTCCACTTAGATATTCTAATAGGCTGCAACAATCCCGAAGGAACTTAATGTTCCGCTTTCACTTTCAGTCACACCATACATTTGGTCAACAATTTCAAAACATATCTCTTCATTCCAGGACCACCGATTAGCTAAGTCTTTAAATCTGATACATTTCGTCTTTGTCGGGATGCATAGCAAAGGATCCATTGTGCCTCTTCAAGAATGGATTTCTTCAACTCATCATCATTGGGTACACAAACTCGGTCTCTATAATACAAGAATCCATCCTCATTCACTAAAAACTCAGTTTCTTTCCCCTCTCTATTCTAACTTACAATTGCAGAAATTTTCTCATCACTCTTTTGTGCCTCTAGCATTCGATTTAACAAATTCGATTTTGCTATCAATTCCACTACTATTGTATCGTCGTCTGATAATGACAAATGAGCATTCAATGCTCATAGTGTTTGTACTGACTTTCTACTCAGAGCTTTTGTCAGTACATTAGCTTTCTCGGGATGGTAGTCGATCACACAATCATAATCCTTGATCAATTTCATCCAACTACATTATCTCAAGTTTAGCTCTCGTTGCAATGGCAAATACTTAAGACTTTTGTGATCAATGTAGATGAAACACTTTTCTCCGTAAAGAGAGTGTCTCCATATTTTCAATCTGTGAACACAATGGCAGCGATTCAAGTCATGCACAGGTATTCTTTCATGCGATCAAGCGCCTTGAAGCATAAGCTACCACTTTACCCTCTTTGCATAAGGACATCTGTCCATTTAGCGAAGCATCACTAAAGATCACATATTCTTTCGTGATCGGTTGAGTAAGAGATCGAACCTCGGTCGAGAATGCTTTCAACTTTTTCAAAACTAACTTGACATTTTTCACTCCCTCAAATCATTCTTTGAATTAATCTATCGAAGTTGTAGTCATCGAAAAAACCTTACTTGAACCTTCTATGAGACACACTTAAGCTTAGGAAACTATGCGCCGTGACATTTCTTGGTGGTTTCCATTCAAGAATCGCTTCTATCTTACTTGGATCCACCGTAATTCCTTACGATACAATGTGTCGAAAGGACCACATCCCTCAACCAAATTCACTTACTCATTTTTCATACAACTGTTCCTTTCTCAAGGTTTCTAGCACTACCCGAAGGTGCGTATCATGATCTTCCCGATTCTTTGAATACATGAGGATGTTGTCTATAAACACCACGACAAACCGATCTACATACGGTGGAAAAACATGATTCATTAAGTCCATGAAAGCCTCTGGTGCATTTGTCAACCCAAACGGCATTACAAGGAACTCATAATGTCCATACCGCGTTCTAAATGTCGTCTTATGCACATCCTGATTACTACCCAAATAGTGCTATTTTACACCCTTATTAATATAGGTTTTGAGCACTTTTTGTGTACTAATCAACCTAATTAACCCAATTGGCATGTTAAGGACCTAGCAAAGCTACTAATCAAATTTTGTGGCAAGTTTTGTTGTTTTTGCAGGCTTTTTATACCATAGATAGGGATTCAGCTCAACCATGGAGAATCAAGTTCAACTCATAGGCTATGAATCAAAAACGAGAAAGAGAAGCGACAAAGCCGGAAGAAATGGACGGGGTGCAAAATTTTCATAGGTTGCGAGTCGCAACTCAAATTACTCACCCCATGTGCCCTTTGTTCGCTAATCCTGCTTTGCTTTTGACTTTTTGACTTCTTTGTCACTTTTTGGTTTTCTTCCTAATTTACCCCCATTGTAATAGTGTTTGTTATGTTATTTTTGTAATTTATAAAGGGGTTTGGCTATAAAAGCCCTAGACAAGCATTGTAACGGGGCATCTTCTTCATTAATAAAGTTTCTTTTTAGGAAGCTTTGACTCTTCACTCTTTTCACGATTCTCATTTTCTCTCCTTTTCTCTCACTTTACGCGGCTGACCCAGACACCCTCAGGGATGTGACTCGAAGGATGAGTGACTAGAACCTCTTCTCCCCTTGAAGAGGCTCACCCAGGTGCGGGATCACGAGGGCGGGCTAGGAGTTCCATGTTTTCACACAGTATCCACCTAAGATTCTTGTTCTCCCTTTTTAACTTTAGGTTTGATCCCTTTTGGAGTCACCTTGAATGGATTTATTACTTGGTAGCTTTTGGGCTCGTTGGATTAGCAATGTTAGAACCATTGATGTTCGTTAGTTATCATTTATGAGCCATTGTAAGGTGAGTGAGTGACTTGTGTGTTTAACGAATAAGAGCTTTAATGGCTAGTGACTGCCATTTTTAAAGAGATTTATTGGTCGAGTTTTATAGTTAAATGAGGAATTTGGTTCGAGGAGATGACATCGTGATGCAAGAATCAAGGCATGACTTCTAAGGCTACTTGATTAAAGTTCCAAAAAGGTAAGATTTGAGAGCAGAAGAAAAGAAGATCAAGAGTGCATTCAATATGCTAATTCAAGTTCTAGAAGAATCTAGCCATATTTGGAAGGTTTTCTAGATCAAATTGTATGGCTTGCTTGCTAAGTTATTTACTTTCCTTTTAGTTTATTTATTTATTTCCTTAGTTTATTTGTATTTAGATTTGTTTCCTTTTCTTGTTTTAGGTGTGATCTAGGTTAAAGATTACAGTAGATATTTTGTTTCTATTTTGTAGCCTATATAAAGATATGTTTATAATGTAATTATATAGAAGTTTTAATCATTAATAAAATTGAGATTTTATCTTCCTCTTTGGTTCTCTTAAGACACCCAGACTTATCGGATTTTAGTAGGCGTTCATCCTATCGACTTATCAATCAACCTTTCCATAGTTGGTTATGGCGTCTTCATTCCATAGACTTATCAATCGAATCTCCATCACCGATTGTGGCGTCCTCATATACCAAGTTTCTTGCTTCCTTATAAGCAACGGGTTGCGGTCATCCATCAAAGCCGAATACTAGGGCGGTTCTTCCAAGCTAATTCGATCACGGGTCTCCTCACAAGTTGACGGGGTTCGTATCAATAGGTCATCCTCCTCAATGAGAGGAAAGGACCCTGGAAACCCTCAGTTGCCCTATGAATCCAACCCCAGTGACCTAACACTTCAAGGAGTTCTATTTTACATTTTTTTAACTCACTCTGTTTTTAGTTTCCAACCATTAAAACCCCCCTGTTTTTACCAAACCTTAAAATCAAATTGAATTCCCCAAATTGAACCTCCTTGCCTTAAGTCATTTTGTCTGAACTCATCCACGTGTTTGACCCCTGGAGCCACTATCTTTTGTAGTAGCCATGCTATTTGTAGGTGGAATTAGGTTTATAAATTTTGTTGATTTGGACCACTGGCACCTGAAATCCATCCGCGTCCTTAATCCTTATTTGATGATACGGTCGTAGGTGATCTTCGAAAAAGACACTTGCACCTTTCAATTGATCCGAACAAGTCATCAATTCTAGTACTTGGTGCCTTGTTCTTCCAACATCATCTATTAGGTTGCATATAATCAACACCTGGCCAAAGTGTACCATCTTTCTTCTTAACAAAACCTTTGGAGCTCCCATGGTGATACACTCGGACGAATAAATCCTCAATGAATTCTTGCAACTAGGCTTCAACTCTTTTATCCATCCTTGTAGCACCCCTTTTGGTCGGCAGGATTGGCGAGTCCAAGCCAGAATCAGGGATATACGGTTCCAACATATCACTTTATCGAAAACACGAGCGTTGACTCGATTGGCATAAAAAGCCCTTTCAAATATGCGAAAGTGTTTTTAAAGGGGTAGGCCCATTATCATTACATTTATACAAAAGTACAGTTACTATAAAGGCATATCAAGCCTTTTTAAAATGATTTACAAATTAGATGGTCATAAATTGTTTTTACAAAATATCAATGTTAAAAAAAAATGGAGTGAATGCATATGTCAGAGCATACCCTACAAATCTTTCTCTATGACTCGACGCTCCTCGATCTTGCCTTTCATTCTTGTTCAATCGGTACCTGTGCATAGGCAACACTACACGCTAAGCATTCTCATGCTTAGTGGTTCTATACAATTCAATTCTTCTGTTTTAGTTTAAGTCAAATCATGCAATTTTACTAAACAAAAATGTCAAATCTTTTTGGATGATCAATGTCAATACAATACATATACTTATTTCATATACAATCATTTATGGTTCATTGATCATTCCAATTATACACTTTCATATGCAATAAATCATTTATAACCAAATCATGCATTTTACAATGCTCTTTTCATTTCAATTTGCAATCAGGCTTTTCAATTCCAATATATCAACAATCTCAAAGTCAATTTAGTTCTGCCCTTAATGAATTTAACCTATGTTTTCGGTATACATGATATTGGAATCACCGGCACGGTCCCGCTAGGCTACAAGCCAATATAAAAACATTTGTTTCAACACGATTCAGTCCTACTCGGTTGTTATTTGGTTATGTCGGTCGTGAACACTGCCAGATCTTGTCCATTTAAGGCTGCGTCCCGAGTGACACATCAATACGTTTGTTCGTAGTACTACTAATTTGACCCTTATTGGTATACCATTCTATCCTTAATACGAATTAAACAGTTAACATTCTATTAAGGGCACTCAAATCCTATATAGCAAAATACTGTACAATATGTACATTTGTATAAACAGTTCATTTTCAATACTCATACAATTTTCATATGCAAACATTTCACAATCAATTGCCTCAAATCAATTAAAACAAATCAATATGCTTTTCTTATACATTTAGAACAAACATTTCAAATCTTGAAACGAGAATAGGAGAAGATAGAACAAACCCAATCTATCTCTTTTCTTTTTGCGCGCCTTCAGTCTCGATCCTAGGTTAGGTGATCCTCACGACCCCCAGCAAATCACACACATCACATTTTAGTAAACTAACACTCGCACTTAACGATTAGCTTGGCCTCGACGGCGAAAGTGCGGTACATTTTCGTTTAGTTTTATCCTTATTTGAACCCCATTAATCATTTTATTAGGGTCCTTAAACTATCGATTGTGCGAATACGGTGATCGAAACAAAAATCAAAAAAAATTCTCGTACATGACGGTAAGCTACGTCAAATGTATGATGTGCTCTGTTGTGGCATACAGGGTGCCATTTGTCACCTCGGCCTCAGCCGGTGGTATCCCACGCAACAGGCGTAGGTCTGCCGCGGCATAGGTTCCTACGTTGTAGGCGTAGGAGCAGATAATGCGATTTTCACTGGTTTGCACTTTTACGGTTTTTCTCCAAAATCCACCCCTCACATAAAAACAAAACATAGGAATCACTCCCAATAACATCCTAATATCATCCTAAACCGACATGAAACAAAACCCATTGGATGGATTAGGGTTTTTCTAACCCAAACATCAAATACAACTTTCTAGGGTTTAGGTTCATATCTTAAATCCCTTTGCACTTGAAGCCCTAGCCTTTTTCCTTCTTCCTTCTTGCAAGATCGTGAACAAATGGAAGGATTTACACAACAATCCCTCTTCTCCTCCAAGAACCCTAGCTTCTCTCTCTCACTTTGCTCTCTAACACGTTTTTGCCCAAATGCACAAATGTGCTCTTGTAAGACCACATTTGGTCTTATTCCTCATTTTAAGTGTAAGACCATGTTTGGTTACACACAAATTCCATTTCTCATTTTTCTCCTTTTCGGTCTTAATTTCACTTTCATTTATCATTTAATTCACTTTAGCATTTAAGCTTATTCTATTCTTAACCCTTAGGTCCTCATTTTACAAATTTCCATTTTTGCCCTTTTTACACTTGGGTTATTTCCAGGTTCAATCAATTCTCATTTAGCACATAATCATTTAAGCAATATTCATTTAACAATTCCCGAAAAATACCCAAGTTGTCTCAATTTATACCCGGAATATATAATAATTTTTATTATAAAAATTCTAGGGTATTTTTGGGGCGCTACAATTGGAGCCATTCTATATGATGTAATGGATGTCGAAGTGGCACTCGGAACAACGTCAATTGCGAACTCAATCTCTCTCTATGGAGGCAATCCTAGCAACTCCTCCAGAAACACATTCGGATAATCACAAACTGTAGGGATGTCTGATAAACTAGGCTCTGCCTTTTTCGTATCAATCACATATGCCAAGTAGGCTTCACACCCTTTCCGAACCATCGTTCAAGCAGTGGCGGCAGATATCACATTAGAGAGGTGGTTCCACCTCTCGCCGATAAAAGTCACTTCCTCGCCACTCAGTGTCCTTAAGGTCACTCACTTCATTCTATGGTGCATATTGTGTTTAATTGAAATAAAGAGAGAATTGCATAGAACCACTAAGCATGAAAATAAAACTTATATATTTTTGGTTTCATTACAAAAAGGATCAAATAATGTCATGGGATGAAATGTTTGCATGAGACGGAGCGTTTACTTATACTCACCGATTAAGATGACTCACAGACTCTAAGGTCTTTGCTCTTGTCCACAGTCACTTTCGGTACTGCGATAATAAAAACAACGCACTAAGAATTTTCATGCTTAGTGGTTCTATGCAATTCTTGTGATGCCCCTAACTCGGCACCCTATGTCAGGCTAGGGTGTCTTTTTTTTTTTTTAATTCTTGTTTACTATAAACTTGTTCATTCCTATACTGTTAAACATTTAACTTGAAATATATTTTGTAGCAGCGGATTACAAAATATATTCAAACTCCATTAATGGGAGTGTTCAACATATAAAAACTTTACAT
The DNA here is from genome assembly GCA_016808115.1 of Tetrastigma voinierianum. Taxonomy (NCBI): domain Eukaryota; kingdom Viridiplantae; phylum Streptophyta; class Magnoliopsida; order Vitales; family Vitaceae; genus Tetrastigma; species Tetrastigma voinierianum. The sequence continues at coordinate 226,720 of JAEQBH010007076.1, forward strand.
TGTTTACAAAAAAAAAAATATACATATACAAAATAGACCATAGAGGTTTTCAGTTGGCACCTAGTATTGTGTTGACTGTTGTTGCTGATGCGGATTATCCGGGCTTCTAGTTCCTTCTTTTGTACCTACACAGATGAAACACCCTTGCTAAGCTTATAGCTTAATGGGAATAAATACATATAGACGACCTTTAATCAAAGTTATCACACTTTAGACAACTGCATATAACTTTAATATTCATTTACATATACACATGCTTATTCATGTTTTGAACATATCATTTATAGATATGCTTCTACATATATCATACTTATTCGTCTTATCATGTTTCATTCCATATCATCTTTCATTTACATTTTGTTTCTTGTACTTATCCGCTGTTCATTATCATCACATAGCAATGCTATGCTTCTCATATCATGTCATGTCATTTTACATATTCTTTGTCATTTATCTTATGTTTCATGCACCATAAATACCTTAGAAAGTGAATGCGGAAAGAAGCGTATGTACCGAAGGTACTATCACTATACGGGACGAGTGATCTCTATACGCCTTATTGTTAAACGGGGCGTATAATGATCAAGCGGGATCTATATCATCGACCCAACGAGGGCCTCGATGTCACGTAAGCGTATGCGCAGCATTTATCCCTAGGCATGCTTATCTATCCGACTACTATAGTCATAGCGGGCAATTTATTTATGTTTTCTTATAACAATCTTTCAAGTATTAGAAAAGATATCTCATATACATGAATAACTACTGATATCATGTATACTTATAGAGATATCCATTTATCAAATAATCTCTTATAAACATTTATTTGTATTTTTCATATAACAAAATTATACGTGTATTCTCTTTAGCTTTCATAACACATGTTATCATGATCATATTACTATGATGCATTATTTCATATAACAATACATTTATATAACCTTTATACAATTTCAATTTCCATAACAAATTCTGCCTAAACAATTCGAGGCAACCTAAGTCCACATTTTCCTACGAGTTTTGACCATGTGTAAGTTGTTAGAGAAAGTGATGTCTTATTCTTATCAATATCACCATATGTCTTAAGTTTCTTATGGTTCAAAAATCATGTCATTTGGACTTTTAATTTGGGAGATATGGTCTAAACATTCTAAAACTGCTCCTGGACAGTTTCCAGGAACATAATATGGAATTGTGCCTATATTTGAAAATTGTTTTGGAATGATAGAGACATAATTTGACCATAATTTCTTCATGAAAGTTGTTCTCCCAGATGTTTAGTTTGTACAAAAAAATTTGAATCAACTCATTTGGACTAGTATAACTCAAGTTATGATTTAAACAATAAGATTACTCCGATTCGAGGAGAACATTACGAAGGCAGATTCCGAGGGCCAAATTGTTCCCTTACTTTGACAAATTTTATGGGTCCAATGGGGTCCAAATTTGGATACACTTATTCAAGGAAGATTTGTTCTCCTAGAATTCTAGTTTATCCAAAAATTTGAATTACTCAATTTGGATAAGTGAAACTCAACTTATGGCCCAAATACCAAAACTGTTCTGAAACCCAAAACTGTATCAGAATTGACCTGAAAATAAAGCCTCAATTTGATGAATTTCTAGGTGCATTAGGGTCCAAATTTTCATACACATATTTCAAGGAGATTTTTTCTCTCATAAGTCTAGTTTACCTAGAAATTTGAATCACTCAATTTGGATGAGCGAAAATCAACTTATGGCCTAAATACCAAAACTATTCCGAGACCCAAAATTGAATCAGAATTGACCCGAAAACAAAGTCTCACTTTGATAAAATTATGGGGGCATTGTGGTCCAAATTTGCATACACCTATTTCAAGGAGATTTGTTCTCCTAGAAGTCTAGTTTACTCAGAAATTTGAATCACTAAATTGGATGGTGATGCTTGAGTGTATTTAAACTCATTCTTTGTGGGTTTAAAAAAAAGCAGAACAGCATCTCCCTTAAAACCAGCATTTCTCCTATACAAATTTTCCTCCATTGAGGACCATAATCAAACCAAACAACCATATAACATGATGTGAGTTAGAGTTTTTCCCTGTAACCTACATATAGACAAAAGAATTTGGTTGGAAAATTCCTAACGAGCATAATTCCATACATGTTCTAAACAATTCCAACCAAGTATTTCATACAAAAGTTCCAAACATTCCATACCTTGATTTCTTCTTCTTCTCTTCTCTTCTTCTTTTCTTCTTCTTCTTCTTCTTCTCTTCTCTTCTCTTCTCTTCTCTTTTCTCTCAACCGATTTGCCCTAACAAAAGCAAAAAAGGAATTCCTTTTAAACCCATGTTTGGCTTTATCCAAGTTTGCCTAATTTTTCCCCTTTTTGCATTTTGGTCATTCATTTCATTTTATTCTCAATTTAACATATCAAAATCCTACTTTGGCATATTATCTTCTTGTATTATGACCCTTGGGTCCGGAATTGGTAAATTTCTAAGTTACCCTTGACCCTTGTATCAATTCCGGATTTTTTTTCTTATTTTATTTTTTTAGCATTATTTTATTCCGGAAAAATATACATTTACTTTTATTATACCCAAAACATGTTATAAAACTGTCATGGTATAATTTGAGGTGTTACAATTCTCTCTTCATTTCAATTAAACACAAATATGCAGCTTTTCTGAAACAATGTTTTTGCACAATTTCAATAGTCCATGTAATATACATTATATATGTGCTTATTTCACATACTTTCATTTGCAAATCATTTAATCACTTCAAAGTATACAATTTCATATGCAATATTTCATTCGAAACTCAAATCATGCATTTCATACATTTACTTATAATTTTGACCTTAAACGAATTTAACCATTTCTTTCGGTGCCTAGGATAACATAATCATCGTCACGGTCCCTCTAGGCTGCAGACCGGTAGAAAAAATATTTTATAACACACAATACAGTCTTGTTGGGCTACTGACTAGTTAATTAAAAATCATTGTGTGTACACCACCGATATTGTCCCACTGGGCTACGGATCGATATGCCACTATATTTCTTCGTTCACAGTATTGCTAGTTTGACCCTTATTGGTATACCAATCTATCCTTAACTCGAATATGACGAATAACATTTTATTAAGGGCATTAAAACTATGTTATAGTAATTTACAATATTGTATATACATTTATACCCAAATAATACATTTTGATGCTCATGCAATTTTTTTAGCAATGCATTTGAAATCAATTTTCCCAAATCGCAAAACAAATCACATATCTGTTTTCTTGTCGTTTCCTGCGATCACAAAACTTGAAATAGAAGAGAGGTAAGGAGAAACAAATCCAAAAGGTTGTCGACTCCTCAATTCCTATCCTCAATCCGGATTCTTGGGTCGGGCTTCCTCGTATTACCAGCCCACCCCAATCATCACGATTAGAGGAGCAATATTAGTTTGCTATTTGGGTTTCTAGTTATGGTTGTTTCTACCCAACTTCCTTCAAGTAAAATTTTTTGGAAACAAATGAGCCACATTTTACTGACTTTCTTCAAGTCTATTGTTCCCCTATAAATTTATTTTTGTTGAAATTGTAATCATCCAATTCGAACAGCTGAAACTCTAAGATATGTTCAAAACAACGGGACTACTCTATTTTCAAAACATAACCAGAATTTGCCCGAAAATAGAGCTTCCTTTGAGAATTTGTAGGTCCAACGAGTGCAGAGATTTGAATACACTTATTTCAAGGAGATTGGTTCTCCTAGAAGTCTAGTTTAACCAAAAATTTGAATCACTCAATTTGGATGAGTGAAACTCAACTTATGGCCTAAATAACAAAACTATTCCAAAACACAAAAACTGTACCAAACTAAACCAAAAATTGTTAAACAGAGCCTCAATTTGACGAATTTTTGGGTCCAATGGAGCCCAAATTTGAATACAATTATTTCAAGGATATTTGTTCTCCTAGAAGTCTAGTTTACCCAGAAATTTGAATCACTCAATTTGAATATTGAAACTCGACTTAAGCTTTAAATACCAAAGCGTTCCAAAACGCAAAACTATACCAAACTTAACCATAATTTTCCCCGAAAACAGAGCCTCACTTTGATGAATGTTTGGGTCCAATAGGGTCCAAATTTGAATACACGTATTTCAAGGATATTTGTTCTCCTAGAAGTATAGTGTACCCCGAAATTTTAATCACTCAATTTGGATGAGTGATGGCCAAGCTATGGCCAAAACAAAAAGATGGGTTTTGGAAAATTTTGATAGCATCTCCCCTAAAACCCCAACATTTCCTTGATAAAAAAATTCCTCGAAACCAATCCCCTGGCAAAAGCACTTTGAAGCTAACCCGCTGGCCGATCTACAACCATTTAAAACACTTCTATTAGGTTGGGGTTTTCATCAGAGCCAAACACAACATTAAGGTGGTTAGGGTTAGTTTCATACCTTCAATCTCTTTCTTTTCACTTCCTTCTTCTTCAGCTATTTCTTTGTTTGGCCCCGTCCTGAGAGCCTGAGAAGCCGGCTTATTCTCCTCTCTCGCTCTCAGCAGGTGCCCTAGTTCTCAATGTGAAGATATGCCCAAATGATAAATAATATTCAAAGATCAATTTTTGGTCTTAACTCAAAACCTTTACTAAGCCTTGTTTGGCTAGCACATTATCTCCTCATTTCTCATTTTTACATTTTAATCTTTCTTTTCTCTTTCATTTTCTATTCAACTTATTACCCTTCTTCCATTTTGGCACATACACTTCTCATTTATGACCCTTGGGTCCTTATTTATACATTTTACCAATTTAACCTTAATTCTTTTATAATTTCCAGGTTTTATCATTTTTTTTGTTCTTTAACAATATAAATTCCGGAAAAATACAATTTAACTTATTTTATACCCTAAACATATTATAAAACTGCTAGGTTATTTTTAGGGCGTTACATCATGCAGCGGTAACAGGCTAAAATGAGGAGTGATAAAGCTGAACATAATGACTTCCATAGAAGAAAAACTAGATGCATTGATGAACAAGATGAGAAACCAAGAAAGAAGAATGCACTCAACACATGAAGTGGGAACAGTTGAAAGAAATGAGTAGAAAATTAGTACTGAAGAAGGACTAGCCCATGAGGGTCCTTATCAAGTTGAGAAGGCATAGTTTCTCAATGCTAATAGAAGCTACAACTTTAAAGCCAAACCTCGAAACTTACCTACACTACACACCGGCCTTGAAACTGTGAGAATTTCTCGTATGGACTGCGGCATATTGATGGTAATAAACTCTATTTTAATCCATTTTTCTGACATTTTTAGTGTTTTCAGAGTTTTTAATGCCAAATTATGGAATGTTTACAAACTTTGTGTTTTTGCAGGAGTTAATTCAAAAATAGAGATTTCAATGAAAAAGAAAAAGCGGCAAATACGGCGGTCTCACGTCGCGATAGACTTTGGGTTGCAACAAGCGTCTAAGCAAGCGGCTAGAACTATGTTGCAACAATATTTTGTGTCGCAACACGAGGATCTAAAGTGCTTGAGATGAGCTAGGTACTTAACAAAGGAACTGACATGTAGCGACAAGAAATGGGGAAGAGCCAAGCGGGACAGATCGGTTATGTTGCGAAATAATGAAATATCAAGGTAAGTCTATGTGTGAGAATCTACTGTCGGCTTGGTCTTACAACTTTGGAAGGAGCTAGTTGAGGCAGGAAGAAAGCACTGAAAGAAAGTTCGAAGTCGTGACAAGAGGGTATGTCGGCGACAAAGCGATGCTTACTTGTTGAAATGGCTGGTGTGACAAAAAGACAAGCGTTGCAACATACTTCAAAAATTTGAGAAGAAATAAGTCTATGTCGCGACATGGATCTTAATGTCGCAACACATAAATAAGATGAACAGAGAGAAACAAGGTCGTGATAGACTTCTCTATGTCGCGACAAAGATTTCAACACAATGCAAAGAAGTTCTGTTGTGATAGAACAAACTGGGTCGTGACAGAATGATTAAGCTGAACACAAAAGAGTCTTGTCGCGACATGAAAATTGGGTCGCGACATCAAATATTAACAACATCAAGAAGTCATGTCGCAACATCATAATAGAGCTGCAACAAGAAGTCAAGCTCAATGGCAACAAGCCTCTTATCGTGACATGAGAATCAGGTCGCGACAGAAATGCAAATAATACAAGACAGTGTTGCAGACTTTTAGCACGAGCGGAGATCTTTGTCGTGGCATGGAAACTTGAGTGGCGACACTGACTTGCGAAGTACACTTTGAGCGTATTTGTGACATGATTATCGATGTTGCGACATAACTATTTAGAATGCATAAAATATTATCGCATGAAAAGGAAACTGTCGCGAAAATAAAGTTATCATCTTTGAAGAAAGAAGACCGTCGCAGAAAATATGTTGTATCATGACTAAAAGCGAAGGAGCACAAGATCTTCAAATTTCTTGACAGACGTATACCCACAACAAAGACATAAAACTGCGCTGACCTGACTTCTAGGTCCTGACAGGAGAAGGCAGAATTTGAATATAAATTTTAGGGATTCACATAGCCTTAATTTTAGGGCTCAGGCTTTTTAGACTCATAAATAGAAGCATTTGAAAAGCAAGGCAATCGATCAACATTGAACGAACAAGAGTACTTGGGGAGCTAAAGACTCTTTTGTATTATATTTTTCTTTCCTTTTCTTTTCTTTTCCTTTTATTCATAGATTAGATTTAGCGTTGGATTTTTTATTCATTTATTGGATCTGAAACAGTAAATTGTTCAGAAGTTTTGAAGTTGAAATTTGATGCTGAAATTCATTTACAATTACTGTTGGAATTAAATGAACTCCAAAAAAAAGTTGGAACTCATTTCTTCAATTGATTGTAGTTGCAGTGGAATTTTCCTGATCAGTATTTCAGTGTATACTGTAATCCAGTTATCGAGAACACAACTTCCGCTGGGAAAGATCTTATGTTAGTTATGGTCTTTTCTGCACAATGAGAAGAATTTCCTGAGTTGAATTTTGAATTTATTTGAATGATGTTGTTCTTGAAATTATTTGTTCCCAATTTTAGTAGCTTATACCCATGAAAGGACTATTGTCTGGCTCTGATTTCCAGGAGGCCCTCTGAGTGACACAGAGATGGAGATTCATGAGAGCTTAGACCAGTTACTTAGGGGTATGCTAATATTGAAGAACTAATGAGCTCTGAAAGGTTACTTAGATAAATCCTCAATTTGCTCATGGTTTGAGAATGGGTTGAGTGATATATCAATTTAATCAATTAGAGATCTCTCCTTGGTCTGGAAGAATGATCTTGATCCCGTGTTAGTATGAGATCTAATCAAGGAAAGAGAAAACTCTTTCAGTTCTTAAGGATGAGAAATTATTCCTTTTGTAGAAATCTAGCAACTACTCTGTCTTGGGAAGCAAGAAATCTGCAATCATAATAAATAGGTATGAAGTATTGGAAAAGAAAAATACTCAGATCTTATAGAGAAATTATAATTACAAGTAATTGATTAGAATCATGCTTCATAAATGAACATGAACCTACCTTAGTGAAAGTGTATGGTTAGGAGGAATCAAACTATACTACCTTGCCTCTTGACAAGTCGATTCAACTCAAGGGGAAAATAAAATGAGATTATGATACGGGGAATTTATAATTTCCGCGACGGTGAGAAATCCTAGTGTCTACTTGATCTGATAATCTAGTTGAGTCTAGTTTATATTTAGGATTTAAATTTTTCCCTTAATATTAAAAGTAGGATTCTAGTTATTAAAATTCTTATTAAGTTACTAAATTTTCTCTAAACTAGACATTCAAATAGTGTAGAACTTAAGTAGTTAGGGTAGTTGAAGTTTAAATTCTTTTCAATCTCTGTGGGAACGATATCCGGACTTATAGGTCCACTTTATTACTTATACGACCTGTGCACTTGCAGTTTTTTTAAGACCAAAGTAAATATTTAATTGAGTTTAGTGACAAAATTATTCTTCTTATGAGGATACAAGTTATATTTGGTTTTAACAAGTTTTTGGCGTCGTTGGCCGAGGATTAGGTAATAGTCCTCTGGTGACAGTGTCTTAAATTTGGTCTATACACTGTTTGGTCAGTAACAAGTTTTTGGCGCCATTGCCGAGGATTAATTTATAGCCTTCCAGTATTGGTTTCATAAATTTGAATATGCACAACTTATGGTCTTAACAAGTTTTTGGCGACGTTGCCGAGGATAGAAAGAATTTAAAAATCAATATTTTGACAAAAGAGAGAAATGCTAATTTGGACATTTTTCTTTGTTTTACAAAAATTTCAAAAAAAAAAACAGTTTTAACGCTGGTAATTTCTGAATAAGCTGCGATCTTTTGAAACTTAATGAATATATAATTTTTTAAATTACCCTTGACTCTCTTTGATCTTAGTGTGTTTCCATTTTCAGGAAGGTATTAAATGCACAGAAAATTAGAAGTAGAACTGCTGCCTCTAGATACAAAAATTGTAAGAACCCTGAAAAATCTGAGAAAAACTACCAATGCTGAAGATAGAAGTATGGCTAATCAAATAGAAACATTCACCGAGACTATTTGGAAGAAAAAAACGAGAGAGACCATAGGGCTAACACAATGGAGGAATTTTGGAGGCCATCATCCAAGAAGAATACTCTGCTGTGAGACAACCCCTGATGGAAGCGAAACAACTTTGAGTGAAGCCGACACTGTTACAATGGTGTAGCAACACGGTTCCACGGGGACACCCTTACGAAGATCCAAATGAGCCTGAGAGATTTATGAGTATAGCAAACACTGTGAAACTAAATAGAGTTAGACCAAATGTAATCAAGCTTCAACTCTTCCCATTCTCATTAAGAGACGTGGCAGCCCGCGGTTGACTCTCTTGCGGTAAGTTGATAAATACTTGGGAAGGCGGGTGAGGCATTCATGAAGACATATTTTCCCTCTAACTCTCACTGTTGAGAGAAGAGGAGAAATCATTATGTTCAAGTAAGGGGAGGATGATAGTCTTTACATTGCATGGGAGAGGTTCAAGAGATTGGTGAAGAGGTGCCCTATGCATGGGATAGATCTAACAACTCAAATGGACATTTTCTACCATGCCATGAATTATACCTCCAAGGGTATAATTGATGCATCCTGCTATGGAGGTTTTAAAAGAAAAGTCTCTTGCAGGAGGCAAGGCAAGTTATTGAAGACCTTGTCAAATGTAACTCTGAGACACCCATCCTGAATCTTCAAGAACGGCAAGATGAAGTGTATGCGATTTGATTGGATAGAACTACGACCATAGAAGCGAGCTTGATGCGAGTAATGAACAAGTTGAGTAGCAATGAGAAAAGGATGCCTGCACTTTTATGAAGTTGGGCTTGAGTGAGAAGGAAGAAATAGTGCTGAGGGGTATGAGGAAGAAGAGTTATACAGGATTGAGGAAACAAAGTATATGAATGAAGCGAGGAGAGTTACCACTTGAGCTAACCGACTTACTGACCTGCGCACACTCCGACAGCGGGAACCACGAAAGCTTTTCGTATGGTGGGGGAGAACAACAGGGCCCGAGACATAGACAGAATTACCATCAGGTTTATACTCAGCCTGGGTTCCAATAGCAATAACAACAAAATAGGGACAATAGAGAAGAGTATCAAGGGTAGAAAAGAATTCAACCCTTTGAAGATCAGGTGCTGCAATTCATGACATAAAACAAAAGGATCCTGAATGTGCATGAGAAAAAATTTGCTAAACTTGAGAATTACTAAGCTAACACAATTGTGTTTCAAACAAATATAAATGCTACATTGAGAAACTTGGAGACTCAAGTAGGCCAGCTAGCCCTATCCTTGCAAAGCAATCCAGAAATACATTTCCAGTGAATGCGAGATCAATCTAAAGATCTCACACCAGAAGCTGCAATGAGAGCGATGGTGCAAGGAAACCTTGAAAATGAGACAAAAGCATGCATGGAGACTAGACGATGAAGAAAAGCTAAGACTAGAGGGAGCAAGTAAAAGGATCTTTGAAGAAGACAAATTACAACAAATGTCTAGCTAAGAGGACTAAAGCGGGGTAGCTTCTTAGGAAGCTGACAATGGAATTTTTCAATTTTGTTTTGCCCAGTCGATTTATTCGAGTAGAATTTTGAGTATTTGATGTTTCGATTAATGTGTGTAGTTTTTTATTTTTAGTTGTTGATGATTTTGAAGCCGACAAATTTCAAAGAAGAACCATTTTAAGAAGCAAATTGTTTCCAAAGAAAAAATGCAGAAAATGACTACAAGGGAGAGTAATTCTAATTTCCCAAACCTGTCTTTAAGGATAATGGATATCTAAATGTTTTGGGAATGTTATGTTGCTTGAATAAAAACATATTCTGAATATCTGGGTAAGACAGATTGAATGAAGAATTGAGATGAGTGTTAATACTTGAAGTAAGGGTTTTTGATGGTTTACACAAGTTTTCACATGTAGGTTCAACTGAGTATGAGTGGATTTAAATGTTTTATGAAGAGAAAATATGGGAAAGACGAAATTTCAGAAAACTTCAGTTAAGGTCGCAACATGCTTTTTCTGTGTCGCGACATAGTTGAATTAGGAAGCAAATTGGAAAAGAAAATTTTATCGCAACATAAGTCTGTTATGTCGCGACATAGATTCAAATAGCCCTGAAAGAAATGTTGCAACATACTATGTTGTGTAGCGACATTTGACAGGCTATGTCTACAAATAATCTTGAAACTCTGTCGCGACAGACTTTCTATATGTCGCGATAGAGAATTAAAGACATACAGACCCGAGGGAAGTAATTGTCGCGACATTTAATGTAGCACACAATGAATCAGTTGGCTTATAAATGGAAATTTTTTGAAAACTAAATAGCCACCTTTCTCATAAACCCTCACCCGTCTCAGCTTCTTTACTCAAGTCTTTCTCATCTCACTCCCTAAAACCCTAGAGTTCAGAAACCCTAACATTACCATATCTGATTCTACCACCCTGATTCCAAACCTCCACGAAGTCATGGAATAGTACCTTTGGTGGAGAATCGAAACGAATAGGTTTTGAAGCAACAACTAGGCAAGTTGAGGAAAGGGATGATGACAACGAAGAGAATCATCAAACAGTGGATGAACCAAGGAAAAGAAAAAGGGGAGCAAATGAAGCCGGAGCGGAGCCCAATTGCGGGAGAAGTAGTGGCTTTGATGGAAGGAAGTTTGAGAGCAGAGGCTTCATTATTCTTGAAAAGAGGGTTGAAAACATTATCTCCTTTCGCTGAAGTGTTGGAAAGAAGAGAGAATGGCGGAGTCTTTGGCTGAACTGAGGAATAAGTTTGTGCATCCTTGGTAAAAGAATTCTATGCAAACATGGTGGAAAAGGAAGGAAAAAGAGTATATGTCAGAGGCCAATGGGTAGAGTTCAGCAGAGAAAAGATAAACAGATTGTTCAATCTGAATGTGCAAAAAGATGATTCGAAGTTCAAGAAACAGTTAAAGAAACCAGAACACCAGAAAATAGTAGACCTACTCACGGCAGGAAAAGGCGAATGGAGAGGAACAAAGATGATAGATCCATTGCCAGAGGAGACCTAACTGAGGAAGCCAAGGTATGGTTCTACTTCATCAGTTATGTCCTAAGGTCATCTAAACATCTAAGTACAGCTGGAAGAGAGGAGGCAATCCTCCTCTACGCATTGCTAAAAGGTTACAAGATAAATGTGGAAAAATTATTGAAAATTCTATCTTGGGCTATTTTAAAAGCAAATGCAGGGGGATGATTCCACACCAGCATGATATCAACTAACCTTTGAATCGAGAGGGAGTTAAGAAAGAATGGGGATTGAGGAAACTTACGAGCCTCCCTGACTTTACTTGGTATAACAAAAGGACCAAAGACAGAGACAAGGATAAGGAAAAAGAAACAGAAGAAGGAAAAAGAAACAGAAGAAGGAAAAAGGAAGGAAGGTTGCGAGGCTAAAGCGATTGGGAAAGCTGATGTCGTTCTGTCCGAAGCTCGGAGGGTCATAGCCAGTGCAGTGCCCAGGCTAAGAGCCAAACCCAGCGGGAACAAGCTGAAAGTTCGGGGCGGCTGATCATCTGAGAATTGATAGAATTGCTTATATCTATGCGGTATGAATTAAAGGAGAGAGATGCCCAGTTAAAGACATAGCTCCAGCTCATGGATGAGTATTTTGATACATAACTCAAAAGAAGGGACCAAAATTTAGAATATGCACTGAAGAAAATGGATGAAGAGTGGAGAGCAAAAATAGAAAAAAGAGACATAGAGTGGAGAACAGTCTTAAGAGATAGAGACAAGGCCTTGAAGGCAAGCATGGATTCAAGAGATAACAACTGCATGAATAGTCTAGGACAACCTGGCTTGAGTTTTAGCATGATGAGCTATGATGTTAAAAAATAAAGGACATACGGAATCTCGGCGCATGGCGAGAGACTTACGAGGCTTGATACCAAGATCACAGACTAGGCTATAGAAGACAATTTCAGGTAAGAAGAAAATACCTGTCCATAAATGCGAATCTCAAGTTTGTAGACCCTACTCTTATAATCCCCTGGATGTTCTGAGCCCACCTATGCCACTAATACCAACCCGAGTCAATTAGAGCTGAGCATACCTACACCTTGTACGAAACCTGAAGAATCTAAGGATTGCATGGCGAGTACACTTAGGTGGCCAGAGGACCCGACAGAAACTCTCGAGGATTCTCGGGTGGTCCTACCTAGTGAAACCTTTAGCCTGAAACCATAGGGAATACACAATGGAACCCCCACCTAAGAAAGTAAACACATGCAGTACCTGATACCTGTTATATAGAAAAATCCACGACAAACCTATCGAATGTAGGTCGTAACCTAACTTTATACATAATAAGGACTCATATGAGTTGATACTAATATCGAGGAGCATTCTAAGAGTATTTGCGAATTTAGGGTTACAAAATGAAAATAAATAGGTCGACAAAACAAAGACCAGGATAGATGGGGTAAGTGCGCATATACGAAAACTGGTGTTGAATGCGGCGCGAGGTAGGCCTACGAACTGCGGGACTGGGAGCAGATTTAAAACAATAGCGTGGATAATCGTCTCCCGGTGGAGTGGCATAATTTATAAGGAAAATAATGTTTTATTTTCAAAAATTTCTTCTCTCAAGACCTCCGTCCACTCTTTGTAGGTTCCCGTTTAGAATCCATTTCTTAAGCTTATACGAGTCAACAATATGAATTTCATGCTCAAAAATTCTTGAATTTATTATTAAGAAAACTATAACTTTGGATTTATTCACAACATAGAAAATTCTTTTATGAAATATATATATAACATCATGTCTTAAAAATAATGTGAAAATACAATAACCATAAATATTGCAAAATGTTGCCCATACTTCGAGAGGAAATCAACAATATATGTACCATATACCCGTCATAAGCGAGTAGGACACCCACCTCACGACATCGTGGCAAACCACCTGTCGGTAAACCCGACCTCACGACTGTGGAAATAATATATAACCTGTTGGATGAAACCAACCTCACGACATCGTGGCAAACCACCTGTTGGATGAAACCAACCTCACGTAGAGTGGCGAACCACACATCAAGGCAACCCGACCTCACGGTAGTGGGTAATATATAACTTTGTTGGATGGAACCAACCACACGACATCGTGGAAAACCACCTGTTGGTAACCCGACCTCACGACCGTGGAAATAATATGTAACCGTATTTTTTACTCACATATACTTTCCCAAACGATACTGTACCATAATCATCTCACAAAAATCTCAAAATCTCTTTCTTAAAACAATAAATTTTCAAAGTGGTTTAAAACTTCAACCCATGTACCAAAAAGTTTCAATACCACAAATTCATCCATGAACACAGTAAAACTTCCAAATATTTGAAATGTTGACAAAATCCACATGAAATGATAACTTGTTTATATAAAAACCGATAATTATATTCATAAAAATCAGATTCGATCTTATACATATATATATATATATATATATATATATATATATATATATATATATATATATATATATATATATATATATATCAAAAAGTTTCAATACCTAAAATTCATCCATGAACACATTGAAACTTCCAAATAATGAAATGTGACAAAATCCACATGAAATATTAACTTGTTTATAAAAGCCCAGATAATTATATTCATAAATCAGCGTTGATCTTATATATATATATATATATATATATATATATATATATATATATATATATATATATATATAATTAACCACAATTATATATCACTTAATAATACCCGAAGCATTTTAAAACATATCAGGCACTCACGGACTACGGGCTCGGTTTGTTCCCTCGCGGGGGCCAGTCTCCACACTCGGCGTGAGTGCACGTAATATAAATAAAATACCGTTTAGGCTCCAAATAATTGAACCACGACATTGGGATGCCTCTGAGCCTCAATGTGATTTTTGGCTCTGAAACCCGCTAAATTTGACCCAGAAACGGAGCCCCAATTACAAGTGTACTTATAGACGATACTCAAAATTGGGGCTTTTAAGCGAGGAGCTAATTTCGAAATTGAGCGAATCCGATAATTCATAAAACATCGATTTCACTAATCCGACTCGATTTTGCCTAACTTGACCAATTGGTACTCGATTTCAGAAATCCAAACTTTTTCGGTAATTACACAGAAATGACCCGAAAATGGAAAATCAACCAAGCGTGTCAGATTTATAAACCATATATCAATGGAAAGCGAGGAACTGAGGAATCATCGGTACCGCATTACCTTGGTCCAACGGTTGTTGTGGTGGCGGAAAACTAGATCAGCAGGTCGGCCAACTTTTGTTTCGTCGAAACTTTCAAAGCGGTGAGAGATACGCAAAAGGGACCGGGAATGAGTTCGAGGGTCAAAAATGGTGGGAGGGAGTTATGGGTTGGCCTAAAATGGCCTGAAATGGCCGGAAAATCAAGCAAAAGTTCGGTAGGCCTGGTGTAGCGCCCAGCCGCGTGGCTCGCCGGCTGAATCCGAGGCGGCGTCCGTGGCGGTTAACCGTGAAATCTCACGGTGTGTCGTCAGTGGTGCACCTCCGGCGAAGCGTGTGCAAGGTGGGTGGCCGGTGACGCCTCCCACGACCCAAAACCCGACGGCTCGCAAGTGGTTCAAAATGACTCAATTCGGGTCCACATGTTTTGGAGAATTTCTCTAGGGTTTTGGAGCTCAAGATGGGTGTTTTGGTGCTAGGGTTTCATTGGCATAGGAAACTATGTTTATATAGGGCCTAGGGTCGCTTTCGGGTAAAGCGAAGAGCGACTTTTGACAGCGATAAAAATGTTGTTGTTTGAACTTCTCAGGTGTCATAACTTTTATCCAGTAAGTCGGTTTTGACCGTTGACAGATCTATGAACTCGTATCGACGGGGCCTACGAAATGGTGTCTTAGTCAACCCAAAATTATTCATCCTTTAAAAAGTCAACTTTGGTCCACATACTAAGTGTTGGTCAAACCTAGTCAAATCTGGTCAAACGTGTTACAAACTTGTATTATTTAGTACGGGTCATTACAATCTACCCCCCTTAAAGAAAAATTTCATCCCGCAGTCGTACTTGTGTCGTGGAAGAGATGAGGAGTGCGGCTCCGCATTTGGTCCTCCCACTCCCAAGTCGCCTCTTCGACTAGGTGGTTTCTCCAAAGGACTTTCATTAAGGATATTGTCTTGTTGCGAAGCTCCTTCTCTCCCCTACCCAGAATCTGCACTGGCTGTTCCTCATAGAATAAGCCATCCCTCAGCTCAATCTCTGGTGCCTCCGGCTATGTGAGATTAAAAATATGCTGGCATTAACGCATGGAGATGTGGAAAACATTATGGACTCGAGAGAGCTCCTCCGGCAAGTCTAATCTATAAGCCACTGGACCTATCCTCTCAACAATCTAAAAAGGTCCAATGTAGCGAGGACTTAGCTTCCCTCGCTTCCCGAAGCGTACCACGCCCTTCCAAGGAGAGAGCTTTAAGAATACTCGATCTTCAACCTCCAAGTACCATCCTTCTTCTTTACAAATAACACCGGCGCTCCCCAAGGTGAAAAACTGGGCCTAATAAGTCCTCTACCCACCAGCTCTTGTAGCTGAGTCTTCAACTCTTTCAACTCAGCCGGTGTTATCCTATAAGGTGGTAAAGAAATGGGAGTTGTACCAGGGACTAAATCAATGGGAAAATCTATTTCTCGTTCTGGAGGCGAAGACTTATAAGATCGTCGAAAACATCGAGAGAAAGTCCTCACTGCGGTACAGCCTCTAAATCTACTTTGCTACTACGAGTGTCATCTACATGAGCTAGATACCCCTTACAACCTTTTTGAAGTAAACATCTAGCAGAAATGGCATAATCAAACCTGAAGGTGCTCGCCTCTGCTCTCCATAGAAGACTATTACTGGTAGTCCCGGTCGTCTAAATATCACCTCCTTGCGGAAACAACCCATTGAAGCATAGTTTGAAGCAATTCAATCCATCCCAAGAATCACATCCAACCCCTTGAGATCTATTAAAATCAAATCTGCTTCCATAACTTGGCCCTCGTTAGAAAACAAGCTACCCTTAAGCATCGACTAGGCCATAGAGACTCTCTGTGGGCGTGGCAATCTCGAGCCACATCCCAGAAAGGCTAAAAGTCATCCCGAGCTCGTGCAATACTCACGTGAAATAAAAGGCGTGTAGCCACAGATCGATAGTACCGTGTATCGTCGCCCAAAAAAAATAGATAATGTACCTGTCACAACGTAGGGGGTGGCCTGTGCCTCCTGACTAGTCATAGCATAAACTCTTGCCTCCCCAGTAGTGGTCGTCCTCTCGCCTGCCTCACGGCCGGCGGGTGTAGGCTGGCATCCGTGCTAAAGGAACCACCCAGAAGTCACGCCACGCCTATGTATTCGGTCCTCCATGCCCACTAACTCTTTGGGCGAGTATCGATCAGAGACTCTGATCACAGTGGGATTCTCGATAGGGGGTTGATGAGCTTAAAAAGTCATCTCTTTTAGTCCATTTTTCTGTTTATTTTTCAGTTAAAATGAAATATTTAATATCTGAAATTATGAAGAAACTCACCCGATTTGTCATTGCGGGGAGGAAGCAAGAAAGAAGAAAAGCGACGGAAAAATGTCTGAGAAGTAAGTGGATAAGGGTGCAGCCCGATTGGCGAGAAGCGGAAAGGAAAGAAATGACTAAGTCATTGATGGGTTTTGGGGGTTACGGCCCGGTTGAAGTCGCGACAGGGATATGACTATAGAGTCGCGACATGAAGGCGCACACATGAAAAGGGCCCAGAAAGAAATGAGGCGATGTCGCGACAGTGAGATCGAAATCGTGTTTCATCAAGGGAAACGGTGAGTGGGACTTGAAGGCATGATGTGATGTGTCGCGACAAGATATCGATGTATCGTGACGCTCGAGGAGGCGAATAGATCAAGGCTGCGGTCGTAAAGCAGATCGCGACCATCGTCGATGTCGCGACGTCAGCTCGATGTCAGCGACATCAGGCAACCCGATTGAAAGCGGAAGGGAACTAAATTGATGTGTCGCGACACGGACACCTTTCGGTTGAAGGTAAGCTTCCATGGAAAGTAAAAGGTCCACGACAACAGCTCAGTCGCGACGGTTCGAAGGCAGTTGAAAAGCTGCAAATGACTCAAGCTGATGTCGTGACGGAAGGCGAAGTCAGCGACAGGAAAACAGCGAGGAGAGGAGTCTCAAAGGATCTAAGTTGATGTCACGGCGAGAAGGCGGTCGCGCGACATCAAGAACCAGCGGATGAAAGTAGAGGAAATGAAGCGTCGCGGCCCGGAGGAATTTGAAATCCGCGACATCCAAAAACCATCAAGTGAAGGCGCAAGCCATAAGTTGATGTCGCGACATGAGATCGAGTGGCGACATCGGAGCGACGAGTTGAAGCCTCTGAGTTCCATAAGATGATGTCGCGACATGGTCAGAAATCGCGACATCGAAGACTGCTCGATTGAAGGCTGCAGGCCTTAGGCGGGAGTGCGACCAAGATATCGGCGTCGCGACATCGGGAAGAACAATTGAAACACTGCTAAGACATGAGAAGATATCGCGACAAGATGATGATGTCGCGACATCGAAATGACTAAATCAAGGCTATATAGTGTGCGGCGAAGTCACGACGTGGGATCGAGGTCGCGACACCGATGATGTCACGACGAAGGCTGAAGTCGCGGCGTGAAACGGTAACTTGGGCACGGATACTGCAGTCCACGGGCTACATTGGGATTGGGCGTGTTTGGGAACCACTGTAAATACCGCGACTATCCATTTCGGTAAAGTAGCAGCGACCCACGAGGCGAGAGTGCGGATTAACAGCTCATTTTCTTTTTCTTTTATTTTTATTTTATTTTGTTGTTTCCATCGTTTTAGAAGCGGATTATGTTTCGTATTTTTTCATTTTCGTTGTATTTTACGAATCTGGATGTTATCGTTTTAGTGAAGTGCGAGATACGAGATTTCTATTTCTTTTCAAATTACTACGGAATGTTTGAAGTTCGAGACAAATTTACGGAATCGATTGTTTAGTTTGACTTACGATTTTCTTATGATCGGAGGAATCTTGTATCGTGTAATTTAGTAATTGAGAATCCGGCTTCCATTAATTGAGCGTTATCGTCGAAATTTATCTTTCTGTGATCGTTCATGAGTTTGTTAATTCCCGGTTCTGAATTTACTTCAGATTTTTGGTTTATTGATTTTGGATCACGAATACCGGAGTTTCTTATACCCAGTTAAGATTGCGTCATTGCTGATTTCAAGAAGTCCTCTGCGTGACACGAGGGGAGGAGACAATCCTGGGGGTAACGTCTAGTTCTTTGAAGGCCTTGCTAACTTTTCTTGTGGGATCGCTGCGCTTTGCAAGTTCACTTGGATAAATCCTCTTCTCACTTGAAGTGAGAATGAGTTGAATGAGTTATCACTTAAGCGAAACAAAGAGTTCACCTCGAACCGGATAGTGAGTCCAATCAGGTGTTAGGCGAGATCTAATCAAGGAAGGTTGATCTATCCTAATTTCGGAGCAATACGGAAGTTGTATATCCTTGGCCAGATAACTTGGGAGTTAAGGTTCACAGGTCCATAAAATGGGTATGAAGTATTGTAAAGAAAAATACCGGATTAGAAGTCCTTTTAAATATAGTTATCTAATTCCCGTATTCGAGAGAATCGGGTCATCAGTGGAATAATGAAATATAGTGGAGTGTGGAGAGATCCGGTGCACTACAATTGTAGACTGATTTTGAAACGAGTTAATCAAAAATTCTCGATTTAACTAAAGGGGTGATAGTTCACTATAACATTTTTTTATTGATGTGTCTTTGAGGATAACTATTGATATTCATTTCGTTATTAGAAATTCATTATTCTTTATTCTTTATCTCAGGTTGTTGGTTATTTAGTTATTTCCTTTTGTTCTTCAATTTTCCGACATCTGAATCTTTGGACTCCACTATCATTTATCGTCGAATAGTATGGAGCTTGAGTAGTCGGGGTAGTTGATTTAAAATTCTTGAGATCTCTGTGGGATCGATATACGGACTTGTTTTACTACTTGTTGACTGTGCACTTGCGGAATAGCAAATCAAAACAAAGCTTGAAAATGACTTATTTTAAGAAGAAATTTATTCTACATATTATAATTTCCACAAGTTTATGGCAAGGTTGCTGAGGATTAATTAATAGTCCTTTGGTGATAGTGTCATAAATTTGTACATGTGTTTTGATTTTGTCAACAAGTTTTATGGCGCCGTTGCCGGGGATCGAAAGAATCTAAGTAATCAATATTCAGACAAAAGAAGGAAATACTAATTTGGACATTTAAAGAAAAAGAACAAAAATAGTTTTTCAAGCAGTGGTTCATTTTGGCCACTGATCTTTAACAAACCAAATTGAAAATGTTTGATGATTTGACTAATCCTATTAATGGAAGTGTGTTTTGCTTTCAGAAAAACTTTGATGCATAGGAAACAGAACACCGATCTGATTCCAGCTGACACAGAAATAGAAAGGACGCTCAGAAGCTTGAGAAAGACCAAGAAGACAGAAAATACAACCATGGAAGAAGAAAGGCAGGATCAGGTTGAAATACATACAGAGGAAGCTAGAAGGCCTCCAGTCACTGATACAATGGAGGATTTCTGGAGACCAATTATACAGGAAGAATACTCAGCGATCAGACAGCCTGCAGTCGATGCTAATAATTTTGAATTGAAGCCAGCACTGAGTACAATGATCCGGCGGCATGTCGGTTCGCTGGTCATGCATTTGAAGATCCCGAGCGAGCACACAGGAAGATTCCTCGGGATGGCCCTAATCTTGTTAAGGCGAGATAGGTGAGACCCGGAAGTCATAAGCGCACCTATTCCCATTCTCCTTGAGAGATCACAGGCTATGGTATGGTCATTACCATATGGTTCATTGATACTTGGGAAGAGTTAGTTGAGGCCTACTTAAGATGGGTCTTTCCCAGGCCTTAACCACGAAAGAAGGAGAGAGAAATAGTGATGAAGAGACAATGTACGGAGTTGGAGAACTTCCCGGATGAGCAATTGTTTAAGGTTTCCTTCCAACTTCCATGGTATGCGATATTGTGAATTATACGGCTTGTGGAGTAATGCCTTCGAACTTCGGCTACCAACGAGGAAAGAGGCTTCGGAAGCGTGGAGATATTATATTTGGGATGACCCACTCTTATTCAAGAGAGGTGCTGACATGATAATAAGAAGATGTGTGCCAGAAGATGAACAAGGCAACATTTTAAATGAATGCCATGCATCACCGTATGGGGGACACTTCTCAGGAGAAGAACAACTCACAAGATACTCAATCGGGTTTTTATTGTATTTTCAAAGTTGATGCGAGGAATGGGTGAAATTGTGTGATCGATGCCAAAAGAATTGGAAATATCGGCAGCGAAATGAAATACCCCTAAGGTATTATGTTAATACAAATTTTTGATGTTTGGGAATAGATTTTATAGGACCCGCTTCCCACCATCCTTTGGAAACATTTATATCTTTGTTAGCGAATTATGTGCGAATGGGTGGAAACGATTTCTTGTCAGGAATGATGCTAACACGGTTGAGTTTCTTGCAAAGGAATATTTTGAAGCGGGGTTTGGAACGGAACCATTGAAGTGATGGGAGCCCATTTACTGCCGAACAAAATATTTGCGAGAAACTCATGAAGCGGATATGGGATCGACATATAATGAGTTTAGCTTATCATCCGCCGGACGATGAACAAGCGAAATTTCCAGCAGGGAGATCAAAGAATACTTGAAAGGCGCGAGGCTCAAGCGGGAAGGATTGGTCTTTAAACTTGATGATGCACTTTGGGCCTAAAAGGCGCATACAAAACCCCCATTGAATCATCCCCATACGAGTTGTTTTGGTAAACCATGTCATCTACCTCTTGAATTAGAATACAAGGCAATGTGGGCCATAAAAGTTAGAAACTTGATTTGAGGTACCAAAGGAAGAAAAAGCTACTCAAGCATGCGAGTGGAAGAAGCGAAATGAAGCTTATGACAATGCTCGAATAATATACAAAGATAAGACAAAGAAATGGCATGATCAGAGAATCTTGAGAAAGAGTTCATAACGGGAGCAGTGCAATTTGTTTAACTCTAGTGTATTCGGGAAATTAAAATCCAATTGGAGCGGGCCATACACAGTGAAGTAACAAATTACTACATTTGGAGGCGATAACAGCGAAAGGCGCTGCGGTGAAGAATTCAGGTCGATGAATGAGTTAAAGCATTATCAGCGGGGAGGAGGAAGTTGAAGAACTCCAGGTTCTTAGGAAAAAGAAGAAGTACCCGCAGCCTGACAAGTCGACTAATGACTCAGCGAAGGCGGCTAATGGGGCAACCCCGGGAGGATTTCAATGCTGATTTTTAAATTTTGAATTATTTCTTTCTTTAGTTGCTGATGATTAAGTCGAAATTTGTTTCTAGAAGAATAGATTTAAATTTTATTAGAATTTTGATTGTGTTTTTAACTAGAATCTTACGTATTGTGCGAGTGATCTTACGCAAGGGTTCAGATATGAATAGCGATTACATTATAGGAGCGATTCCGATAAGTGCGGAGTGTAACATGAGAAAAAGGGAGTAACCATTCTCTTTAACGAATCACATGTATGATTGAACTAATTGTCAAATCGTTGCCTGAAATGTACCTGGATAAATGTCTAAGTGTGTTAGAAACAAGAACAAAATTCAAAGATTTTGAAATCATTGAATTAAAGGCTTTGGTCACAACAGAAGGGTCATGTCGCGACATTAGCTAATGTCCATACATAACATTGATGTCGTGACCAGTTTTGAAAAAGAACAGTTAGTGGGTAGTAAGGAAAGGAGATTCATGCCGGCGACATCCTTTGTGATGTCTAGGCGATTAGATGGGATTTTAAATTTGAGAAGGAATTTCGCCACATCCAATAATTCCTGAAACCCAGACATGTCGCGACATCCTGGGTATGTCGCGACACCAAAATGCAATACATACCAACTACTGCGACTCCAAGCCCTAAATTTAATGATCTCAAATGAAAGGAGGCGGAATTGAAGTCGCATTAAAGTCATAAATGAAGCATTAATCAGGCCTGAACATTGATTGAATTGCAAGCGTGGATACTATTTCGCATTCCTCCAGCCCACATAACCGGTCGCCTTCGTTTCCCTCGAATCTCAACCTCAGAAAACCTGGCGATTTTGACCATCGAGAGAAAAGCTTTTCTCTTGCTTCCAATGGTGAAATTCCCCACCTTTGGTCCACTAACCTCGACGGATAATGAGGGAACACGAACAGAACATTCGGAAAGAAGAAGAAGCTCATCAAGGAGGAACGAGTTAGATGAGATTCGATGCGGAAGAGCAATAGGAGAGACGCCATCGGGCTTACTTGAAGCTCAGGGGATTTCTCGAAAGGCGAGGGGAAAGGGAAAGGAAGGAGAAGAAGAAGTAGAAGATTAGATCTCTGATGAAGCTTATTCTCAGTGGAAGAAGTATTACGCTAACAAGGGTTTTGTTCTGGGAGAGGAGTTTAAAACCACAGTGGCTCCTTTTGAGGTGATAGAGAGCGAGAGAGGATGGGAGGGAGTCTTTGCGGCGCAAAAGGCGAGGATATCTGACGGGTGAGAGGTTTTATTCCAACTTGTGAATTAGGAAGGAAGGATGGAGCTGTTTTGTTAGAGAGTGCGGGTCTCATGTCTGAAGCGAAGGCCATCAAGCAAGCCTATGGCATGACCGCGCCTGAAGCATGGCTCCAAATTGAAAATTTTGGAAAAGCCGAATGCCGAAAGATTGCGGAAAGCTCATGATGGAAGGGCGCGGTTGGGCCGAAAGAAAGGGAAAGCGAGAACTGCAGATAGGGAGCCTTACGGAAGAAGCGGAGTATGGTTTACTTCTGGCGTGCACATTTTGGTTCGAAACAAGACATTTATGCACGAGTGAGAGAACAAGAAGGCGTACTCTTGTATGCCACATACTAAAGGGATACAAGATCAATATAGGAGTTATCATTGAGAACTCTATCATGAGATATCATGAAGGAAACAAAGGAATCACGCTTCCTCACCCGGCCCAACAATCACGGTTCTTTGCTTGAAGTGCAGGTGAAGGAGTTTTGGGAGGTCGAAGAAGAAGTCCCGAGAGCTACACCTCCTTACGACGGGGTTAGTAAGGGACCAAGGAAATCGGGAGGGAAAGGGTGCTGGTAGAGAGCAGTGGGAGCCAGTGAAGAACCGGAGGAAAAGAGACCCGGAGGGCCCGCGATCAAGGAGCGGAGAGCACCCGGGTGGCATCACCCGACCCGCAATGATTACATGTTTGCGGATAATGAAGGGGCGAGGATGAAGACGGCTTGATGAACTTCTCCGTCCCCTTGGCAGTTCTATCTGACACAAGCGAAATTTCCCTTACGGAGAAAGCTGAGAGGAGCCGCAAAGAGGACAATTCAGATGCAGGCTCTCAATTTGATGCAGAAAAGAATAGAAGAAAGAGAGAAGGAATGGAACCTAAAGCGAGAGGTCGAGAGGGGATGTGAAAAGGGTGAAAGAAAAGAAGAGACCAACGGTGGGAAGAATTACTTGAAAGAAAGGGGCATGAGGTGGGATCAAAGAGAACAACAGTGGAAAGAAGAACTGAACAGAAAAGAGGAACAGATGGGAAAAATATTAGGCTTGACAGGAGAGGGGAGTTGAGAAGAAATGAAGGGAAGAAGTCCAAGATCTTTTCTTGAAACTCAGGCGAGTCATGAAGCTTTCTATAACAAGCGGTTTGATCGAGATGCTCAGCTCCTAGCATTGCTAGAAGAAAAGAGAGATAAGGAGCATGACACGAATTTGGGGAGGCAGATAAAGGGTTTTCAAATTACTATACAAATCTCTACGAGGAAGGGCTAGAAAACAAGGCCCGAATGAGAGGAGCCAGCAATGGGAGGCTGAATCCTACGAGGGGCCGAGAAGGAATGGGTGCAGAAAAATTTAGATTTGATTAACAACCAATCTTTCTAGATTCTTGGAAGTCATGACGAAATGGAGAACACAATGAATGGCTTGGGGAAAAAGACAAGATGTCTTGAACAAGAAAGTTGAATCTCTACATTAGGATTGTCATTGAAACGACTTGCTTGAGAGAGCTAAGAAGAGAAAGAAAGAAGGAATGAAATTCCTCCATTCGACTCATTTTGGAACCACTTTTGGGCACAGATCCCCACGACATTTTTGCCACCTCGTCCAAAAAGAAAAAATAGACCTTCTCTTTGCCTAACCTTCCCTATCATCCTTATCTGAATTACTGTATATCCAACGGTTGCAAATAAATCAGGAATAAAATATGAAATTTGAATTGAATTATTGTTGCTATCTTGCATTTGATTGTCAATATTATGTTGCTTTGTGGTTGCATGATTAGGAAATCAAGGTAGAATTAGTTTCAAAATAAAAGCTATTTAAGAGGTCATTAAGCTTGATTGTATGAAGCGATTAAGTAGGAATGGGGCTGAAATGAAGGAAAATTACGGAATAAGGACAAAATGCACGCGCAAGTTTTGGGTAATCTGAGTGCGGGAATTTTACTTATATTTAAGCGATAAGTCAGAATGAAGAAGGTGTCTGTGAAGGAACGAAACATGATTTTGAGTTTGTAATACGAACGGTAAATCAAGGATCTGTTGAATATCAGTGCTTAACTACTCATCAATAAAAATGAGTCAAAGATACTCCTTATAGTTAGTCACCGATTGCTCCATCAGTTCCGCAGGAATTTGTTAGATTATTGATTGAGGCGAAATCCTAGGTGATACAGCTGACAAGAAATGATGCAGGCCATTCTTGAACAGTTTGAGCTTTTCCGGCCACCATTATGTATATGCTTTTGCATACACCTTAGTCCCTGAATTTGAGCCAAGATATTCCATGTTTTCGAATAATCCAGTGCAAAGCCAAGCCATCCTTTATCACTAATCTTCCGAGTAAAGAACCTGTGATAACTCGAGAACTCAAAGGAGAGGAAGAGATAAAGTTTGGGAGTTTAATTTAGGAAAAGCTAAAGAGATGTAAAGAGGAGGTGAAAAGAAGAAAGATCACAAAGACAAGGAAAATACAAAAGGAAAAGAATGCTAAAAGAATAGTTTTTGTCTTGTGGCTTAACTCTATTTAACAATTAAGTTCTTAGGGGTGTTTCAGCACTGTGCCCTAATATCATACAGTATGGAGCTACTAACTTGAGAAGTTAGTAGAGTGTTAGAAGCCACAAAAGACAAAAACAAAGCTTACAAAATACGAAAGATGATTAGAGAGAAAATTTCCCAGTTAGAATTACGAGAAGAGGGTGGGAGCATACAGCTTTGAAAAGAAGAAATTCAAGGTAGTATCCCAAACATGAAGTTTTGGGAAGTTTGGGGAATTACAAGGAGGAAATAGCAGTTGAGGAGAAAAGAAAAAGAGTTTTGGGTTATCTCAGCCTAAACATTCCATTCATCCTACCACTAAAGCAACATTACAAGCCCAAAAGACCTGATTGATCTTGAAGGCTGAATTCACCTACATTAGTGGAGATCAATATGAAAAACAAGCTTATGGAATTTGGAAGAATGGAAACAATCAAAATTGTGAAAGACTTTAGGGAGTTAAATGACTCAATATGAAAATGAGAAAGGAAAATAATTCATTATTCAACCGGATCCAATGGGTATATTGTTTGTAAAACAATTTCAACATTTCAGTTTTTTTTGTATAGCAGAAAAAGTCGAGACCAACTTTGAATTGGACTGGAAGTTAAATGTACAGAAAATTTTGCATACCTTGAATTGCAATTAAATTGAATGCCACTCATAGAATAAAGCAAAAGCAGAAAAATGTCACTCTTGTTTGAGGACAAACAAATCTTTCTTTTCTTTGCTTGAGGAATGACAAAATTTTACCAAGTTTGGGGAGTTTGATGGCTTAAAGTCATCTCTTTTAGTCCATTTTACATTTATTTTAGGTTAAAATGAGAATATTTAATATACGAAATTATGAAGAAACTCACCAATTTGTCATTAGCAGGAGGAAGCAAGAAAGAAAGAAAAAGCGGCAGAAAAATCTGCAAATAAGTGGATAAAGGTCACGACCGATTAGCGAAGCGAGAAAGGAAAAGAAATGACGCTAAGTCATTGATGCGGTTTTGGGGGTTACACGACCCGAGTTGAGGTCGCAGCCGGGGATAACAAGCTATAGAAGTCGCGTATGGCGCACATGAAGAGCGAAAAATGGTGATGTCGCGGCGCGTGGATCAGTCGTGACATCGAAGCGAGCCAGAGTGAGACTTGTGAAGGCATGATGTGATGTCGCGGCCGAGATATCGATGTCGTGACATCGAACGAATAGATCAAAGGCGCAGAGTCATAAAGCAAGATTAGCGACATCAATGCGATGTAGCGACATCTATCTGATGTCGCGACATCAAGAGCAACGATTGAAAGCCCGAACTAAATTGATGTCGCGACACCAGACCTGTTCAGTTGAAAGGTAAGCTTCATGAAGTAAAGTCCACGACAACGGCTTCGAGAAGTCATGACGGCTAAAGACAAGTTGAAAGCGCAAATGACTCAAGCTGATATGACGAGAAGGCGAGTCGATATGACTATGAGGAGTCTCAAAGGATCTAAGTTGATGTCACGACAAGAGAAGCGAGTCGGCGACATCAAGAACCAGCAGTAAAAAGTAGAAGGAAATGAAGCTGCTGTCCGCATTGGAGGCTGGAATCCGCGACATCAAAAACCATCAAGTGAAGGCTATAGTATAAGTTGATGGCGCGACACATGAGATCGAAGTGCGACATCGAGAACGACGATTGAAGCCCTACAGGTTCCATAAGATGATGTCGCGACATGAGATCGAAATCGCGCGACATCAGAACTTATCGGTTGAAGGCTAAGGCCTTAAGGCGAGGTGCGAAGCGAATATCGGCCGTCGCGACATCGAGGAGAACAGTGGGGAAACATGCTAAGACATGAGAAGATGTCGCGTGAGATGATGATGCCGACATCAGGAAGATGACTAAATCAAGGCTATATAGTGTCGGCTGAAGTCGCGACGTGGGATCGAGGTCGCGACCTCGATGATGTCACGACAAAGCCCGAAGTCGCGGCATTGAGCGACAACGGGCTGGATGCTCTACGATCCACCGGCGGTACACACATTGGGATTAGGGCCACGGAGATTTAGAACCTGTAAATACTGACTATCAGTACCGATGAGTAGCTTGGCGACCACGGGCGAGAGATGCGGATTCTTTGAAAGCTCATTTTCTTTTTTCTTTTATTTTTTTTATTTTATTTTGTTGTTTCCATCGTTTTAGAGCGATTATGTTTCGTATTTTCATTTCGTTGTATTTTACGAATACGGATGTTATCGTTTAGCTAGTGAATGCGGATTTCTATTTCTTTTCAAATTACTGGAATGTTTGAAGTTCGGACAAATTTACGGAGTCGATTGTTCGATTTCAACTTGCAGTTTCTTATGATCGGAGGAATCATCTTTGTATCGTGTAATTTAGTAATTGAGGAATCCGAAGCTTCCATTAATTGAGCGTTATCGTGAGGAAATTTATCTTTCACATGTCGTTCTAGCCGGTTGTGAATTTCAGTTTCTGGTACTTCAGATTTTGGTTTTATTGATTTTGGATCTGAATACCGGTTTCTTATACCGTTAAAGTGCGTCATTACGATTTCAAGGAAGTCCTACGCGTGACACGAGGAAGACAATCCTTGAAGGAGTAACGTCTGGCGATTCTTTGAAGGTATACTAACACGCTATTAGGGATCGCTGGCTTTGCAAGTTCACTTGGATAAATCCTCTTCTCACTTGAAGTCAAGAATGAGTTGAATGAGTTATCCATAAACAAGCAAGAGTTCACACTCCAATTCGGATAGTGAGTCGATCCGGGTGTTCGTTTGAGATCTAATCAGGAAAGGTTGATCTACATCACAATTTCGGAGGACGTCGGAAGTTGTATATCCTTGTGGCCAGATAACTTGGGAGTTAAGGTTCTGAGTCCATAAAATGGGTATGAAGTATTGTAAAGAAAATACCCCAGTTAGGGAGTCTTTTAAATATAGTTATCTAATTCCACGTATTAGAGAATCGGGTGTGATAGATAATGAGGAAATGTGGAGTGTGGAGAGATCCGGGTACACTACAATTGCCTTAGACGATTTTGAAACTTGAGTTAATCAAGAAATTCTATCAGTTTAACTACGGGAATTGATAGTTCACTATAAGCGTTTTTATGATGTGTCTTGAGGATAACTATTCAGTATTCATTTCTTTATTAGAAATTCATTATTCTTTCTTCTTTATCTCCCAGTTGTTAGTTATTTCCGTTATTTCCTTTTGTTCTTCAATTTTCCAGCATCTGAATCTTTGGACTCCACTATCATTTTATCTCAGTCCAAATGGTAGCATGGAGCTTGAGTAGTCGGGGTAGTTGATTTAAAATTCTTAGAATCTACAGTAGGATCGATATACAGACCATCCATTTTACTACTTGTTGACACATTGCACTTATGAGAATAGCAAATCAAAACAAAGCTTGAAAATGACTTATTTTAAGAAATTTATGTTCTACATATTATAATTTCCACAAGTTTATGGCAAGGTTGCTGAGGATTAATTAATAGTCCTTTGGTGATAGTGTCATAAATTTGTACATGTGTTTTGATTTTGTCAACAACAGTCCCTCTTGAAATGTCCTGTCTGCCCGCACTGAAAGCATACATTATCCCATTGGCATGGTCCACCATGAATCTTGCCGCAAATGCCACAAGTCGAGATGGGGCTTGCCGGCTACGGATCTGCGAAAATGCTCACGCCCTTCCTCGCGATTGAAATCCAGAACCATGTGTATATCCACCTCTCACCGGAACACCTTCTGCCAGGTAACACGTTTGTCCCCATGGATCTCTGCCGGCTCGAAGATCGAGCTGAAACTACCCTCTTAGATGATCCTTTATTTGGGGCTCCCAGAAGTCTGATCCATGTCGTATGATCAGCAGCTGGCGTATCGGGGTCTGACGTCTTTCCACGCTTTAGGCGACATCCCTCATCGGCCCGATACATGGGATGATCGGAACCTGAGAGGCTCAAAGCTATCGGCTCACTCAATCCATCGAGAAACCTCCTTTTCTTGCTGACCTCATCCGCAACCAAATTGGGACAGAAATCCGACAGCTTTATGAACCTATGCTCGTACTCAGAAACTGTCATGCTACCCTGAGTGAGCGTCTCAAACTCTAGCCTTTTAGTCTCAACAAAGGTACGGGGGCAGCTTCGGTGTGGCTTGGTCTTGAATTGTGCCCCAGTGTGGCGTCTCTTAATGCTCCTATACGCCCACCACTTCCTTGCACTACCCCTAGCGAGAAAACCGGCTATCGACTTTATCCTCATCAGGACCTTTGCATACCTTAGGTCCGAAATCTTCTCTGTGTCATGCCGGGATAAAGCCACCATGGGATCAGTGGAGCCATCAAAACCCAACTGGCTCCCAGAGTATCTGAGCCTGATCAGCCAGGTAACCCCCGGTAAACCCCACTCCTCTCGGTGGTCGGGCGGACGCTCGACAAGATTCTCCTCATAAGTAGGTGCGTACGAGACTTTCCAGCAAACCTCTCTTTGAATTTTATGTCTGCCTCACGTAGCGCCATTAGGAAGAAGAGCGTTCTCGAGAACAAATGAAACGAGAATCAATTCAAGGATAAGGTTAGGAAGGTATACAAAACAACTTTGGAAAGAGTTGCCACGACAATGTACAACTTGGTATTTAGAAACCTAGGCTACGATACCAGTGTGAGTTGACAGGAAACTCTCCCAGGATTCCCCGAGTGGTCCCACCTAGTGAAGTCCCACTGTACAAACCATGGGAATACCTGATGGAACCCCGCCCCTAAGAAAGAAGTAAGAAAAACATGTAGTACCCTGATACCTGATTATATAGAAAAAATCCACGACCGACCTATCCAAATGTAGGTCATAACCACAACATACATAATAAGGACTCATATGAGTTCAATACTAATATCAGAGCATTCTAAGAGTATTTGCGAATTTAGGGTTACAAAATGAAAATAAATAGGTCCAACAAAACAAAGACAGAGATAGATGGGGTAGAGGCGTGCTGCGGGTTGTCGCGAGAAAGGCGGTGTTAGATAAGGCGCGGGTAGGCCACCTGGCTTGCAGGACCTAGGGAGGCAATTTTAAAACAATAAACGAGATAATAAATCTCGAGTGAGTGGCATAATTTATAAGAAATAATGTTTTTATTTTCAAAAATTTCTTCTCTCAAGACCTCACGTCCACCTCTTTGTAAGGTTCCTAGTTTAGAAGTCATTTTCATGAGCTTGACTTATACTGAGTCACAATAATATGAATTTCATGCTTTCAATTTACTTGAATTTATTATTAAGAAAACTATAACCTGGATTTATTCACAACATGAAAATTTGCGCATGAAATATATATATAACCATCATGTCATAAAAATAATCATGAAAATACAATAACCATAAATATTGCAAAGTTATACCTTACTCAGAAATCAACAATATACCGTACCATATACCCATCATAAGCGAGTGGGACGCAGCCTCACGAACATCGTAGGCAAACCACATCGTGGCAGGCCTCACGACCGTGGAAATAATATATAACGTTGGATGGAACCAACCTCACGACATCGTGGAAAACAACCTGTCGGTAGCTTGGAGCCTCACGGCAGTGGAAATAATATGTAACCGTATTTTTTACTCACATATACTTTCCCAAACGATACTGTACCATAATCATCTCACAAAAATCTCAAAATCTCTTTCTTAAAACAATAAATTTTCAAAGTGGTTTAAAACTTCAACCCATGTACCACTTTCAATACTACAAAATTCATCCATGAACACGATAAAACTTCCAAATATTTGAAATGTTGACAAAATCCACATGAAATGATAACTTGTTTATATAAAAACAAATAATTATATTTGCATAAAAATCAGCAGTTCGATCTTATATATATATATATATATACCATATATATATATATATATATATATATATATATATACTATACTCTACTATATATATATATATATATATATATATATAAAACATATATATAATTAGCCACAATTATATATCATAATAATACCCCAAAGCATTTAAAACATATAAACCACTCACAGACTACAGACGCTCAGTTTGTTCCCTCGCAGGACCGTCTCCCTACTCAGCGTGAGTGCCTGTAATATAAATAAAATACCATTTAGGCTCCAATAATTGAACCACGACATTGGGATGCCTCCCTACAAGGCCTCCAATGTAATTTTGAAACTATGGAAACCCGCTAAATTTGGCCAAACGAGCTGATTACACGATTAATGCTTGCGTATAGACCCGATACTCAAAATTGGAGCTTTTCGCCCGGGAGCTAATTTCTCGAAATTGAACAGTCCAATAATTCATAAAAACATCCAATTTCACTAATCTAACTCCAATTTTGCCTAACTTGACCAATTGGTACTCGATTTCAATCCAAACTTTTCGGTAATTACCCGAAATGACCCAAAAATGGAAAACCAACCAAACGATGTCAAAATTTACAAACCATATATCAATGGAAGCCCAAGAGACCGGGAACTCATCGGTACCATTACAGCGGTCCAGCGGTTGTTGTGGTGGCCAGGAAGGCTTCGATCAACGTCGGTAACTTTGTTTTCATCGTAACTCAAAGCGGTGAGAATGCAAAGGACCGCGGGAATGAGTTCGGAAGGGGTCAAAATGGTGGGGAGGTATGGGTTGGCCTAAATGGTCTGAAATGGCGAGAAAAATCAAGCAGGTCCGATGACCCCGCGGTGGCGCATGCCGCTGCCGACCGTCGAAGCTGGCGTCCGGCGGTTGGCAGCGAAATCTGCGGCGTGATACGTCGGAGGTGGTGCACCTCCTGCCCGGTGCGTGTGCAAGGTGGGTGGTGGGTGACGCCTCCACCCCCGAGAGCCAATGACTAAGTGGTTTCAAAATGATTTCGATTCGAGGTCCACATGTTTTGGAGAATTTCTACAGGGTTTGGAGCTCAAGATGGGTGTTTTGGTGCTGGGGTTTCATTTGGCACGCAAAACTATGTTTATAGGGCCTAAGGGTGCTTCAGTTAGCGAAGGCGACTTTTGACATTGATAAAAATCTTTAGCTGTTTGAACTTCTGGGGTGTCATAACTTTCAGTAAGGAGTCGGATTTTGACGTTGACCCGGTCTATGAACTTCGTGTCGGCGGGGCCTACAAAATGGTGTCTTAGTCAGCCCAAAATTATTCATCCTTGAAGAAAATTCAACTTTGGTCCACATACTAAGTGTTGGTGCTTTAATCCAAATCTGGTCAAACTTAGTCAAACTTAGTCAAACGTGTTACAAACTTGTATTATTTGGTACGGGTCATTGCATAGGAGTGGCAGAGAATTGCAAAAAATAGAAGAAAATGAGATAAGACTAACTGAGAAAGAAGAGCAACCAAAAACTGGCAAAGAGAAGAGGCTGAACATAACATAATCATCAGATGGCAAAAAGAAATCAAAGGTGTAGCAAGAGCAACAGACTGGAGAAGGAGAATTGAAAAAGAAAGAGGAAGTGAGGTGTTGTCAACCTCCAACTCCATTCCCTCAAAGAATGAAAAAATCAAAATTAGATTATCAGTTTGCTAAATTCTTGAAAATGTTCATGAAATTAGAGATAAACATTCCTTTTGCTAAGGCATTGACTCAGATGCCTCATTAAACCAAGTTTATGAAGGACATTCTCAGCAAGAAAAAAATTTTTGATGAAGATGGAGTGGTAAACCTATCAGCAACATGCGGTGCAGTAATCCAGAATAACTGCCACTAAAAATGCAAGATCCTGGGAGCTTTACCATTCCCTGGACAAAGGGAACTATGATTTTGAGAGAGCTTTATGTGACTCAGGAGCAAGCATCAATCTGATGCCATTATCTATGGTTAAAAGACTCGGTTTAGGGGAGTTAATTCCTACAACTATGACTCTATAGATGGCAGGCAGGTCTATGGCTCGGCTTGAAGGAATCCTGGAAGATGTACTGATCAAGGTGGGAAAGTTTATTTTCCTAGTGGATTTTGTTGTGATAAACATTGAAGAAGACAAGCAAGTTCCACTACTGCTAGGCAGGTCATTTCTTGCCACTAGAGTAGCCTTGATAGATGTCAAGAAATGAGAGCTCACTCTCAAGGTGGGAGATGAAGAAGTTCACTTCAACCTTAATCAGAGCTTGAAACAGCCTGATTTTGAAAAAGCTAAATGTAAGAATGTTGAAAAAGTAGTTCATGTGAGTTACGAGAGTTTATGATAATCAAAGATTCAATGAATGGAAATATGATTAATTTCAATATATGGGAATCATAAATCTGTGAATATCTGATACTTGAGTTTTAATTAAAAGAAATTGTATTAAGTCTTAATGAAGACAATGTAGAAAAATCAAGTAGTAGTGAAGAGAAGGCACTAGAAATAGAAAAAATTTCTAAGGGGTTAATTCTAAAGGAATTACCCAAACACCTGAAATATGCCTTCTTAGGAGCTGAAAGATCATATTCTGTAATCATAGCAACTGACTTGACAAAAGATAAAGAGCACAACTGATTAGAATTCTTAGAAAGTGTAAAGAAGACATAGCCTGGTTAGGGGAATACTTGAAAGGGATCAGTCCATCAATTTGCATGCATAAAATCCTCTTATAGGAGAATGCAAAAACATCAATTGAACATCAGAGAAGACTGAATCCAGTAATGAAAGAAGTTGTCATAAAAGAAGTGCTTAAATGGCTAAATATAAGATTTATTTATGCAATCTTAAACATCCCTTAGGTGAGCCCAGTTCATGTGGTTCCCAAAAATGGAGGATTCACAATCATCAAAAACGAGAAAAATGAATTAATTCCAACAAGAACTATGGCAGGATGGAGGGTATGCATTGACTATAGGAAATTGAACATTGCCGCCAGAAAGGATCACTATCCTTTGCATTTTATTGATCAAATCTTTGGACCGGGTTAACCAAGACACTCTTATTTACGTTTTTTCTTGATGGATATTACGGATATAATCGAATTGACATAGCCCAAGGACGAGGAGAAGACTACCTTTACATGTCCTTATAACCTTTTTAACACAGAAGGATGCCATTTGGATCGTGTAATTCTCCTGCCACCTTTCAAAGGTGTATGATGTCCATTTTCTCAGATTTAGTGGAGGAGGTTATGGAAATCTTTATGGATGACTTCTCAGTTTATGGATCCAGTTTTGAGAATTGCCTAAAAAATATAGAAAATGTACTTTAAAGATGCCAAGACAAAAATCTGACTCTGAATTAAGAGAAATGTCATTTTATGGTAACTGAAGGTATTGTCTTGGGGCATGAAATTTCGACAGCTGGACTTGAGGTTGACCAAGCAAAGGTTTTTTTTATTGAAATTCTAATGCCACCTGCTATAGTTAAAGTGATTAGAAGTTTTTAGGACATGCTGGATTTTATAGAAGGTTTATAAAGGACTTCTCCAAAATTTCAAGACCATTATGCATATTGCTGGAAAAGATGCCAAATTTGAATTTGAAGCATGCAGGTCTGCATTTGAAGAAATAAAATCCATATTGGTTATAGCTCCCATGATGGCAACACTAGACTGGAGCAAGGATTTTGAAATCATGTGTGATGCCAGTGATTATGCAATGGGTGCAGTGTTAGGACAAAGAGCTGACAAGACCTTCAGAGCTATATATTATGCAAGCAAAACTTTCAATGAAACACAAGAGAATTACTCAACTACTGAAAAAGAAATGCTAGCAATGGTCTTTGCTTGTGAGAAGTTCAGACCATATATATTAGGGTCTCATGTCATAGTGCACACTAATCATGCAGCAATCAAGTATCTCATGGCAAAGAAAGATGCAAAGCTAAGACTGATCAGATGGGTGCTATTGCTGCAAGAATTCGATTTAGAGATCAAGGACAAGAAGGGCAGTGATAATGTGATAGCAAATCACTTATCTAGATTAAAAAAGCCTACTGAAGAAGAAAGAGGGACTGAAATAGAAGAAAATTTCCCTGGTGAGCAACTTTATCATGTATCAGTTCAAGTGCCATGGTATGCTAATATTGTGAATTACCTAGCATGTGGTATTATGCCACCAGAATTCAGCTACCAGCAAAAAAGAAAGTTTAGGACTGATGCCAGATTTTACATATGGGATGACCCATTGTTTTTAGATGATGAGCATATCAGATTCTCCAAAGATGTGTACCAAAAGCATAACAAGGTGAAATTTTAGATAAATGTCATGCATCACCATATGGGGGACACTTTGTAGGAGATAGAATAGCCTAAAAAATTCTCCAATTGGGTTTTTATTAACCAACTCTATTCAAAGATTATTCTGAATGCGTGAAGCATTGTGACAAATGTCAGAGAATGGGTAACATAAATAAAAGAAATGAGATGCCTCTATAAGGAATCCTAGTGGTGCAGATCTTTGATGTATGGGTGATGAGCTTAAAAGTCATCTATTTTTAGTCCATTTTTCTGTTTGATTTTAATGAAAAAAGGAATAATTAAGATGAAGAATTATGGAATAACTAACTGGCTTGTTAAATGACGGGGAATTCAAGAGAAAAAGAAAAGAATTTTCTTGAAAAAAGAATGAGAAGGTGGATGAGCGGGTGTGAATGATGGGCGAAGCAAGTTCGCGACGAGAAAAAGCGCAAAGATGAAGGAACACGGGTGTCGTGAAGTTTTGGCGGCTTAATCAAAATGCATATCCCGGGTTGCGACGGTAAAACTCGTCGGAAGCGAAGCTTACTTGAAACGAGGCGGTGAGAGTTAAAGAAACTCGGTGGAAGCAACCAGGAAATGAAAGAGAAAGAGAAGGCTTCATGTCATGGCGACATGCGGGCTATTTGTCATTGACATCGACAATGAATTAGCGGCCGTCAGCGACACATCTGGCGTGCAGAAAGAAGTCACGACAAGATCGGCTAAAGAGAAGGAAGGTCGTGACATCGGGGAAAAGTGAAATAAGCAAGCGGTGAGGCGGGAATACCAGTCATCTTGTGAGGATTAACTAGAAGCTAAGGGAATGATGTCACGACAGCATCGTGATGTCGCGACAAGGGTTGATGTCGGACTCGGGATGGTCGCGTGAGAGGAGAATCGCCTTGAAGGTATGACGGGCTTGGTGGGGAATGAAGAGTGAGGTAACTCAGAGTTGTTGTCGCGACGGAGGGTGAAGTCGCGACATCGATGCGACCAGTTGAAACACCTACAAAGGGCATGAATTGATGTCGCGACAAGGGTTGATGTCGCGACAACGGGAACCATCGAAGTGAAGCTGCGAGAGCCATAAGGCGATCATGACAAGGGTGTTGGCCAGCGACACGAACTTGTCGATGGAAGCTTGCTTAAGTTCCTTAAGCGGATGTCGACAAGAAGATTGATGTCGTGACAACCCGAGCAACCATTAAAACCTTCAAAGCGACATATGTACTTGTCGCGATAAGAGATTGATATCAGCGTTATCGAAGCATAATCATTTGAAGCTGCGGAAAGGCGTGGTGATAATCGGCGACATCGTAAACGACCGATTGGCGCATAGACTTAAGTTGATATCGCGTGAGATCGATGTCGAGACATGGATGATGTCGCGACAAGGAACGGTCGCGACTTGAAGCCGGTAGCGAACGATCCGCGGAAATCCACAGCGAATGCGTTGGGATTAGGGCCGGCCCGAGAAACCACACATAAATACGCGACTACCGAGGAGAGGAGCGCGACGGCGGTGACCGCAGACGAGATGCAGGTGGCGAAGGCTCATTTTCTTTATTTTCTTTTAGTTTTCTTTTTCTTTTCTTTTTATTCAATGTTGATAGTTAGAGATTAGATTAGATTTATCGTTTATTTTTCGTTTATTTTACGGATGCGGGTGTTGTGGAGTTTTGAGCGGCGAATGCGAATTCTATTCTTTTCAAATTACTACGGAATGTTTGAAGTTGAGACAAATTTGGAATTCCAACTCTTGAGTTTCAGTGCGGTTATTCTTATGATGGAGAATCTTTGTGAGCGTATAGTCGGTAATTGAGGAATCCGGCTTCCATTAAGTGAATCTTTATAGTCGAAATTATCTTTCCTGTAAAGTGCCGTTTCAATAGGTTTTGAATTTAGTTTATGAATTTACTTACGAAATTATTGGGTTACTGTTTTTATACGAATATCAGTTTCTTATACCCGTTATAGATTTGTCTCATTATACGATTTCAAGGAGGCCCTGCGAGGTGACACGAGAGAAGGCATTCTGAGAGTTATGAACAATTGCTTGAAGGTATATTAACACGCTATTTGAGATCTAATGAGCTTTACAGGATTTACTTCGATAAATCTCTTCTCACTTGAAATCAAGAAAGAGGTGAATGAGTTATCAATTTAAACAAGCGAGAGTTCACCTCTGATTCGATAGTGGGGCCCGATCAGGTGTTAGGCGAGATCTAATCAGGAGAGGGTGATCTAATTTACGAGGAAGAGCATCACGGAAGTTGTATATCCTTGCTTGACCGATAACTTGGGAGCTAAGGTTTCACAGTCCATAAAATGGGTATAGTATTGCAAAGAAAAATACCGGATTAAAGGAAATCCTTTTAAAAGTAGTTATTTAATTTCTGTCTTCGAGAATCGGGAAGAATTAGATAATGAGATGTGGAGTTTGGAGAGATCGGTACATGCTGTATTACCTTGAATGATTTTAAAACTGAAATATTCAAAAGTTTTATCGGTATTAACTACGGGAATTGGTACTTCACTATAGTAGTATACTTGATGTGTCCTACGAAAGATAATTATTCAATGTCCGATTAATTATAGTAACTATTCTTTATTCTTATTCTTTATATTCAGTTTATTTTTATTGTTCATTTATTTTACTCGTGCTAGTATAATTTCCAGCTTCTTAAAGGTAGACCCCGATATCAATTTATGGTCCCGAATAGTACGGAGCTTGAGTGGTCGAGGGGTAGTTGATTTAAAATTCTTGAGATCTCTGTGGGATCGATATACGGACTTATATCCATTTTTATTACTTGTCGGCACATTGCGCTGCGAATTATATCAGATGAAGCAAAATTGAAAATGATTAACTCTAGGAGACTTTTGGTGCTGAGTTTTATGGTGCGGTTTCGAGGATTAGATAATAGTCCTTTGGTAATTGTGCAACTAAATTTGTACATGTGTTTAGTACGAGTCATCAGTTTTATGGCACAGTTAGGGGATCGAAAGAATTTAGTAAATCAATATTCGGGCGAAAGAAGAAATCTTAATTTGGACATTTTAGAAGAAAAGAACAAAAATAGCTTTTCAAGCAGTGGTTATTTTTAACCACTAACCTTTAACGAACCATATTGAATATATTTGTTGTTTTTGACTAATCTAATGTAATAGGAGTGTGTTTGCTTTTCGAGAAGAAAACTTTGATGCATAGGAAGCGAAGAAAATTGATCTAATTCGGTGGTCGAATTGGAGAAAAAGACCATGACTTGAGAAGAGACAAGGAAGCGAAAACACCACCATGGCGGATGAAAACGGGATCGGCGGGGGACCGCGAGGACGGCGACGGGAAGACCTCAATCATGAGTACCATGGAGGAATTTTGGAAGCCGATCATTCAGGATGAATACTCAGCAATCAGACAGCCTGCTATCGATGCCAACAATTTTGAACTTAAACCAACATTGTTACATGGTCGAGCGACATCGGTTCTTGGTCATCCAGCTGAAGACCAGCGAGCACACAGGAGAAGATTTCTCGGAGATATTAATCTGATAAAGTTGAATAGGAGTGAGACCGAGAAGTCATTAAAGCGCATCTATTCCCCTTCTCTCTAAGAGATCTGACGGCTACATGGTATGAATCTTTACCATATGGCTATGTTGATACTTGGGGCTGGTAGAGCTTTATTTGGGCGAATTCTTCCCAATCACTCGCCTCGAAAGGAGGAGGAAATCATTGTGTTTCGACGAGGGAGAAGATGAGGCACATGTAACTTGGGAAGATTCAAGCGATTCTTGAGAGAAGATGTCCAATGCATGGGATAGGTCACGAAGACTCAGATG
This sequence comes from Tetrastigma voinierianum, assembly GCA_016808115.1. NCBI lineage: Eukaryota > Viridiplantae > Streptophyta > Magnoliopsida > Vitales > Vitaceae > Tetrastigma > Tetrastigma voinierianum. The sequence goes on from JAEQBH010007076.1 coordinate 266,484, forward strand.
GACATTGTATATCATGCCTTGAATGATATATCAAAGGATCATTGATGCTTCATGTTGTGAACATTGGCGAAAAGTGTTGAAGGCAAGAGAGAGCTGATTGAAGACACGGCTAAATGCAATGAAAATATGCGAGTTTTCAAAGGAAACTTGGAGGAAGGGGATCATGGAGCTGGCAGATGGCAGCCATGGAGGCGAGTTGGATGCCATTATGCAGTGGACAAGCGAAAGGAAGACACCTGCTTGCCCATGAAATAGAAGCGATTGAAGAAGAGTTATTGAAGGAAAGTCTTTGAGAGAGGCTGTGGAAAAATGAATTCTATGATGCTGAAGAGGTTAAGTATTTGGGTGAGCCAAGAGCTTACCATTTCAAACCCAATACTAACCTGCCAGCACATTATCACCGAGCACTGAGGAACCATGAGAACTTCTCATATGGTGGAGGGGCTTCACAAGGCCCAAGGCATGGACAGAACCCTCAACAGGGTTATCAACAACCAGGGTTCGGTGACAATGACGAGGGAAATGGTGAGAAATGAATATCGGGGTCGGAGGGCTGGAATCTTTTGAAGAAGCAGTCTTTGCATTTCATGGGGATAATAAGAAGTTGTTAGAACCTCCATGAACAAAAGTTTGCGAGTTGGAAGCAAGCGCTACCAATTCTCAAATTTACCGAGAACACCACCAATGCATCCACGAAGAACACGGAGACACAAGTAGGAGCGGTGGCCCTAACCCTGCAAGCCGAAGAAAGATGCCTTCCCAGTGACCGCAGAAAATCGAAAGGGCGTATGGGTACATGCAGTGAGTGGGAAGGAAATAGAAAGATGAAAGAAAAAATGACGACAACAAAAGAAGGAGCAAGACGAGAAAGGGAAGAGATGCTTGGAAAGAAAAGAAGGAGTAGGGAAGGAACATCCAAGAATCTAGACCTGAAATCCCATTTCCCACGAAGGCTGAGAAATCGAAGATAGAGGAGCGGTTGCAAGGTTTTAGCTTTCGAGGCTGAAGGGATCGAGTATGCCTTTCTTGAAGTGGTAACTTTCGGATGCCACTCTATGCAAAATTTCTGAAGGACATCTTGAGCAAGAAAGAAAAATAGTAGAGGAAGGAATGAGTGAATCTCTGCGCCCTTGCGGTCTGCGATGTCAGAAAGAACTACCGATGAGATGAAAGACCCGGGGAGCTTCGATTCCTTGTAGTGTTTGAGGAATTGGAATTCGAGGAAGCTCTGCGCGACTCGGGGAGCTAGTATCGATTTGATGCCTCTTTGCATTTGCCAAGAGCTAGTTTGGGAGGTTATTCCATGCATTGTTACTCTTCAAATGGCGAACTTGGTCCGATGGTGAAACCTGAAGGAGTCTTAGAAGATGTGCTGGTCACTATTGGGAAATTTGTTTTTCCAGTACACTTCATCATTATGGACATGGAAGAAGATTCACAAGTACCCCTGCTACTGGGAAGACCATTCCTGGCCTTCTTGGAGGTACTCGATTGACATCTGAGTTCTTACCTTGAGGTTGGAGAAAGAGGCTGCGTTTTAACTTGATCAAAAGTATGCAAAATATAGACGAGGGCAAGGAAAGTTGCGATGTATGATTTTTGTCTATACTTCCAACCCTGATGTTAACAATGATTGTAATACTCAGTTTTATCAATGAAAAGAGATGAATTCCCATTCTCTGATATCACCACAGATTTCCTCTTGAGCATTTTCAACTCTTTAGCCAATAGGCTTGAGGCAAAAGCAAATGACAATGGGGAAAATATTGAAAGAGGAAATTCATCAAGAAACGGTCACGAAGGACTGGCGTTTTGAAAGAGGCGCCACGTCATTTAAAGTATGCCCACTTAGAATTACCAAAGAAAAACCGGTGATCATTTCGGCCAGGACTCGGTGATGCGAGAACAAAGATTACTGAAATATTAAGGAAGCATAAGGAATCGCTAGCTTGGTCCATTGAAATTTGAAGGGTATCAGTCCATCCAATTTGCATGCATAAGATTACTGCTATAAGAGACTTCAAAACCATGCGTGAAACGCCAAAAGCGGCCCCGAATCCGGTGATGAAGGGAAGTAGTCGAGAAAGGAGGTACTGAGTGAATCTTTGGTTTTATCTATGCTACATTTCGAACGGTGCCCAGGTGAGCCCGAGTCCATGTGGTTCCAAAGAAAGGGGGGTTTACTGTGATCGGAAATGAAAACAATGAATTGATTCGACAAGAGCCGGTGACGAGGATGGAGGGTATGTATTGATTCACGGGAAGTTGGTGTGACGAGAAAAGATCATTTCCCTTTGCCTTTCATTGATCGGATGTTGGGGACGGGTTAGCAGGACCACCCTCACTTTTGTTTTACGGATGGGTATTCGAAGGGATACAATCAGTTGCTATTGCACACGAGGACGAAGACCTTCGTGCCCTATGGTACCTTTGCCTTCGAGGAAGGATGCCATTTGGGAGTGTGTAATGCTCTGCTACATTCAGGTGTATGATGTCAATATTCTCGGATTTGGTTGAAGAAGTGATGGAAAATTTCATGGATATTCACTTTGTGTATGGATCGGCTTTGATCGATGTTTAAACAATCTCGAAGCAGTACTTCAAAGATGCCAAAGACAAGCGACTAATAGCGAATTGGGAAAAATGCCATTTTATGGTGACGAAGTATTGTTCTTGGGCATAAAATTTACGCTCTTGGACTAGAAGTGGTTAATCAAGGTATCCATTATCAAAACTCTTTTCCTGACCACGGTAAAGAAAGGGTAAAGCTTCTTGGGGCATGCTGGATTTTACGGGAGATTCATGAAGACTTTTCAAAAATAGCCGGACCATGTCTTGATTCTTTGGAAAAGATCACGAGGTTCAATTTTGATGACTCCTGCAAGGATGCTTTTGAAGAAATCAAAATCAGATTGGTACAAGCACCTATAATGGCTGCACCATAATGGGATCAGGGATTTGAAATATTAATGTGATGCAGTGATTTGCCATGGGAGGCGTGTTGGGGCGAAAAGAAAGAAAGTATTCGGGGCCATATACTATGCTAGTAAGACCTTGATGAAGCACAAAGAGAACTACTCAACAAGCGAAAAGGAGATGCTAGCCATAGTATTTGCTTGGCAGTGAAAAATTTAGGCAATACATTTTAGGATCCCATGTGGTAATTCACATGATCATCACGACAATCAAATACTTAATGTCGAAAAAAGCTAGCTTGAGGTGATAAGGTGGGTCGCTGTGTTTGCGGGGAGTTTGATTTGAAATCAAGGATAAAATGGGATGTGACAATGTGATATATTTAGTCATACAATAAAGTAGAAAGAACTTGATGATGAAGAGAAAAATGTGATGTTAACGAGAGAACTTCCCGGATGAGCAATTGTTTAAGGTTTCCTTGCGACTTCCATGGTATGCGATATTGTGAATTATCAAAGCGTGGAGTAATGCCTTCGGGGAATTCAGCTACCAACGAAGGAAACTGGAAATGACGAATTATTATATTTGGGATGACCCACTATTATTCAAAGAGAGTGCGACATGATAATAAGAAAGATGTGTACGAAAGTGAACAGAGCAACATTTTAAATGAATGTGTGCATCACCATATGGGGACATTTTACGGAGAAAGAGCGACTCACAAGATACTCAATCGGGATTTTATTGGCCCAATATCTTGAGAGGTGTGCTGAGTCTGATTATTGTGTGATAGATGCCAAAAGATTGGAAATATCGTGGGAATGAAATGCCCCTCGAGGTATTATGGTGATACAAATTTTGATGTATGGGGAATAGATTTTATGGGACCTTTCCACCATCATTTGGAAACCCTATACATCTTGCTATGATGAATTACGTTTCCAAATGGGTGGAGACGATGCTTGTCCAAGGAATGATGCTAATACGGTTGTGAGTTTAGCACATGAAAATTTTGGCTTGATTTGGAACGCGAGAACTATCATTAGTGATGGGGGAACCCACTTTGCAAACAAAATATTGCAAAACTCATGAGCAGGTATGGGATCAAGCATGTAATGAGTTTAGCTTATCATCCCGGACCAATGGACAAGCAGAAATTTCCAACAGGGAGATCAAAAGAATACTTGAAAAGACGGTGAGCTCGGCCGGGGAAAGTTAGTCTTCAAAACTTGATGATGCACTTTGGGCTTACTGGACTGCATACAAAACCCTCATTGGAATGTCCCCATACAGAGTTGTTTTTGGCAAACCATGTCATTTACCTCTTGAATTGGAATACAAGGCAATGTGGGCCATGTGAAGTTAAACTTCGATTTTAAAGGAACACTTGAGGAAGAAAGATTGCTCCAAGCGCTATGCAGGCTGGAAGAATTGAGAAATAAAGCCTATGATAATGCTAGAATATACAAAAGACAAGACAAATGGCATGATCGAAATTTTGAAAAGAGTTGGGCTTGAGGAAACAGGTTATTTGTTTAATTCCTAGTGAAATTGTTTCAGGGGGAAATTAAATCCAAATGGAGTGGAGCCATACCGGTGGTGTCAGTACTACATTTGGGCTTGATGATACAACGAGGAGCGATAATGGGGAAGAATTTAAGGTCAATGGACAGAGGTTAAAGCATTATCTAAACAGGGAAGAGGGAAATGAAGAACTCAATCAGTTGTAGGAAAAGAAAGTACATGGCAATGAAGTCGACTAAGGACTCAAACTAGCGACTAATGGGAGGCAACCGCAAGGATTTAATTTAGATTTTAAGTTTTGAAATATTTTCTTTTAATTCTTGAAAATTAGGTCATGTTGTTTTTATAAAGATAGATTTAATTTTTAGAAATTAATGGTAGTTTAATTAGATTTTTCTTGAATATTGCAATGGCAGGCTTACGCAAGGTTTTAAAGACATGAATGGCAAGGCAACTACAGGAACAATTCCAGCAACTTGCAGAGAAGTCATAACATGAGAAAAGGGGAGTAACCTTCTCCCTAACCCAATTCTGTAGATATACTTGAATTGATTGTTAAATCTTTGCTTGGAGATGCCTGAAGAGATGTCTAAAGGGTTTAGGAACAATAAGAGAATTCAAGGTTCTTGAGATCATTGAGTTAAGGGCTTGGAGTCGCGGCAGGAAAGTTTATGTCGCGACATCGTGACATAAGTGATGTCGCGACAAAACATTGATAATAAGTGACCTGTTTTGAAGAAAGGGCAATTAGTAGTATTGAAGGAAGAAGGTACATGTCGCGACACCCTTTGTGAAATGTGACCAGGAGAATTAAGTTTCAAAATGAAAAAGGATACGCAACATGATAATCAAACAATTCTAAGGGAAATCCACGTGTCGACAAACTTAGCATGTCGCGAGATAAGGAAGTTTTAATGCCATTAACTCACTTAAAGCCACCAAATTCAATGATCTCCCGAATAAGAGCGAAATTGAAATCGTGACGATGTTTTTAATGAAGCAATAATTAGCCCACAAGCATTGATTGAATTGCACTGTTGGAAACTTTATCATTCACTCGAACCACATAGCTATTCACCTTCTTCCTCCTTCTGAATCTTCGGCCCTGAAAACCACAGCTTTCTGAAACCTTTTGAAAAGCTTTTCTTCCGTTTCAATAGGTAGAAATTCCCGCCCCAGTCCCACCTTTAGAGCGAGATTATGAGGGAGCATGAACAACCGAGGAAGAAGAAACTAGTCAAGAAGAACACTTAGGCGAGATTCGTCGGGGAAGAACAATCGGGGAGAGGTGCCATCGAAACACCCGAAGCTGAACTCCCGAAAGAGAAGCGAAGAAAGGTAAAGAGAAGAAGAAGAAGTAAGAAATTTCGTGTGAGACAGAGCGTACTCGTGGAAAAAATATTATGCTAACAAAGGGGTTTTGTCACGAGAGAGGAGATTCCAAAATCACGTTACTCCTTTCAAGGAGATGATAAACTGAGGGGTGGAGAGTCTCTGCACACCAATCGGGGGTATACGACAACGTAGAGAGTTTATTTCAAATTTGGTAGGAAGGAAGGATGGAGCGGTTTGTTACAGAGAAGTCTGGGTTTCATATGAAGCTGGGCCATCAACGAGGCTGTAATAAGCGGTGCACAAACATGGTTCCAAATTCAAAGCTTTTGGAAAGCAGTTTTGGAAGATTGCCCGGCTCACTAATTGGAGTGCCGAGAATTTAAACCAAGGAAGGAAGGCGAGAACATTTAACGAGGGAAGCCTCCGAAGCGAAGGTATGGTTTTTACTTCACGGCCACATTTTGGTTCCAACAAAACACGTGTGCCTGGAGTGAAGAGAGAACAAGAAGATTTGTGTTCTTCAATATGCCATCCTAAAAGGATACAAGATCAATGTAGGAGTTGTCATTGAAAATTCTATCATGAGGTATCATGAAGAATAAAAAGGGTTTATTCCTCACTTAGCAACAATCAGCGTTCTATGTTTGAGAGAATTTGGGGTGAAAGAGTATGGGAATCGGAAAATTGCAGAGCTTCACCACTCCTTCGACGAGGTAGCAAAGGACGAGCCCGGAAGAAAGGTCTTAGTAGAAAGAGATGAAGCCCCGGTGAAAGACCGAGAAAAGACTCGAGGTTCCCTGGCTGATCAGGGAGCCGAGGCACCCGGAAAACTCACGACAACAATGATTTCATTTCTGCGAGACAATGAAGGGGCGAGGATGAAGGTAGCGTGATTTTCTCCATTCCCTTAGCAGTTCTCCTCTTGTGCGAACGAGAATTTCCAACATGGGGAGAAAATCAAGGGGAGCACAAGAGAACAGTTCGATACTGGAAGCTCTCAATGCCATGCAAAGGAGAATGGATGAAAGACAGAAGGAGTGGAACCTACAGCAGGAATTCAGAGAAGGCATTTATGAAAAAGAATTGAAAAGAAGAGACCAGCAGTGGGAGGAAGAGCTAAACAGGAAGGAAAAGGAGCATGAGATGGAGCTACAAGAAGAGACCAGCAGTGGGGAGAAGAGGTGAACAAAGAGAGGAACGGATGAGAAAAAATTTTAGGCGACAAGGGGAAGAGTTTAGAAAGAAATGAAGGAAAGAATCGCAGCGATGCATTCTGAAACTCAAACTAAGTCATGAAGCTTTTTACTAACAATCGGTTTAGAGGCGTGATTCTCAACTCCTAACATTGATAAAAGAGAAGAAAAGAGATACGAGAAGCGAAGCCAAATTTGGGGAGCAAATCAAGGGCTTCAAGTTCCTATACAAGTCTCTACAGAAGGATTTTGAAAACAAACTGGATGATAGAGACAAGAAGCAAAGGATATCATTGAATCTGATGAAAGAATGGGTGGAAAATTTGGATCTAATTAACAATAATCTCTCCAAATTTTTAGAGGTCATGGCGAAATGGAGAATACAATGAATGAGAAACTGGGGAAGGCGGGATGGAGTTTGAACAAAAGGTTGATCTCCTCGATGGAGATCTTCATTGAAGAATCGAGTTGAGAAGGAAACTAAGAAGAGAAAAGGAAAGAAGGGGGAAATGAAATTTCCTCCATTCAGCTCATTTGAATACCTTAGACTTTTGGATCCTCTAATATCTTTCTTTGCCTCTTCCAAAAGAAAAGATAGACTTCTTCCCAAAGCGACTTCCCTTACCCTCCTTATCCCATTTGAATTGTATCCAACTGTTGCAATTGAATCAGAAATAAAATGAGAAATTTGAATTGAATTGTTGTGTGCTATTATGAATATGTTTGTTCAATGTTGTGTTGCTTTGTGATGCATAGTTGGGAAAATAAAAGTAGGAATTAGTTCAGTCAAAACTGAGATGTCATGAGGCGGAGTTGAATGAAGCGATTAGATTAGAAATAACGAAATGTAGAATAAGGGCCAAGAATACGGTTGATTGAAACCGAGAGTACCAAGTGACTAAGTCTATTGTTAAGTCGGAATAGAGGAAGTAATGAAATTGAAGGAACAAAACATATTTTTGAATTGTGGAGTATGAAACGATGAGTCGAACCTGTTGGATACTAAGGTTTAACTACTCATCAACGAGTGTCGAGGAACTCTGTGGTTAATAACATTAGCTAACCGGATTCAGAACTTGTTAGATTATTGATTGAGCGAAAATCCTGAGTGTCTGATGACAGAAATGATGCAATGGGCCATTCTTGGAAAGTTTGAGCCATTCAAGCCATCCCTAGCTATATGCTAAAGCATATGTAGTTGAGAAATTGAGCGATCAAGCCTTATTTCTAAATCAATGAACTGCAAACCCCAAACCTTCCAAGATCAAATCTTCCAGTAAAGAACCAGTGATTACCCAAAAACTGAAGGAGGAAGAAGGAAATCAAGTTTGGGGGAGGTTGTTTTTGAAGAACTCAAGGAGAAAAGACAGAAAAAGGGGAATGAAAGAAAAAGGGTCAAAAACAGAAATACAATAAAAGGGGATAAGTTTTACCTTGTGGCCTAATTCTCTTGAACTATTAAGTTCTTAGGGGTGTTTCAACACCTAGTACCCTAATGCCATACGGTATGGGAGTTACTAACTTAAAGTTATTAGGGTGTTAGAAAGCCTAAGAAGGTAAACATTGCACTATCACAGATAGTGACAAACAAGAAATTTGGTTGAATTACAAAATGAAATGAGGAGCATCATGATTCTTAATGGAAGAAATCAAGGAGATGTCCCAAAAATGAAGTTTGGGGGAGTTTATTAAAGAAACTACAAGGAAAAAGGGCAGTAGTGAGAAGAAGATAGAAAAAGTTCAGGGTAATCTAAACGAAAAGTTCCTTTCTATCCTGCCCTTGCCCAAGCCTAACATTACAAGCCCAGACGATTGATCTTGAAGGATGGAATTACCTACATTGAGTGGAAGTCAATATGAACAACAAGCTTATGGAATTTGGAAAGGCATGTGATGAAATGAAAGACCTAGGGGAGTTAAGTAGATAATTATGAAGATGAGAAAAGAAAACAATTTATTTTTCAACGGGGATCCAAATGATTATGTGGTTTGTAAAACAATTTCAACAGTTTAGTTTGTATACCATAAAGTAGAAACAACCTTGAAATGGACTTGAAGTTAGATATGTGAGGAAAACAATGCGATCCTTGTATTGATTAAATTGACTTCTCTTTGCAAAAAAGCGAGAAACGGAAAAATGTCCTATTTGTTTGAGGGACCGAGCAATTCTTTCTTTTCCTGGCTTTAGCGAGGACAAGCAAAATTTTAAGTTTGGGGAGTTTGATGAGCTTAAAAAAGTCATCTATTTTTAGTCCATTTTTACATTTGATTTTAATGAAAAAAGGAATAATTAAGATGAAGAATTATGGAATAACTAACCAAACTGTTAAATGGCAGGGAATTCAAGAAAAAGAAGAATTTTTGCAGAAAAAGAAGCAGAAGGTGGATGAGCGTTAATGAGATAATTGGCTGAAGCAAGTTGCAGCAGAAAAGGCGCATAAAGATGAAGGAACTTTGGTGTAAGAGTAGTTTTAGCGACAATCAAATGCATATCCGAGGTTGCGACGGTAAAAATCGGTCGGAAAGCGAAGCTTTACTTGAAGAACAAGGCGGTACGAGAGTTAAAGAAACTCCAGGTGAAGCAACCCGGGAAATGAAGAAGAAAGAAGACTTCATGTCGCGACATGCAGACGCTTTCGTGACGCCGATGATGAATTAGCGATGAGTCGCATCGGCGTGCAAAGAAAGAAGTCACGGCGAGATCGGCTAAAGAGAGAAGGTGGTGACATCCGAGGAAAAAGTGAAGGAAATAAACAGCTGGTTGCGACGGAATCCTGGATATGGCGGTGAGGATAGCGGAAGTGAGGAATGATGTCGCGTAGCGGCATCGTGATGTCGCTGACAAAGGATTGTGTCGCGACTCGGGATGGGGTCGCGACGAAAACCTCACTTGCGAAGCTATAGCGAGGCTTGGTGAGATGGCAGGAAGTAACTCAAGTTGTTGTCGACGGAAGGGTAAGTCGCGACATCGATGGCGACAGTTGAAACACGCAAGGGCATGAATTGATCATCGCGACGAGGATTGATGTCAGCGACAACGGGAACCATCAAGTGAAGGCTGCGGTAGTAAGGCCGATGTCGCGTGGTGTTGTCGTGACACGAAAGTATCGATGACTTGTAAGTTCCTTAAGCGGACGGGATATCGCGACCAAAGAGATTGATGTCGCGACAGCGGCTGCTCCATTAAAACCTTCAATGACATATGTACTTGCCGGCGAAGAGAGATTGATGTCGCGACATCGAGCGTCATTTGAGCTGCGGAAGGCGTGGCGATGTCGCGACAAGAGATTGATGTCGCGACATCATGAACGACCAGTTCAAGGCTGCATAGACTTAAGTTGATGTCGCGACGTTAGATCGATGTCGCGACATGGATGATGTCGCGACAAGGGATTTGAGGTCGCGACTTGTGAGCGATGGCGGGCGATCCTTTGAAATCCTGGCCCAGTGCGTTGGGATTAAGGCGGCGAGAAACCCCTATAAATGCCTTGACTACCCCGGAGAGAGGGTGCGGCAGCGGTGACGGGCGAGAGTCTGGGTGGGGCGAGAGCTCATTTCTTTTATTTTCTTTTAGTTTCTTTTCTTTTCTTTTCTTGATGTTGATAGTTAGAGATTAGATTAGATTTATCGTTTTATTTTTCATTTATTTTACGGATGCGGGTGTTGTTGATTTTGGCTTGTTTGAATACGAGAATTCTATTCTTTTCAAATTACTACGGAATGTTTGAAGTTGAGACAAATTTACGAATTGACTCTTCGGTTCAGTGCTTGATTATTCTTATGATTAGAATCTTTGTAGCGTGTAATTCGGTAGTGAGAATCCGGCTTCCATTAAGTGAATACTATAGTGAAATTATCTTTCACGTAGTCGTTTCCAGTGGTTTCGAATTTCGGTTATGAATTTACTTACAGTGTGGGTTCTTGTTTGCAATCTGGTCTCCGAGTTCTTATACGTTATAAGATTTGTTTCATTACTGCGATTTCGAGGGCCCTGCGAGTGACGCAGAGAGGCATTCCTGGGAAGTTATGAACAATTAGCGAAGGTATATTAACACGCTATTTGAGATCTAATGAGCTAAGTTTACTTCTTGATAAATCTTCTCACTTGAAATCGAAAGAGTTGAATGGTTATCAATTTAAACAAGCGGAGAGCTCACCTCGGTCGAATAGTGGGCCAATCCGTGTTAGTTGAGATCTAATCAAGAGAGGAGTGATCTATTCTAATTTTGAAGAGCATCTGAAGTTGTATGTCTTGCTTGACCGATAACTTGGGAGCTAAGGTTTACAGTCCATAAAATGGGTATGAAGTAATGCAAAAGAAAATACCAGTTAAGGAAATCCTTTTAAGTAGTTATTTAATTTCTGTCTTCAAGAGAATCGGGGAAAATTAGATAATGAGATGTAGATTTGGAGAGATCCCGGGTACATCTTGCTAAACACCTTGGGCCAATTTTAAAACACGAAATATTGAAAAGTTTTATCGGTATTAACTACGAGAATTGGTACTTCACTATATTAGTATACTTGATGTGTCCTCTGAATAATTATTCAATGTCGATTATTTTCTTAACTATTCTTTATTCTTTATTCTTTATATTCGGTTATTTTATTGTTCATTTATTTTACTCGTGCTAGTATAATTTCCGACTTCTTAAAAACTGGACCCCAATATCAATTTATGGTCGAATAGTGCGGGCTTAGTGAGGTAGGGTAGTTGATTTAAAATTCTTGGGAATCTCGTACCAAGTCGATATAAGACTTATATCCATTTTGTGCCCTTCGACCCATGCACTTGCGATGTCAGGCCAAAACCAAAATTGAAAATGATTAACTCTAGGAGACTTTTGGTCTCAACAAGTTTTATGGTGCAGTTTCGGGGATTAGATAATAGTCCTTTGGTAATTGTGCAACTAAATTTGTACATGTGTTTTGGTCTGAGGTCATCAATGGGGAATATACTTCATGGGATCTTTCCCACCCTCATTTGGAAACCTATACATTCTCCTTGTTGTGGATTATGTATCTAAATGGGTGGAAGCCATAGTTTATCCCATAAATGATGCCAACATAACTGTGGGGTTCATCCAAATAAACATTTTAAGTAGATTTGGAGCCCCAAGGACAATCATTAGTGATGAGGGAAGTCATTTTGCAAACAAGTTGTTTGTAAAAATCTTGAGTAGATATGGAGTTAGACACATTATGGCATTGGCTTATCACCCTCAGTGAAATGGGCAAGCAGAAATTTCCAATAAGGAGATAAAGAATATACTAGAGAAGACAGTGAACACAAGTAAGAAAAATTAGCCAGTAAAGTTAGATGATGTATTATAGGCCCTACGGAATGTATAGTCTCAGGTGGAATGTCCCCATTCGAGTTTTGGAGAAACGCGTAGAGCTCCGCACGAGCTTGAATATATAAGGCTATGTGGGTAATCAATAAGCTGAATTGTGATTTCCAAGCTGTTAAAGAGAAGAGATTACTCTAGATAAATGAACTGGAAGAGTTGAGAAATGAAGCTTATGATAATGTCAGAATCTACAAAGAGATAAGATAAAGAAGTGGCATGATCAGAAGATTCTCTGAGGAAAGAATTCAAAGTAGGAGAGCTAGTCATACTATACAATTCAAGGCTCAGACTTTTTCCAGAGAAACTCAAGTCAAGGCGGAGTGGTCCTTACACAATAGTTGCAACTACACCCTTTGGAGCAATGACACTGAAAACCAATTCAGGAAATGAGTTTAAAGTGAATGGTCAATGACTTAAGCATTATTTTAGAGGAATCCTAAATAAAGAATAGTCCCAAATTAGAAGAGATTTAAAGAATTGCTGAAAAGAGAACATATTGCAATAATGTCTAAGTAAAGACATAAAATTAAGAAGCTACTTGGGAGGCAGCCCAAGCAATTTTTATTTTTACTTTACAATTTGATTTTGTTTAATTAAGTGTGTTTTGAATAGTTTATTTGAGAGAGTAATTTTGTTTAAGTTTATTTGAAACTTACGTTAGTAAGATTTTGCTTAATTTCAGGACAAAGGAGCTGCAAATATTTATGAAATTCATTTAGGCTTACTTCGAACCAATCCAATGATGTAGGTGACACAAAGAGTGCAACTACCCAACTTGTTCTTTGAAAATAATGCACATGCTAAGTTTAGGGGAGTCTAAATTTTTTTGATTTAGAAATTGCATAGTAGCTTCATTATTCCTTTGTTGAATTTTTTTAGTTTGAATGATAATTACTGCAATGCAAAGAATATTTTCTGAATATTACTCAGTGGGAAAATGAGTTTTATTGTCCATGCTTGAATTGAGATACTTAATTCTTGATAGATATATATTCACAACCATGAATATAGTATGCAGGAATGAATAAGAAGAGAAAAACAAGTAAAAATCAGGAAGAGGAAAATGTCTTCTCAATGTCGCGACATCATGTCAATGTCGCGATATCAGCTCCAAAAATTTCTCTAATTTCGCGACATTCTTGTCAATGTCGCAATATTATCCCTCAATGTCGCAACATTGATTCACTAATTTTGAGACATCGCATCTAAAGAGAAGCAACACCAAGAGTAACATTCTTAATGTCGCGACATCAAATATTATAGTCATACCATCAAGGCAATGTCGAGACATTGCAATCCTAATGTCGTGACATCGCATCCATAATGTCGCGACATAAAAGCAATGTCGTGACATAGAATCACCAGTAATCGACATTGAGGTTGAAATCGCAAAACTTTTGTCAGTATCACGACATCGCGCAGGGGCAGCTTCCTATGTAAGGAACACATAGTGAAAAAGTGAAAATCAGAGCAAATCATGAAATTTCTAAGACTGGCTCATTCCACCACCAAAAATTTCAGAATGTATGGCTGACTCCCTGACCTAGACCAGGTCGTTGAGAGTATTATAGAGGAAGTTTTAAGAGAGAGGATAGAATAAGCCGCAAACCAGGAGACTGCTCCTGCGAAAGAAACTAGGGAGGAAACAGTTGAGGAGGAGGTTGAGATTGAAGCAAGAGAAGCGCAAGCTGTCTATTCCGAAAATGGGGCAGAGGATTTCAAGAAGAAGCATGCCAAGAAGGGTTTCATAAAGGAAAGAGGATTCAAACTCAATTTGATACCTTCAGGAAAGAAATCAAAAAAGAAGGCTGGAAATTGTGTGCAAGCACATGGGCCCAGGGATAAAAGCAATAAAGGAATTCTACGCCCGATTTGGCGATAGAAAAAACTGACATGCTACTTCAAAGTGGATCCTTTTAGGAAAGAGCCATCTCTCATTGGAGTTACAAGTAGGGAATGCAATGAGTATGAGCAACTCCAAAAAAACCCCAACTTCGAAGAGATAGCCAAGGAACTCACTAGAGGCCAAGGGGGATGGCAGAAAACGAAGATTATCTCCAATGCCTTCCTCAATAAAGGGGATTTAACTGAAGTTAACAAGGTATGGTTCTACCTAGTTAATTCAGTTTTCAAGCCGTCAAAACATGTCTCAACTGTGATACAGGACCACGCATTACTATTGTATGCGTTGGTCAAAGGCTTTGAGTTGGATGTGGGGAAAATTATCGAGGAGTCCATCTTAGACTGACAGACCCCCTTCCTAGTGATAGGAAATCTGCCGGCAACTCCACAGTAACCTCCCAGCTAAGCTTGCTCGACCGACAAGTTACCATGAAGCTAAGTAGGTAAAGCGCTCTCCTAGCTGTATTTGGAAGCGTGGGTTATAAAATTTTTCACTTTTTCTATCCAAATCACACCTTTAGATTTAACGAAAGTGTGTGACATAGCAGTACAGAGTGAGTATTACAATCTAATCAGCACTCATTATAAAACAAAATACTCCCAATATTTTCAAAATCCAACTACAATCGAGAAAGGGGCCTCAGTGCCGTGAAAATATAAGATGAGGATCAATCAAATATAAGTTTATGCAACTGTTTTTCTCAAAACAAAGAATGCATGCATATTTTACAAAAGATATTTACATATACAAAAATGCCACATTTAACTTTACTATTTTTAATTTACCTTATCTTATATATAATCACAACAACACGACGTCTAGGGCGGGATCCTGGAAAGGTCTTTCGACCCGGCTTTTGCACTGAAAAATTATTTTAAAGCAATGACGTGAGCCAAACGGCTGGTGAGTCTTATAAGTTCTAAATGCTCTTTGCATGCCTTTGTTTGTGCCTCCCAATATGAAATACGTACGAAATGGTTGTAAAGCTTGTTTATGAGAAGCGAGTTTGCTATAGAAAGCCATTTAAGCCCGTTACGAAAACTATTTACTCTTGTTGGCTTGTTTTACTGTATTCTGAAAGCGCGATACGAAAACTAATTACTGGCTGGCGAAATGCACGATGCAGCATTTGATGGTGTTATATCGAAAGTGTTATCGCATAATCAAGTACCAACCGCGTGGCCCATTTTCTGAAATACCTAGAAGTGATGCCTCGGAACCTCGGAACTATGTCGGTAGTATTGAACTATCGAACCTTGCAGAGCTAAGATGGTCGGTGAACCTGGCCAGGGATCTATATAGCATATGGAACCTCGGAACCAAAATGCTCGGTGATGGAACCTCGGAACCAACACCTCATCGCTATGTACTAAGTCGCGCCCCAACTATATACCTCGAATGTGCGGAGGCGACTCCTTTATATATAAATGTATGCTGGAATCCCAACCCCCAATTGCGGGCCGGGCAGTATAGTTAGTCATAATATCCTTAGCAGCACTTATTGCACAATCCGAAATACATCGACCGGGCGGTGTGCCATCTAGGGGTTTTTCAAGCCAGGCCAAAACTATTTCTTCCATCTTTTGAAATCGAACTTTTCTGCTGAGTATAACAAGTGGGAGGTAAAAAAATTGCTTTATAAATTACTTTATATTTTCAAAGCACTTTTCAAATTTGTAATTTAAACACTTTCGTTTTAGAAAATGATTTTGAGTACTCACCTTTTCTCCCTATGTTTCTTTCAAATCTTGTCGAAGCACTCTAGATTCTCGCGTGGATGCTCAAATCGCCTACATAATTCATTCAAATTACGAAAAATGCCGTCAGTTCAACGTTTTAACCATAAAACATATCTGAGACTTCCAGTAACTATATCGACGAACTTCGATTCTAACAAACTTTGCGTGCTAGTCCTATTCGATATGGACATCGATATTATGATGTGAAATTGACCAAAATGTCCATACATTAAGTACCATAAAAACTATCTTGTTTTAAGTCAACTTTTGACTTAAGGGACTTTCCATATAGTCTAAAAATACCGAACATTTAAGAAAGTTCTATCCGACTTGTCATTCTTCTCCTGAAATTTCAACTTAGACATCCATGATCCAAAAATTCCAGCCATGAAACGTCCGAACCACCCAGGTCCCAAAATTCCTAAAAATTCTAAACTAGGTCTAAAAATTTTGGAATTAAGTTTCTGACCTTTCCGACCTCTAAGAAAATTTCAAGCCATTATATAGCCTTTAAACTGAAATAACTTTATTAATTTTCTACCTTTTAAAGTTTTAACAAAGAGGCTAGAATATTGAATACCTATCGTGCTCTTCGCGTGTCTGAATTTGCCTTCTGCTCAGTAGTTCTGGTCAGATTTTCGTAAATCTGAAAAGAAAAACAAGAGAATAAAAAATTAAAAATCACCTCCTCTCGCACTCTCTTCTGTCGGTTTCTCCTGCCATTTTCCTTTTATTCATTTGATTTTCGTTTTTTTTTTCTAATTATTCTTATTCTTATTATTATTATTATTATTATTTTCATATATAATTATAATATACATTCAGTCCATTTCTGAAAAATTTTATTTATCATAGTGAATATTCTTTAAATATTTGTCATTTCAGAATTTTTCTAAATCCAGTTTTCGAGTTTCACTCTAAACCCAGTGCTGAAAATTACGTAAAATATTATTGTCTCGAATTTATAGCTCTGAGTTATTAGATTCCTTGAGAACGAACTTGCATGATCCGTTGTGCATCCGAGATCTAGAAATTTGAACTTCCTGTACTATTTTGGCAATTTATTAACCCATTATTATCCTTTTGAATTCCCATATTGATTTCATATCCACTCGCCTTAATTGCAAAGTCATACAATTCTTTCTGAAAACTTTATAATTTCACCTTAAACCAATTTTCCAAAAATTCTGTATGGCACTAAAATAATTAAGAAGCCCTTGAATGCACATACGGTTACACATGCGCCTCTCCGGGACAGTGTTACAAATCCTCCCTCCTTAGAACATTTAGTCCTCGAAATGAACAAAACTAATATAAAGAGATACCTTAGTCTGGCTCTTGAGGATATTATTTGCACTTGCTCTAAGCCTCGACTCCCCATGTAGCCTCTTTAATTCCATGATTCCCCCATAAAACTTTGACTAGCAGATGACCTTATTCACATGAAAATCTGCTTCTCTACGATCTTTATCTTGCATTGAAGAACATCATATAGGTCAAATCCTTTAGTTCCTCTTTGGCTGATCTCACAGTACATGGGAGGGATCCCAGGAATGTACTTAACGAGCATGGATACATAAACACATTCTGAGCAAACTGACTGGGAAGGTCTGTCATGCTGCGGGTCTACTGCGCGGTAATCTCTGTATGGCCCTGTGTATGCGGGCCTCGACTTTCCGTCTTCCAAATCGGGGACACCTTTCCAGGGAGGCTTTGAGGAGAAGACCACTGTCGCCTACAACAAAGCGTAGATCCTACAGCGTTTGTCACGCTAACTTAATGCGTCTGGCTCATCTTGAGTCTGTCTCGGACGATGCGGATCATATCTAAGGTAATCTGTACTAACTCTGGGCTATCGGTGCCATCTCTATCTTCATCGATCTGGAGATCTGACACTTCTGGCCATACAATGCTTCCCGTGGAGCCATGCCTATCTTGGATTGATAGCGTTGTTGTGGCGAACTCCATCGAGGAGATAATCGCATTATCCGGCTTCCATGAAGCTACATCACGCATGCTCACAGCACTTATCCTCTAGTGTGCGAATAGTTCTCTCTATTGACCATCGGTCTGAGGATGGAAAAGTTATTAACTAAAGTGCAATCGAGTCCCATAGCATCCACGTAAATTTGGACCAAAATACGGATGTGAATCTGGGGTGATGCGAGACTATCGATATAGAACACCATGTAATCTAACTTCTCTCCTCCCACGTATAATTGGGCGACTTGTCCAATGAGTGTCATTGCTAGCTGGGGAGAAAATGCGATTTCGTTAGTCACTCTCTATGGCATCGTGTTGTCTCCGAGTTCTGGGCTTGGTAACAAAATCCATAGTAATCTTATCCCACTTCCATCTGGGAATCGGAGAGAGTTTGTCTCTCCCTCCCAAGACTTAATTTACTCTGCCTTTACGCTGACAGGTTAGGCATACGGATCTAATCTGCAATTTCCTTTTTAATGCCCTTCCACCAATAATGTGCTCCTGGTATGATACATCTTGGTCCTACCGGTGCATAGCGCCTCTTTGAAGAAGTGAGCCTCTTGAGATTTCCCTTTTTGGTTCACCTATGTTAGGTACACATTGACTCCCTCTAACTGTGCATGTGTCTGCAGTGGAACTACGGTTTTCTACACCTCAATCTGCCTCCTTAATCATCTCACGAAACACCTTCGACCTTCCTTGATCGATCCACTAGAAGGACGAACATAAAATGATACGGCGGTGTCCACTGTATATTCACCGCATTGAACTCCAAAGATCTCAACTCTATCAACAATACAGGAGATATATGCCAGGATAACGCATAGGAACCCTCCGGTTTCCGACTTAAGGCATCGGCCACTACATTGGCCTTCCGGATGGTACTCTATTATTGCAATCGTAATCCTTAATCAACTCGACCACGGCGCTGCCTTAAGTTAAGCTCTTTACGAGAGTAAAGATATATTACGGGCTCTTATGATACCGGTGAAGATCGGCGGGGAACACCATATAGATAATGTCTCAGTCTTTAGAAGCGAAAACCCTTCTTTGCTAGTTCTAAATCGCCGTCGGGTAGTTACATTTCGTCTTCTTTAGCGGCAGGGAAAGCATAAGCTCTCTTTACCATCTGCATCAAAACACCTAACCTGGTCTGGGGCATCACTATATACACATAGCAGATCCTTTCTGACGGTAGTGCTAATCTTTGGGTAATAATTGTCCTACATCTCATCCTCAAACCTGCTAGCGGTATCGACATAATTTACAGATCTTTTTTCCAATAGGTGGTCAGCGGAGTTCTCTTTAAAAATCCATCGACAAATTTCTGCAATAACTTTGCCAATCCTAGAAGCTGCGAACTTGTTTACAGTAGTGGGTGACTCGATTCATAACTCTAATCTTCTAAGGATCCACACTAATACCTTATGTCGAAATGACGCGAGCCAACTGCTTTGTCTGACCTGGCCTTCACCCAAGCTTAGCGTATAGCGTGGCTCCCCAGAATACGCGATGCGTGGGTCACTCATGTTCTCTGAATGCTGAAGTAACACTAGAATGTCATCAATAGAATCGATCACAAGCTTATCTAAATACGGATCAGATACCACATTCCATCAAATCCATGAGCCTTGGTAGGGCGGCATTAGTCGATCGGGCATCCTTTAGGAACTATTAGTGGCTTGTCTCTGAATCTGAAGCGATCTTAAAACATCTATTCTCGGGACCCTCAAGCGATGGTAGCGACCTTAAGTCAATCTTAGAATATACCGAGATCCATGCAATTGGTGAATAAGCTCATCTTATACGAGACGGATCTTGGTTGCGTATTGTCGCTGATTAAATTTGTCTATAGTCTATACACGGCGAAGCGAAACTGTCTTTCTTCTTTCTGAAGAGGCCGGAGTTCCCACGGTGAGTACTAGGTCGGATGAAGCCAACCTGTAGTAATTCCTCGGTGTGCCTTGATTCTTTTCCCGACTCTCTTGGCGCCGTGCATGGAGGAATGGATATGTTCGGTCCACCAGGCTAGTTCAATAACGAACTCAATTTCTCTATCACGGGGTAAACTTTGGCTATCATGCGGAAGACATGCGGGAACTCTTTGACTATGGGATGTCTTCGAGTCGTGTCCCTCTTGTCCTCCTATCCCGCTCTGGTACCAAATAACCACAGCGACCTTTAGAAGCATTTCGAAGCGGTCATGACATTAATGAGACTAGGGCGTCTCTCTTCGATTCCCAAAATATCACGCCTGGTTCCTCTAAAGTGTGGAGCCAATCTACTTCTTTCTTATAGCAATCTAAGGTGGCTCTATGCTGGATAACAGTCCATACTGAATTATATCGAAATCATGGATACTAACACATCAGTCTGGCTGGAAAGATCGCCCATTAGATCACCAATCTCTTGCACCGGAACTATCTTTGGGATCATGGTATCCCCATTGGAGTGCAGAAACCACCATCGACCATCTATAAGTTTGGGATCTATCCCGGTGCCTCTCGGTGAATGATCTTGAAATAAATGAATAGATGGCTCCTGGGTCCCCACTGATACATATACATCATGATAATAAAGCTAAATCATACCGATAATCACGTGCGGTGATGCATGTACCTCTGTTGTGTATTGTAAATGCAGGGCTTGAGTAGTACCACGCAAGATCATTGTCGAGTCTTTGCCTGCCTAAACCCTACCAGCGGGACGCCAGTGCACCGGGTGATCACTGTGCCGCCTCTGATTCTGGCACTCACTAATTGTGGGCGATCGGATAAAGTGACCTTCCTGCCATTAATGACATCTGTCTCATGTTCATCCTTGCACTCTCCGATATGCCACCTACGACATATGAGGCATAATGGAAAAAATGATCACGAAGATCTACCACCTCCTGAAATTTGCGGTGATCGAAGCGGATCCTAAGCTAGATCTTCACTTCTCATCCACGAGCCTCTAGCATGGTCCTTCTTTCCTTTCTTTCTACTAGGCCGGCTAATTATGCGTGACTAGTCTTTGGGAAGCACCTCTCTTCTTGTCTGGCACTTTGAGGTTAGAACTAACAGTCCTTTCTACCTTTAGTGCAACCTCAATTTTCATAAAATTCTTGCTTACTTTAACTAAAGTTTCTAGGCTTTTCATATCATTGCTTGCTTTTCTTTGTGTCTGTTAAACACGGGAGGCTTTGTGTCTCTACCGTGTCGGTGGAAGAACCTCGTGTCCACGTCACTTTTTTTCCAGCAATTATGGTGGAAAGACCTCATCTCTACATCACCGTATAATAAGCTAGAACACTAACTACATCTAACTATGAAATTGCTCATACGGGTGTGTAGTGCCATCATAAGTTTTAGCCCTAGTTTTTTGGAAACTACGTTCTATCATACCCCTCTGCTCTTTTAAGGCTTTAAAATTTCTGTGGGTAACTCTTGTAACAATGTGTATAACCTGATCCCTCGTCAAGGTACCGCCACCTAAGTGCGGCCGTGATGGTTACTGTGAGAAGTGATTCATTAAAAGCATTTTCAGATCCTAGGGATTGTGCTAAGGCATATCCCTGCAAATTGGTGCCTCGGTCGCGGAAGTCTAGATAAACCTCATTCTGGTCGAGACATGTCTTTTGTAATTTCAGTTCAAGATTCGGTGACACTTTTCAATGTTTGAAGTGCATTTTAAAGGATTTAGCAAAACAATATAGGTTGCGATGATCGTATTATAAAAACAATTATAGGAAATATTGTGGAAAGCATGAAAAGCAGGCGAACTATCGCCTAAAGCGCTGATGCCAGATTGTGGACCCCTTCTAGTGATAGGAAGCGCGGCAACTCCTGATAACCTCCCGGCCCAGCTTGCTCGGCGACAAGTTACCATGAAGCTAAAGCGTAAAAGCGCACTCTCTAAGCGTATTTGGAAGCGTGGGTTGTAAAATTTTCACTTTCTATCCAAATCACCTTTAAGTTGCGAAAATTAAAGCCTTTTCTCGGTACCTGGTGAGTCAACCCAAAATACAAAATCACTGTATAAAGCAAAATGCTCCCAATATTTTCAAATCCTTCTGATCGAAGGACCTCGGTCCCTCATCAAAATATAAAAGATGAGATCGATCAAATATAAGTTTATACATAGCTTTGTTTTCTCAAAACCATGCATGCATATTTTACAAAAGTATTTACATATACAAAATGCATTGCTTTTACTATTTTAATTTACCTTATCTTATATATGTAATCACAACACGGCGTCTAGGGCGAGGTCTGGAAAGGTCTTTAGCTTATTTTTGAAAAGTATTTTAAAGCAATGACTGTGAATGGCATTTCAGTGGTACTAAGTTCTAAATCTTTATTGTCTTAACTGTTTGTACCTCCCAATATGAAAATACGTACAAATGGTTGTAAGCGTTTATGAAAGCGAGTTTTGCTATGAAAGCCATTTACAGCTGATACGAAAACTATTCTCTTTGTTGAAGCTGTTTACCAACGCTGTGCATTGATACGAAACTATTCTTTGCTGAAATGCATTGAAAGCATTTCGTTAGAAATTGGTTCAATATCTGAGAGTGTTATCTTTTGACAAATCAAGTACCAACCACGTGGCCCGTTTACGAAATACCTAGAAGTGATGCCTGGACCTGGGACTTTGGCGCCGGTAGTGAACCTCGGAACACTACCCGGCTAAGATGGTCCGGTGAACACGGCGGGATCTATATAGCATAATGGAACCTCGGAACCAAAATGCTCGGTGATGGAACCTCGGAACCAACACTTCATCGCTATGTACTAAGTCGGTAGCGCTAGCCTTATACCTCGAATGTGCGAGAGGCGACTCTTGTAAATATGCTAGATCTAACCCCAATTGCGAAACCAGGCTTATTATAGTTAATCCATAATATCCCATAACCTTGCCATGCAAATCCGAGAAATACATCCCATTAGGAAATGAGAGTACATGTGCCATCTAGGGTTTTTCTAAACCAGTAGCTAACTCTTAAATCTGAAATCTAAGGCCTTTATCTGGAGTATAACAGTTGGAGGTAAAAAAATGCTTTATAAATCTCATTTCAAGCACTTTACAAAATTGTCAATTTAAACACTTTCGTTTTAGAAAATGATTTTGAGTACTCACCTTTTTCTCCACTAATTCTTTGAATCTTGTCCCGAAGCACTCTGAATTCTCGTAGGATGCTCCGTCGCCTACATAATTCATTTTAAATTACAGAAAATGCGATCGGTTCAGCGTTTTAACCATAAAACATGTCTGGGCTTTACCGAAGTAACTATGCTCGAGCGAACTTGGTCTAACAAAACTACGTGCTAGTCTGTCGATACATGGACATCGATATGATGTGAGTGACGAAATGTCATGCATTAAATGCCCCATAAAAACTATACATTTTTAGTCAACTTTTGACTTAGGACTTTCCATATGATGCAAAATACCCGAAACATTTCTGAAAATTCTATCCGACTTGTCCCGACTATACTCTCACGAAATTTCAACTTTGAACTTGTCAACAGTCCAAAAATTCAGCCACATTTGTCAGAGACACGATCCAAAAAATTCTGGAAATTTAAGCTTCGGTCAAAATGCGGGTTCAGTTTCACGACCTTTCACGACCTCTGAGAAAATTTCAAGCCACATTATAGCCTTTGAACTTGAAATAACTTTGTGGTAGTGCTTCTGCTTTAAAGTTTAGCAAAGGCTAGATATTGGTACTGCCTCGTAGCTCTCTTACGGCATATACCATTTGCCTTCTGCTCCGGTAGTTCTGAGTCGATTTTCGTAAATCTGAAGAAAGCAAAGAGAATAAAAAAATTAAAAATCGCCTCTCTCTCTGCACTCTCTTATAATAGGTTTCTCCTGCCATTTTCCTTTTATTCATTTTGATTTTAGTTTTTTAATTATTCTTCTTTATTATTATTTATTATTATTATTTTCATATGTAATTTATATTATCCATTAGTCCATTTCTACCCGAAAAATTTTATTTATCATAATTGAATATTCTTTAAATATTTGTCATTTTTGAGATTTTCAAAATCCGTTTTCGAGTTTCACTCTAAACCGTGCGCTTTAGAAATTAGTAAAATATTCATTTGTCTGAATTTACTTGGCTTTCTGATTATGGAATTCATGAGGGCGAACTTAGCGGCACGATCGTTTAGGTCATCCGAATCTAGAGAATTTCGAACTTCTATTACTAATGCAGCGAGTTATTATTATTATCCTTTTAAAATTCCATAATTGGAATTTCACCCATCCACTTTCATGGTACAAAGAATTTTACAATTCTTTGAAAACTTTATAATTTCACCCTTAAACCAATTTTCAAAAACCTATTATGTACTTAAATAATTAAGAAGCCCTTAGTGCACATAGTTCACAATAATTTTACCCCTCTCGGGGCAGTGTTACATAAGACAATCTTGGGAATAAATTCTCGAAGGGCACTCCCCACCTCCTTGATCACTCTCCTATGCATCAAGGGGTGTAAGTGGTGATGAAGGGGGGAAAGAAATTCCCAAAGGCCTCATCCCTCTCGCTCTTACTTGAATCATAAGACTCACAGTAGAAGTGAGACGATTGAGAAGACATAACAGAAAAAAGAAGAGGACAAAAATAGTAGAAGTGCCTAGGGAGCCAGCCCTACATAAGTGTTTGTAGAGGAGAGTGGTAGTGAAGAAAAGGGGGGGCTTTGAAGCCTACTCAGAGCAACCACTACTCTCCCCCACTGCAGATGAAGCAGCACCAACTCAAATTAGAGTTAAGAAAAATGGGAAACATAGGGCTGAAACTAAAGAGAGCAGCACTTCTAAGTTGCTAATTTTGATGTAAGATATGAGAGATTAAATGAGAGGAAGATATGAGCAGCTTAGAGAGGAGCTCAGGTGAAGGGACAACCACCTTGATGAGTAGTTGAAGAAGAAGAGGAAACGGTCCCGGCCCGACCTTTCCCAACGGAGAGATGATGAGTGGAAGATAAGTGATTTGAGAAAGAGCCAGGCTCTTAAAGCTAAATTTAGAGAAAGAGAAAGAGAAAGAGCCTTATTCATACAAGTGAACAATTAAAGGGACAGTGCTTCAAAATCTTGGGAATTAGAGAGGAATGAGATAGGCACAATCTACTTGAGGCGGGATGCCTTACAGTATTATCTCAGGAGCACCAAAAGGAGATCGGGGCCACATTAAAGGAGGGATAGAGAGATGGAAGCTTACTGAGCTACGAGATAGCTTTGGATAGAGCCAGACATGAGTCAGCTCCAAGCTTGATCAAAATGTACAATGCCCATGGTGAATTTGAGGGTGCTTTTGAATTCCACCAAGGGAAGACAAATCAGGTTGATAGTTTAATATCGGGATGCTTGAATGATCCTTCAAATAGCTCATAAAGACTTATGTATAAGCTAAGAGACCCTAACTCTCCATCTCTGAATTCACTCCTTCTCAGGCTAGTTACCAATATGAACCAATAAATCTCAAACCCTCCAAATCCCAAAGAAAAAAGAAATGAACCCAATTGTCTCTCTATCTCTCTCCCTGTAATTCAATTCTTTGTACTTTAAATAATCAATAAAAAGAAATTTCCAAATCTATGTGTATTTGTCTCTTTTATTCTTCTTTTTCTTATTTCCTTGCATCTATATTACATAATATAAGAATAATGAATTAACCAGGTTGTGGTTGCTTTCTCAAATAAATAGGAAATTAGTTTCTAGATACCTGATTGTGAGATAAAATGATAAAGGGCTAAAAAATTTAATTATTTATTTATTAAGGCGAAGAAAATCTTGAACACAACAAGAAACATAAGTTTAAGATTGTACTTAATTGTCAGCTGGTTGAAAATTTTAGGCATCTTTGTATAATTTCTTATGAAAGCTGTGATTGTTTGTTTGGTTGAATTGGGAGAATTTGTTAAGTTGTTTGTGCTATTATTGATGATGAAATGAACTAAAGTGCTGAATCAAAATGAACTACTAAATTGTACAATGGCATAACAATCTGTTTTAAACCAAACAAGGCAAAAATCTGTAAATAAAATTTGGTTGATTAAGTGAAACATAATTTTAAGTTGTGATGTCAAGGACAAATAAGCTGGAATTTTAGATTCTAAAAGACTGAAATGGAAGTCAATGTTAATCAAGTTCATTATTCAAGTTTGTGAACGATCTGATTTAGAAAATGGTGCCTTTGTGGTCCTGCGCGTGCCATACAGAAAATTAATTATGTTTGGGTTAGGAACACCTTATTGGATTCGATTTAAGTTTAGTCTCAAAAGAACCTAGAACTTGTTGTATTATTATTCAAGGAAAAATCCTAGGCATTACAACCAATAGGTAATGATTTAGGCCATCCTTGAACAGTTTGAGCCTTTCATAACCTTTCATAGCAAGACAGATTGCTCAATTTGAGGGTACAAAAGAATGGTTCGAAGTTCAGGAAACAACAAAAGGAACCAGAACACCAGAAAATAGTAGACCTACTAACAGCTGGAAAAGGAGAATGGAAAGGGACAAAGAAAGCCCCTTTTAGGTATTTGCGGAGAGCATTGAAGAAGCCAAGGTATGGTTCTATTTTATCATATCCGTCCTTATGCCATCTAAGCATCTAAGCATAGTGAGAAGAGAGGAACTAATCCTCCTCTACGCATTGTTGAAGGGTTACAAGATAAATGTGGGAAAAATTATTAAAAAATCTATCTTGAGCTACTCTGAAAGCAAATGCAGGGGGATGATTCCACACCCAGCCACAATAACTAGACTTTGCATCCAAGGGGGAGTTGAGGAAGAATGGGGGACCAAGGAAACCTACCCTAGAGCCTCCCCTCTAACCTTAACAGGTATAACTAAGGGGCCAAAGAATAGAGGGAAGGGTAAGAAAAAAAAAACATAAGAAGAAAAGGGGAATGAAGGGTGCACTGAGCCAAAACAATGGGAAAGCCAAAGCTCGATGCAATCGACTCGGGAGGAGTCAAAGCCAATTCTGGAAAGCATCCCTAAAGTTGAGACAAACCCATCAGGAACAAGCTAAAAGTTCCAAGAAAAATTGCAATCATGCGGAGATTGATAAATTCTAGCAGTGTCTATAAATGAAATAAAGGAAAGGGATAATCGATTAAAGACCTGGCTTGACTCAGGGATGAGTATTTGGAGTAAGCTCAAAGAAAGACCATAATTTAGAGGATGCCTTTGAAGAAAGGGATGAAAAAGTGGAAAAGTAGAAATGAAGAGGACTGAAGTGGAGAACAGTCTTGAGAGATAGAGACAATGCCCTGAAGAGCGAGCATGGTTCAGATAACAATTGCATGAATAGTCTAGGACATTGCAAACAGAGTTTTCGCTTAATGAGCTATGAGATAATAAACAACAGGACACTCCTGGAATCTCTAGCTATGAGGCAATGAGAACTTACATAGAGCAATGCCAAGATCTTAGACTGGGCAATGAAGACATTGTCCAGCAAGAAGGCCCCTCTGCCTAAATCGAGATCTCGGGCCTTAGACCCTACACTATAGTCCCCGAGTTGTGATAGACCACACAGCCACCTATACTAGCCCGGGTCGGTTAGACGGGCCCATACACTCACCTTGTACAGAAACACAAAAATATAAAACTCCTAGAACATGAAGGAAGAAGGAACTCACTCTAGTAGAGGAGGTGGAAAATATCTGGGATATGGGGCATTAAGGAGAGGGAATTTTGCAGGGTAAAAAATGAACAATACCCTACCTTTTCCATCTCCTCATCCTCTTTGTATTCAATGTCCACCCATCAAAATAATGAATAAAATAAAGAGTTTTGCAAAAAATTTGTGTTTATTTGTGTTCTTGCTTGATTTGTGTGTTTTGATTAATTTTCTTTGCTTCATGATTGCCATTTGCTTGGTTGAATAAGAAGAAAACACTTCACAGATCAAATTGTTTAATTGTTGCGGCATGTTTGGTGAAATACTTGATTACAATTATGGTTGTGTTGTCTTATTTGTAGGCTGAATGCATGATCAAAATGAAACTACTTATTTGATTAAAACAACCTGATAACAAATTTAATGAAACGACCCATTGGCAAATTGTAGTAGGCTTAGCGTGAAAGGAATTGCAGTTTATGTAATGAAGTTGAATGATTAGATTTGAGGAGAAGTGTATAATAGGAAACACAAAATAAGGCTTTTGAGGCTGTTTATTGTAAATGATGGTCGATAAAAATCTGAAAAGCGATGCACATATGGTGAAGTGAGTCCTTAACAAATGGTGAAAGATTAAGGACATCTTATGGGTTCAGTCATAGTCAAATAGTCCAATGTCCTAGAACTTGTTAGATTATTGGGTGAACAAAATCATGTAGTACTACTAACAGGGGTATTATAGGTCATCCTTGGAAGTTTAATTGCTGCAAAGCCTACCCTGTATGCCTGAAACATACCTCTAGTTAGAATTAAATAAAAATTGCCTAATTTCTTCATTAAACCAACAATTAGAAACCTCAGGCACTTCCTTTATTCTAATCTTAGTAAAGAACCCTTTATTACCCGGAGGTTTGAGGAAAGAACCTCAAAAATACGAGAAAGATGAATTAGAATGTTATTTTGATTTGAAGGAAAACAAGAGCCAGAAGGATGAAAAAAAAAGGTAAAATCCAAGGAAAGGAAAGGAATGCAAAGAAGAAAGTCAAGATTGTAGAATTGTCAAATTGGAATAAGTTTTGTCTTGTGGCCTTCTCTCTTGAACAATTAAATGTTCATAGGAGTGTTTTAAACACCTAGTACTGTCTCCAGCGGCGCGTATGGGGCTAACCCCAGAAAGTTCTCTGAGTGGTAGAAGCCTAAAAGACAAAACATTGCACTAATCTAAAAATCACAGAGTAAAGAAAAGCAAAAAGAACTTCCATCTAAAGGACTGACTTGATAAGAGTAGTGGAAAATACAAATTACCAAGATGAGGTACAATGGCTGTAGAGATGAGTTTTAGGGAAAATTTTCTTTTTTGACATTAGTAGAAAGAGGATGAAGGGATAGAACAAAGATACAAGAAGGTGGAATCTAGGTAATTTTTAGCCTAAATTCTCGATTATCCTATCCGCAGTGCAAGCCAAACTTTACAAGCCTAAAGGCAGTTGATCTTGAAGGGTTGTACTTGCCTACATTAGTGGAGACTATGCAGAAAAATAAGCATATGGGACTTAAATGAGTATACAATAACTGTAAGGCCAGAATATTACCTAATTTGCCAGGAGAAAGGAAAGACCATCACGCCACATTGAGATATTGAATTCGAATTGTTTTGTTCGAAATCATTAGTTTGTTTTAATGGCTGATACATTAAAAAATTTTCCCAGTGGTTGAAAACTAAATTTGAACCATCTTTACCTTCTTAGTTTCAATTCAGAGAGCTAATTAAAAAAGGATTACGGTAGAACGAAAAATGTCCTAAAAATAAAGCTAAATTGTTTAGGGCAAGGCAAAATTTTCTTTTCTTTGCTTAGGGATTAAATAAAACTTTAAGTTTGAAATTTGGTGGGTCATAAACTCATCTAACCACTAATCCATTTTCTGGCTTATTTTTAATATATTCAGAGCTGTTTTAATGCCAAATTATGGAATATTCCTACCAACTTGGTGTTTTCACGAGTTTAATTCAAAAAGAAAATTCAGCCAAGAAAAGAAGAGAAAAAGAGCAATGTTGTCTGTCGACCAGGAGTTTTGTGTTTGCGACAAACATCCAAGCTAATAGCAAAGGAGCTCTGTCGCGACAAAAGACATTATGTCGCAACATAAAATGGGAAGAATCTGACAATTCAGCTGAGGCAAAGTTTATATTTTTGTAAGGGTTTTATTGAGGATGTCGTACCCGGGAAGAATTTGTCGAGACAGCTCTGTCGCGACAAATGAAAATGAAGCGAAGTGCATGCAATACAAAGATCTTGTCCGGCAGATTCTTGCAACATGAAAAAGCTGGTTGAGACTAAAGAAGAGCTTTAGAGAAAGACTTCTGTTGCGACAAGGTGATGTATGTCATGACGCTGAATGAAGAAGAGACGTTGGTGACGGATAAACAAAGGTCCTGGCAATTGATGCTTGCTTAGTGAAGCGAAACTAGTGTGATAAAAAGAATCAATGTTGCGACGCCTTTAAGTTTGAAGAGATGTTTCGCGATAGGGATCTTAAGGTCACGACACAAAGATAAGCTCGACAATTGATAAATAGGTCATAGCGAGACTTTTCTATGTCATGACAAAAATTCCAACCACGAGGAAGAGAGGTCTTGTAGCGACGCAACAAACTAGGTTGCAACGAGATGAGCCAAATACAAAAGTCTTGTTGCGACACGCAAACTTGGTGTGACAAAAACATCGACAACACTAAGAGGCGTAACCGTAGTGAAATGAAGTTGCAACGAAATCGGGTTAAGTGGCGACGAGACGCTATGTCGGCCGACTCACAGTCGGCGGGAATGCTAACAGCGAGAAACATTGTTGCGGCAGGAACCAAACAAAGTATTGTGTGACATAAAAGTAGATCGGCGACATCAATTTCGAAGAAGCGCCTGGCTCTTTGTCGCGGCAATTATCGTTGTCCGCGGCGCAACATTCGATAATCACCCCAAGATTGGCCATGACATATAATGGATAGAATGACAGACCTTGCCAAACAAATTATTAAAGAGCCAAAGAAAGATGCGTCACGTGGAGAAGCTTTGAGGCCGGAATCCGAAGGATGCACGAGGGCGGTCGCGGCGGACTCGACATGCTCTGACAAACACTTATGATAATTAAAAACTCACATCGCGACAACGTTTTCAAGTCGCGACGGAGAATGCAATCTTGGCCAAAATTTTGGGGATCATAATGTAGCCTTGAATTTAGGGCCCAAACTTACGGGGCTCACATAAGTAAATAATTGAGGAAGAGTAGGGCAATCGGTCAGTGGAAAAATCCGAACATCTGAAGGGTGAGGACTCTTTTGTATTATATTTTTCTTT
Organism: Tetrastigma voinierianum; assembly: GCA_016808115.1. Taxonomy (NCBI): domain Eukaryota; kingdom Viridiplantae; phylum Streptophyta; class Magnoliopsida; order Vitales; family Vitaceae; genus Tetrastigma; species Tetrastigma voinierianum. The sequence continues at coordinate 297,401 of JAEQBH010007076.1, forward strand.
TATTTTTTTTTTATTCATGGATTAGATTTAGCGTAGAATTTCAATTTGTTTACTAGACTTGAAACAGTGAATTGTTTAGAAGTTTTGAAGTTGAGCTAAATTGTTGAAGATCAATTCTGATTACTGTTTGAATTTAATGAAATCTAGATAAAAGCTGGAATTCATTCTTTGATTGATTACATTTACATTGGAAATTTCCTTGTCGGTATTTGGTGTTCTTGTGATTGGAGTTTCGAAACCTGACTTTGTTTTGGGAAAGATCTTATGTTAGTTGTAGTGCTCTGCGATTAGAAGAAATTCCTATAGGTTGAGAGTCTTGAAATTATTTGAATGGTGATGTTCATGAAGTGGTGTTCTCAATATTAGTAACTATACCCGCAAAGGGCCCATTATCTGGCTGCGTTTCCAAGGGAGCCCTCCCAGTGACCATGAGATGGAGATACGAGAGCTTGGATTATTTACTTGGGGGTATGCTAGACTAATATTGATGAACTAATTATGTAACACCCCGAAATATACCCTAGTCGTTTTCAACATGTTTAGGGTATTTTGTAGGTATAATTTGAATTTTTCTTAATTTCAATGCAAAACGTGAAATCTAATAAACCCATAAATAAGCAAGGGTAAATTTTTAATTTGTCAAAACGGGACATAAAAGTCATAAGATAAGAAGATGAGAAGCTAAAGTGGAAATATGAATGACTTGATTTGTAAAAAGAAGGGAATTTGAGGACCAAAGTGCAATAAAATGAAAATTAGACCAATTAGGGTCTCTCATTTTGGGCATTTTGGGAGAGCCAAAAACGTAAAGAAGAAAAGAGGAGAAGAGAAGAAGTAGAGGAAGAAGAATAAGAAGGGGAAAGGTATGGAATACTATGGGTTTGTATGGATTGCTATGATTAGGTATGGATAAGTATGAATTAAAATGGTTTTGTATGGATATTGGTTTGTTTCCTTTCTAGGGTTTAGTTAGGAATTCATCCTAAGCCTAGATTTGTTGAAAGTTGGGTTGGAAAAACCCTAGTTTGTATAAGATGAGTATGGAATCTTCCCTTTGAGTATGGATTCTTGGTTTAGGATGTAGGGATACCTATTTGGGTGTTAGGAGTTAACCTAATACAATCTTGAGAGTTTGGGTTTGGAAAAACCTAATTAATCTATGTTTTTGGTTTGGTTAGGTTAGAACACATTTGGGAGTTGTTTTTGGTGATGCTTTTGGATTATTTTGGGTTTTTGGTTGGATTTATGGAAAAATGGACGAAATCAGCAAAATCTGGGCAATTCGAAGTCTACACGCATGACATAGGATCCATGGCGGCGTAGGTGCATGGGCGTGACATGTCCATATTTAGGCGTGGCTGATAGAGAGCTTGACAAACCTGGATGCATACGGTGATAGCACTATTCTCAACATGGAAAATTTTGGTGTTTTGTTATGTTTTGCTATTTCATTATTCCGAGGACTTGTCTGTTGGACTAATGAGGACCCTATAAGTGTATGAAAAGGGTTCATTCCGCGTTGGTAGTGAGGAAAAAATTAGACATTACCTCCATAGCCAGCGTGAGGATTCTGATGTTGGCAAACTTAATGCCCCTATGATAAGATAGTAAGTTCCTATATAATTGTTGGACTGCCTAAGACCATATATTGAATGACACGGCACCTCTGATTCACGTGGCGACCGCTGATATGATACTCGGATTAGTGCGTGACCTCTGACCGTGCTTGTATTTTAGTACCGAGTACTCTCACGATTAGTGTGAAACGGCACTCTCTGTCGGTCTTACCTCTGCTGTGCCAGTACCTCTGTCTTTGTGCCGTGCAACCAGATTACTTATTGTGCTATCTCAGGCCTGTTCCTTGTGTTGAGTAATTGAATTTATATGATAGAGTCGAATCTTAGGGCCAGAGTAAAGTAATGTACATCCTGATACGCTCTGAATGTACCTGGTATCTGTACAAGTATAAGCTTTGTAGTACCTCGGGCTCTATTACAAGTATTAGCTCTTGTAGTACCTAAAATTTTCTCATACAAGTATAAGCTCTGTAACTCCTAAGGGAGATCTGAACAAGTATAAGTCTAATATAAGTACAAGTATGTGTATAAGTTTGTTATATGAATTCATAAAAAAATTATGATATCTACTATTATATATCTGTTACTATTATATACTTCTTTGTAAAATGAGTATTTGTGCATGTGTATCGTATAAGTCATATGCCACTAAAGCGTAAAGTTTAGCACGGGTTTAATGAGTATAGAGGAAGGGCGATCCGATCTTTCGCGCTCTGTTTGGGCGGCCTTTACTTAGCAAGGGGTTCATCACTTTGTAGGTTTGCGCTCGATTATTAAGTATAAATGTCTGATTTTTGTATATGTATATAAATGGGGACTCAGGGCCAGTATGTGATACTTTGTAAACACCACTACAGTGGTAGTTTTATTTTGTATCTTTGTATATGATATTTTGATTCGGTTGTAAGACTTAGGCTCTCTAATGTCTGAAAAAGCAAGTAAAGAGTCCCAGTATAGTTTTGCGCCGCCTTCATTCACCTAGGTGGGGGTTGGAGGTGTGACAAATGAGCTCTGAAAGATTACTTAGATAAATCTTCAATTTACTCATGGTTTAAGGACTAGTTAACTGATCTATCAATTTGATCAATTAGAGATCTCTCCTTGGTGCAAAAGACAATCTTGATCTGTGTTAGCTTAGATCCTAATCAAGGAAATGGAGAACTCTTTAAGATCTCAAGGATGAGGCATCATTCATCTTGTAGAAATCTGGCAATGGCCTTGTCTTGGGAAGCAAGAAATCTACAGTCATAAGAAATGGGTATGAAATATTGGAAAAAAAAAATACCCAGATTTTATAAAGAAATTTTGATTACAAGTAATTGATTAGAAACATGTTTCAGAAATGAACATGAGTATATAATCAGTGAAATGTATGGTTAAGGAAGAAATCCAAACTATACTACCTTGCCTCTGACAATTCGATTTAATTCCTTTGATGAATAGAATTAGATTATGTTGCGAGGGTGATAATTTCACAGCAGTGAAATCCCAGTGTCTACTTCCAGCAATAATCTGGTTCAGTCTAATTTAGGTTTAGGATTTTAAAGTTTGCCTTCATTATAAATGTAGACAATCAAATAGTAGAATTCTTGGATTCATTAAGTTGTACCCCGAAAAGTGCAATTTTGAACCTGTATTAGATAGGTTTTGAGTGCTTTCGCGTATAATCATCATTATACCAATTAAGTGTTCTAGTCTTCTTAGTAGTACTTATGCCATTTAAGTATTTTTTGGTTGTTTCTGGGCTTTGCGCGCTTGGGTTAATGCTCGAGATGGACTAGTGATGTGAAGTTGAACTCAAGTCACAAATCTGATATTGAAAATCAATGAGAAAACGAGGCAAAATGAAGAAAATGTGATCTGAGTTGAAGGCAGAGGCAATGCGGTGAAGGATCAACAAAGTGAATTTTAGTAACACGAAAATTTTCGCTAGGATTATGAAAATTTGCAACCTTAAGCGAAAATTTATGACAATAACACCAAAATTTAAGCTAGACCCGATCAATTCGCTAACCATGTTTTAGCCAGCGAAAAACCTGGTTCGCTACTCACAAGAATTTGTTCAAGCAGCGAAATTTCGGCTAACTAGCGAGGAATTTTCCATCCTAAGCGAGAATTTCATGTTTTCGCTAGACACGATGATTCGCTAGTTAAGCGAAATTTCCTCAACTTTCATGAAAATTGATGCCTCGTCGCTGCTTTGTAATTAATGCTGTGGCCTCCCGAGCTTGGTGTATTGCCAATTGTCGATAACTTAGCCAATTTCATAGAGTTTGGTATTTTCATGCCTTGAGGGAGGCTATATAAGCCCCCTCTTGTTTTTGTAAGAAAGTGTATGAAGAGTGGAGGAACAATTTGGGAGAAATATTTTTATAAGTTTTATTTTTGTAAATAAAGTCTTTTATTTTAGGTTTTGCTTTTATTTCTTTTCTCTCACTACTGTCTCCTCTTCTTTCTCTCCCTTTCCCGGCTGCCAAAACACACCTCTTAGGGATGACAACTCAGAGATGTTTGGCTAAACCTCCTTTATTTGAAGAGGAAGGAAGCTAGCTTGGTGGTGGGAGCATATGCATGTTGTCCTCTTGTATTAGCTACGGGTAGTGTATTTATAGCTCTTATTCTCAAAACTTAGTTGCATAACATGGGATGTTATTGATTTGGCCAATACTCCATGCTTTAGGCCCATTGTTCTTTAGATGGTTTCGAGCCTGCGAGATAATATTTATGTTAGGGTTCTTGAGTAAGGTTAAATAACATTCTTTTATTATTATTTGGCAAATCTCTCAATGCTTTGGATCTGTTCTTTCCAGGTGAGAATGCTTGTTGTTCTTCTAGATGGTCTTCTGAGCCTACAAATGATAATTTAATGTTAGGGTTTTAAACTAAAAGGAACCATAGCGCATGCTACATTTTGACTCAAATAGGAGATGTTTCATAGGTGAGGTTTGCTAGTTAAATATAGATCGGTTATGCCATGGTATATGTTGCATGTCATAACGAGGATGAACAGAGGACATATTTGCTTGCCAAGTTAGTGACCTAATTCTTTAAAGTTAACTTTTCACACTTTAACTTTGAGTTTTACAATTTTCGGTTTTCAAACCATTCCACATTTTTGAAATCCAATCGAAAGTCGAATAAAGCCTTGCAACCATTGCAACGATCTGAGCCATTTTAGGATGAAAACCCATCCGTGTTCAGGCCTGAACCACTATCTGCGGAGGTAAGCTTGACTACGGCGATAGTAGGAAACAGGTGTATATAAATTTTGTTGATTTTAGCTTTCGACCTCTTTGCGCTGATCAAATGGCGCCCGGATTCTGCGGGGATGGTGCCAAACTACCGGTATAAGTTAGGAAGTACTGTGATCAACATCCCAGTGAAAGGTAACTTCTTTTTATCTTTTTGCAACTCGATTCTGCGGGGAGCTACGCCGATTTAGCCGCTGCGATAAGCGCCTTTGTTTAGTTCGATTTTCATTCGATCAGTTTTATTATTTTTAGTTAATTTTAATCTTTTTGCGGGTTGTTTGTTGCTCTTTGTTGTCTCTTTAATTGCTGTAACAGCATTAGTATCTGCAGGTGGATAGAGACTGCCCGGTAGATTGAATAGGATAGGTACACAACGGCCCGGCTAGTGAAGTTGGTGTACCAAGCGATACCATGGATCCATGCACGAAGAGCAGCAAAAACCCGACCAGAACCCCAATGAATCAATGCTGTATAGAACCATGAGGATCACATCCACCCTCAAGTTAGTGCCCGTCTGTATCATCCCTCTGGTTTTGCGAGTGAGGCCATATTTAAGTACCTCTACTCCCCACATATCATGGTATGGAAAATGAAAATCCATACACTATATTAAGGATTTTAGGGAGGTTTGTACTACCTTCGAGGAAGGTATGATGGACATGGAATTCTTGCTGAAGCTAAAGGCATTTCCATTGACTCTTAAGGACAAGGCCAAGATATGGCTCAACTGTTTGAGCCTAGAACCATGAAATTGGGGAATTTGTTTGCAGTGAATTCTGAAGAGAAGTTTTCGGTACTCACTTGGGCCCATAATTTGAAAGACAAATTTATACCTTTGGCTCGAATTAGTGAGGAATTTACCGGTGTTGGGAAGATTGCGATATCGGTGCATGTCCGCACCATGGGTTTTGACACATGGATGTTGAACCACTTCCTATGGTGGTATGTCTCTCACCTTGCATGAGGCAACTCTTCGAGGAAACCATGTGGGGAGACTTTAAGCGAGCATCTGAGGAAGAAGCCATGATTTCATCTTAAGTGCACGTGGCTGAAACTTCTAAGAGTTGGGATGAGCTTAACCCTAGAGAAACGGATAGGATGAAACCACCAGTCAACCAAAGGGGTGGGATGTATGCATTGCCTGAAGACATAGAAATGAGAGCTAGGATTTCAACCCTAGCGGGGAGGTAGAGAGCTTGAAGGCCAAAGCGACTCCGAGGTGCATGCGGTGACTGAAAATCCTGCCTTGATCCCAATCTTTGCACCAATTTCGATCCCACACCAATGAGCGGTGTCCTATAAGCCCATAGGTGAAGGATTTGATGTCGAGAATGTGCAAACTAACATTAGGACAATACAAGCCACACAACAATCAATGCTCATGGTAATACCTACAATTCAATTGGAGGAATCACCTAATCTTACATGATTATTCTGTTGCCACCCAGTGCAAAACCTCGATTTGGTTTCCCTAACGATCCACAGCAATACACCATCTCTTCTCCCGATAGAGCAACCATATTGAATTTAGGTAGAGTGGTGGCTTCAACTTTGTTGAGAACAAAAAGTCATCACCTTTGGCTGAAGTTAATCTTTGTAGAAAATGCATTGAATAGAATAGATGGGCCAGGAAGCAATCTCAGCGAAAATTGATAACCTACGATTATTCAATCACGAGATCAACAAGTTGCTAGAAGTACAAAGAGAATGGAAGGTTTCCATCACAAAGCGTTCTAATCCCTAAAGGGTTACTGAGGTGAGATTATCAAACAATTGAGAATGGATGAGTTAAGACCCGTAATCACTACTGAGAAGTGGAAAAGAGGTTGATCAGCATGCAAAACACATTAGAGAACCTAGGCGGAGAGAAAGAATTGCAACTGAACATATTCTCCTAGAGGAGGATTCAATGATACCGCATACCACCTCCATTTCCCACAAGCACTTAGAGAGGAAAGAGGCAACTCATCAAGCGGGCATTCTTGAGGTTTTAAGGCAAGTGAGTTACTTACCACTCACTGGTTCAATCAGTCACAGCATGCAAAATTTTGAAAAGATCTTTGCTGAAATCAAGAGGATTAGGCATTGAGAAGAGAAAGCATTTCTCATGAACATGTCGATTTTGCAAATTCAAAGCAAATACCACATCAAATACAAGATCACGGATCTCCCACAATTTACAGGTGTTAATATTGGTGGGAATTGCGCGAAAGAGTCTTGCTTGATTTAGGGCGATTATTGAACCTAATCTGGGTATTCGGTATGCAAGCCGAGTTAGGTTTAGGTGAACTTAAACCTACTAACATCACACTCTCATTGTGGAGTAGATCAGTAGAAAATCCTAGGGGATAGTTGGGGATGTCTTGAGCTGAAGATAGACAAATTCTACTACCGAGTAGATTTTGTAATTAACGACCTTGAACGTGCTAGTAGACAATCATGTTGCAATCATCACGGAAGAATATTACGGCCCACTTGCCAATGCAATAATAAAATTCGCGTAATGGAGTCACAATGCAATTAACTTTTGGTAACATGACCATGGGTTGAATATCCTTTCATTTGAACATGACATGAGTTCTTTAGAAATTGAAAATCAGAATTTAGTGAGGTTCATTTCAATTGATCGGTGTGCGAGAAAAACACAATACTCGGGAAATGCAAAGGAGTGATCAACCATATAGATGAAGAAGAATTGGTCTTGCAGCCAGCACCAGCGACAAAGCCAATTGCTCAATTCAACGACCATCGAGAACGATTACAAAACTTGGCCACCCAACATCATGGAGCCAGCCCAGACCACTGCAGGGGTTGAGGAGATCATTCTCCTTGACCCCCCTTAAGTAAAATCTGAAATTGAACTGGTTCGGTGTTTTCAAAAACCGAATTGCAGTTCCTGATTTTTTATTTTTATCTTAAATTTAAGTTAATTGTGTTAGTTTCGGTTATTTTTTCAAAAAATTTTAACTTAGTATTTTCATTTTCTAGTAATTTAATTAGTATAGCATAGTGTGTGCTTTGAATTTTAATTAAGTACATATTTTAAATTTTATAATAATAATTCTTATTTTAAATATTTAACTAATAATTTTAAAAAAAATTTTGGAATCTGGGGCCAATCAGGTAAATTCGCTGGGAGTAGCGAATTTTTTGGAGAAAGAACCCTTAATTTGCCGTTGGATGCTTATATAAACCTGGGCTGGGGGTGTCCAAAAGACCACTTCATATTCTTCCCCAGAAGCTGGCTTTTTGAAGCCATCTTCCTCTACCGCGGCCTGGTGTCAGCGCCCTTTGGTACAAGCCTTCCTTGCCGCCTTCACACTTTGAGCTTTCCAGTCTCCTTCCCATCCTTTGCTATTGCGAGGGTTCGTGAAGCGAGCCTTGAAGCCCACACCCAGGGCTACGCCTGGCTGAGTTTCTGAGCCACATCCGTCACCGGTCGCATGCGCACCGGCCACGTGAGGCCTTCGGTGAGCCTCCACCGCAGCGGCGCCACGAGCCACGATTGTTCGCGCGCCTCGGCTGAGCGCTTCGCTGGCAGGTCTGGCACTCGGTTGACTTCTTGGTGCCTGTCGGCCCGGTGTCGATTACTCGGCCTTGTTTAGTTAGTTGAGGGCCATTTCAGCTCGATTCGAAGAGCTCGCTGCAGTTCGATCTTCTGATCTGGCGATTATATTTTGGTGGTCGAGCCCTTTTTGAGTATTTTTATTTGATATCGGATATAGTTGTGCTAAGGGTGGAATCGATCTTACGACCTGGTGAGGTCGTACGCTGAGAGAGTGGCCAGACTCGGTCAGCTCACATACCATCACGCGGATCTGGAGGGCGGTCTCAGGAGCCTCAGGATTTAGACGTTATCGAGTTTCGGATGGGACCCGGGCCCCATCGCTGTACCACGCACGGAGGGGAGAGTTAAGGAGGCCGGCCCTCAATGAACGCACATCGGAGCGGGCGAGTCATCTTCCACGGGGCCCCAGTCTCCGGTTACTCCGACTCACGGAGACTTCATCACCACGGCATTTGTCGCCCGGCGTCGAGGATCGAGAGGCCACTGTTGTAGGAACCCCATTCCAGGGAATGTCACGACTCACCGGCCAGAGAGTTTCATGAGGTCATTTTATGACATCACGTGAGAGGCGACCCAGGATATCGAGTCTTTGAGATTGATCGGGTATTCCTCCTGCCCTTCATGACCAGCGGCCGGTTTATTACCGAGAGTGGTGCGATTTTACCACTCTATGAAATCCGGGAGGCAGGCGGTCCACTAGAGATTCGATTCGATTATAGATGGCCCAGCCTGGTGTACCTCGGGCGGTAGATATTTCGGCGGCGTGGGATTACGCCTCCTGTAAGCTCGGTCGAGAGGGTTATAGAGGCTTGGGGCCCACAGCCTCACGGGGGAGATGGTCAGAGCAGCGGCGAGAGACATCCTTTGGCAGTCCCGGTATTCTCACAGGGGCGGCTTAGCCTCGAGATGCTGTGATTGACCATTTCTTTGCGTGCAGTTTGTTCCCTCTACGACGTATGTGCGGAGGAGGGGCCATCTGGGGCGCTGCAGGATCGGGGGGGTTTTGGTTCAGTCCCTCACGAAATTTGATGGCCTCCTTTTACGACCCCCAGGAGGGTCGCGAAAGAAGCCCGGCCGAAGCGGAGAGCATCCAGCTGCGTCGAGACTCCTCTGTAACTATGTTCTCGACGGATCGGATTCCAGGAGCCCGAGTTTAGAGATGAGAGGCTAGATGCCTTCATGTGTAGTGTCGATGGAAGCCGGGTTATGACTATGCCGGAGTCATTCCACATACGACCACGGGACCGGAGGAGAGTGCGGTCGGGAGGCGGGGCTTCTCATCTGTGGATGATAGTGCACGTCCACCCGGGCGCAGTGCCGAGGATCCCCATTCGGATCGTTCACCTCCATCTCCTCCACATACTACATCGGCCAGCTGCGGCGAATTACTCGGGCCTTCTGACCGGCACATCATTCCAGGGTGATACATCCGTACGGCTCGGGGAGATAGGCGGTGTGATGGATGCCATCTGCTCACTTGCGGCTACGGCGCCCGGGATCGAGTTGGCCCGGTGCCGTTCTATCTTTGACTCAGTTATGACCCACAGGTCTTCCTCATGTTCTGGTCGGCGAGAGGAGCTACCGATGCGGCTTCATTGGATGTTCTGGCTGCGGTGCGTGGTTGAACCCACCACCCACCGCCCGCAATGGTGAGGTGGTTAGGTTTCTTTTTACGATTTTTGTTTATTTACATTTATATTTGCCTACTAATTTCGTTTAGTTTATGTATTAGCCATAGTAAGGCGTGATAGTTTTGTGTTTAGCTTTGTATTCAAGTATTAGCCACTTTGGGCATATCAAAAGCTATTCGGTTTATATATCTGACTTTTTGTACATATGCATGTTTGTGCCTCCTTTAGGTTTAAATGTGTTTTTCTTTTCAATTGAACAATTGAATTGCTACAATTGGACAATTGAATTGCTTCATGTTGGAAAGATGAATCCTTTATTTGTCACTTATATGCTAGGACAAATTCCATCTTGAGACAATTTTTGGTCGAGTGAAGTTCTGCATGCTGACTTGAATGTCTCCTTATGCTAATTCACGCACTTTGCCTCCCGGATTGTTCCAATAGGCTGTGAATTTGTATACCTCCTTTCACTTTGCAAAGCTGGCCTTAGGTTTATTGGCAACCTAGGATAGTTTTGAGTTACCTACATTTGAAGACCAATGTTGTCTTCCAAAAAGGAAAAGAAAGAAGCGAGAAGAAAGAAAAGAAAGAAGAAAAAGAAAAATAAAGTCGTGAAATCTTGCTTTGAAACTAGAGGCACGGTCCGAGGGGGTGTATAGCGAAAACCTTTAGGCTTAGATGCCACTGAAAGCCTTAATTGGGCAGGTCATCGATTTTGTATTCGTTACATGGGTGGATAGGTGAAGTTTAATGACTTGTGGGTGCTTAATTTTGAGAGTCATTCGGGTCCCAGGGGTGAAACCTTTAGAGTTAGTGGTCATTGATCCTTTTTGGCTTGATGCCTAAACCTTAATTGGTTGGGAGTCCTTCGGTGGACCCAGATTACCGCGCGGACTTTAGTGAAGTCGGATTTTAAGCATTGCACCCTACGATGTAGATGAATAAAGAAAGAAAAATTAGTAACTAGCCTATCTAGGTTGTTCAGCAGCTTAGGCCATCGGTGCTAGGTTGGGAGGTGAATTTTGCGGAGTTTATTGGCTTGTCTGGTTACAAAAGAACCATTAGACTTAGGTGGAAATTCAAGTTGAGAATTATGGATCCAATATTGACCTCGGTGTTCTTGTATGGTTTGATTCTTTCATATCGGTTTACAACTTTGATTTCAATTTCGAGTTAAGGTAATGTTTATATGTATATAAACCCTTTTGAATCATAACCTTTTTACCAAATCACCACATGCATCTCCTTTTTCTTTATTTTGCATTCTTCAGGGACTAACAGCGTTTCGGTTGGGGGTGTGATTAATGCCCCGAAAAGTGCGATTTTAGACCACCATATTAGATAGGTTTGAGTGCTTTGCGCATTAATCATGTCATTATACCAATTGAAGTGTTCTAGTCTTCTTAGTAGTACTTATGCCATTTAGAGAGTATTTTTGGCTGTTTTGCAGGCTTTTGCGCACTTTTGGAGTTCAATGTCGAGATGAATGATGAATCATGAAGTTTGAACTCAAGTCTCAGCCATCAATCGGCCTAAGAATCAATGAGAAAACCAAGGCAAAATGAAGAAAATGTGATGGGTTGAAAACGAGAGGCAATGCGGTGAAGGATCAACAAAATTTGGAATTTTAAGCTAAACTGCGAAAATTTTCGCTAGGATGCGAAAATTTAGCAACCTTAGCGAAATTCACCTGCGAAAACACCAAATTTCGTAGACCCGTCAATTTAAGCTACTTGTTCCTTAGAAAGAAGCGATTCATTTACTCACAGAATTTAGCTCAAGCAGCGAAATTTTGCTACCTAACGAAATTTTCCATATACTTGAAATTTCATGTTTTCGCTAGACACAATTGATTTAAGCTAGTTAGCGAAATTCCTGTTCAGAAAATTTGATGCCTCGTCATGCTTTGTAATTATTTTGACAGCCTCCAAACGGTGTATTACTTAATTGTCAATAACTTAGCCAATTTCATAGGTTTTGGTATTTTCATACCTTGGGAGGCTATATAAGCCTCTTGTTTTATGAAAGTGTGAAGGTGGAGGAACAATTTGGGGAGAAGATATTTTTGTAAGTTTTATTTTGTAAATAAAGTCTTTTATTTTAGGTTTTTCTTTTATTTCTTTTCTCTCTTCTCTCTCTCTTCTTTCTCTCCCTTTCGGGTATGAACACACCTCTTGAGGATGACAACTCAAGAGATGCTTGGCTAAACCTCCTTTCTTTGAAGGAAGGAAGGCCCAGCTTGGTGGTGGGGCATATGCATGTTGTCCTCTTGTATTAAAAGCTACGGGTAGTGTATTATGGCTCTTATTCTCGAACTTAGTTGCATAACATGGGATGTGTGGTTGGCTGTATCTCTCCATGCTTTAGGAATTGTTGTTCTTTAGATGGTTTTCTGACCTCTAAGATAATATTTATGTTAGGTTTCTTGAGTGGGTTAAATAACATTTACTGTTATTATTTTGGCCATACTCTCCTGCTTTGGGATCTGTGCTCGAGTGAGAGATGCCTTTGTTGTTCTTTCTAGATGGTCTTCTGAGCCTCTGAAATGATAATTTAATGTTAGGGTTTTTAAACTAAAAGGGCGTAGCGCATGCTACTGTTTTGACTCAAATAGGAGATGTTTCATGGGTGAGGTTTGCTAGTTAAATATAGATCCGGTTATGCCATGGACTATATGTTGCATGTCATAGAGGATAAAACCCAGGGACCTTGTTTGCCTAACTTGCCAAGTTAGTGACCTAATTCTTCAAAGTTAACTTTTTCACACTTTAACTTTCGAGTTTTACAATTTCAGTTTTAAACCATTCCCACTTTGTTTTTGAAATCCAAATCCAAAAGAGTCGAATAGAAGCCTTGCAGCCTTCATGCAGCAGTGCAAACCATTTTTTAGGATGAGAAACCCATCCCACAGTGTTAAACCTATAGACCACTATGCTGCGGTAGCTTGACTACGCGATGAAATGGAAACAGAATTATATATAAATTTTGTTGATTTTAGCTCAGCCTACTGTGGCACGAATCAATTACTGAAACTTCCATGAAATGGAAGTTCAAATAGTGTGAAACTTGAGTAGTTAGGGTAATTGAATTTTAAATTCTCTTCAATCTCTGTGGGAATGATATCCGAACTTATAGGTCCACTTTTATTACTTGTATGACCTGTGCACTTGCAGCATTATGACCAAACTAAATCTTCAATAAATTCATTGACAAATCCATTTTTATTATGAGCATACAAGTTCTATTTTGTCTAAACAAGTTTTTGGCGTCATTGTTGGGGATTAGGTAATAGTCATTTGGTAATAGTGTCATAAATTTGTATATATAAAATGGTCAACAAGTTTTTGGCGTCGTTGATGGGGATTAGGTAATAGTTCTTTGGTAATAGTGTCATAAATTTGTATATATAAAATGGTCAACAATATACCTTAGTGCATTGTTTGAGCCTAAATTCCATTTTCATCATCAAAGCCACAAAGAAAAACCTTAACCCTTCCTTAAATCTGATCTTGCAGTAAAGAACCACACGAGTTTGCAAGAATTTCAAAATAAGTGGAATAAAAATGATTCGGATAGAGTTTGGGGGTCTGATTTTGAAATGTGAAGGAAGAGAATTAGGATGTGGAAGGAAAAGCAATTAAGAAAAATGTATAAAGGGATTACTGTTGAGAAGCTAAAAAATGTGTTGATTTAAGGAGGTGAGTTTTACCTTGGCCTTCCTCCATGCCGATTAAGTCCTTAGGGTGTTCTACACCTAGTACCCTGTCTGTGGGGTATGGGGCCTCTCCGACCCTGAGCTTGTTAAGGGGAGGTAGAAAGCTCAAGAAGGCAAAACATTGCACCAATCCTAACCTTGAACAAAATGACAGGAAAATAGCTTCTAAACTAAGAAACTTAATTGAAACATAAAGTGGAAAAAGAAAGAGCCACAGTGGGAAAAATGAAGAAAGATGCACCAAAACAAGTTTAGGGGTGCTTTAGAAAAAGTTATGAATAGAAAAGAAATGATGAACAGTTGAAGGCATTATGTTGAGAAGATGTATGCAGTTTGGGTAAACTTGAACCATAAATGTCTAGTTATCTACTGATTACTATCCAAATAGTGCTGATTCACACCCTTAACACTCCATGTTTTGAGCACTTTTTGTGTAGTAATCAACCTAATTAACCCAATTGGCATGTTAAGGACCTACGAGGCTCTTTAATCAAATTTTGTGCTTGATATTTGTTGTTTTCAAAGGCTATATATCTTGAAGATAGAGATTCAGCTCAAGCATGAAGAACCTAGTTGCAGTTCAAAGCTGAAAAGCATAGAAGAAGACAAAAGCAAAAGCAGAACACCATGCAGTGCAAGCCTTGTCAAATTTACAAGGGTTACGAAATTTCGCAGCCCTTGCGAAAATTCTTGCCACATTTGACTTTTTGAGTTCTTTTTTATTTCTTCCCAATTTCTCCTCATATAATAGTGTTTGATTTGTATATTTTGGTGATTTGTATCGACTTTGGTGGTATGTAAGGCCCTTAGAAGACTTTGTACCAATTATTCATTTATTGAAGTTGGTTTTTTTTTGGGAAGCTTGTTCAAGAAACTCCCATTTTCTTTCATTTTCTTCCATTTTCTTACTCTTTTTCTCACTAGCCAAACACCCTCTGAGGATGATTTCTCAGAGGATGAGTGGCTAAATCTCCACCCTCAGCAAAAGTAAAGGGGCAGGCAAGACCTGCAACCAAGGGTTTTCATGTTTTTAAGCGGTATTCATTGTGTTAATGGTTCTTTCCTTGACTCTAGAGTTTCAATCCTTGAGTCACCTTGAATGGTTGGTATTTGGTAAACTCTCGGGGCTCATTGGATGCTTAATCTTTGGAATCCAGTGATGTTCGTCGGTTATCACCTAGCAGGCCATTGGAAGGAGAGTCGAGGAGACATGTTTTCTTGGCGAGACCATAAATGGGAAGTGAATACCATTTTAAAGAGGATATTTAATGAGGGGTCACTTTTATAGCTAAATGAAGCTAGGTCGGGAGATAACTATATGTTATCCTCCTGATGCAAAGGAAAGACCGAGAAGAGCCCCTCATTTGCCTAAGGAACCTAAGCCTAGTGACCCGATACTTCAAAGGACTTCTTTCCATATTTTAATCCATTTTATTTTCAATTTTAACCATTAAAACCAACTCTTTTTATCAAAACCCTAATATCCAAAATGAAATCACCAGTATAAGCCTCACTATCAGTCATTTCCACGAAGAAAACCCATCTGTGTGGACGATCCTAGAATCACTATACTATAGTAGGTATGCTACACTAGTATGAGGTATTAGGTTATAAATTTTGTTGATTAATATCCCCACTGGGCCACGAATCAAATACCTTAGCCAAACATTACAAGCCTAAAATACCTATTTGAACCTAAGGGTTGTGTTATGCCTACATTAGTGGAGAATGATAAGACCAATAAAGCCTATGGGACCTAAGTCACTCTAAAGAGACTACCATTCAATGAGTCTCATAAGGCTACTTAATTTGCAAATTAGTCATAAAGGGAAGACCAACACCCACTCACTAGGTCAAGAACTATAACTGTTCACTGGCTATGAATTATTTGTTTTATTGAAGGATTTAAAATGAAAATTTTTAAGATTCAAAAATTGAAGTGTAGTTAGAATTGATATCACAACCAAGGCCAAATTGCTGATATGATTGAAAAGATGATTACAAAGAAACATGTCCTTAAAAATAAATTTTTTATTGTTTGAGGACAAACAAATAGTCTTTTCTTTGCTTGAGGAATGACAAAACTTCAAGGGAGTTTGATGAGTCCCAAACTCATCTATTTTTAAGCCCATTTTTCATGTATATTTAAGGCTTAAAAGATAAATTTAATGAAAAATTTATGGAGTCTTCACCCAGATTTATGTTTTGCATGAATTTAAAGAAAAGCGAAAAGCAACAGCGGCAAAAGCGATAATGCGAATAGCGGTGATATCACGACGTTGGTAGCGATGTCGCGACATCGTGTGAAGAGTGTCATGACATGAAATCAGTAATCGCGACATCGAGTTACTCCGATGTTCGCGACATAGGCTAAAAATCGCGAGAACAAAGAATGATGTCAGCGACATCGGCATTGATGTCGCGACATCACATTAGCAATATCGCGACATCCGCGGCGCTGACTTCAGCGTTAAATATCTGAGTGCAATGTCGCACATCATAGTAGCAATGACGCGACATCAGAACAAAGCCTCAATGTCGCGACATCAAGTTGTCCATAGTCGCGACATCAGAGAAAGGCTAGAAGAGCGGAGGCACCAAAAGCAATGTCACGACATCAGCGGTGACATCAGAGCAATGTCGCAACATCATCCATGACATTGCATGGACATGCAGATTTCATAATCTTCACACCAAAAGCAATGTCACAACATCACAGCAACAATGTCGCGACATCAGTCACTACATTAGAAGGTGACTAGGGCAGACTTTTGGGCTTTTCAAAGTCTGTGATTTTCGCCTCATTTTTCAAGGCCCAATGATTAGGGCCTATATATAGAAGCTCCTAGGGAGGGGTGCGTAGCTTTCGGTCACTCTCAGTAGTTTTTGAGCTTTTAGGAGGAGTTGAAATCTCCTTTGTATATATTTTTCTTTTTTTTCGTTTTGTTTTCTTTTCTCTTTATTTTCCTTTCTAGATTTAGTTTTTTTTTTAAGTATTAGAGTAATGAATTTGAGACAAGATTTCGAGCTGAATTTATTGTCTATCAAGTTTTGTTTATGTCTGAATTTAAATGGAGTCTGGATATTTTTTTGCATTTCAATTATTTCAGTATGGTTTCAATTTTAATGAATTTGTTTGATCAACTAGTCATTGTTATTTGCAATCCAGTTATGAAAGGATGAGCTCCTTCTGGGAATGAATATGTTGTTTTGATTTTCGTTTGTAGATTTAAATGTTGTTGTGGGTATGACTTTGGATTTGGTTAAAGTGAGTATTGCTTTATCGATAAAACATTGAATATCAACATTGCGCGAAAAAGTTGTATACGTGCTCACGATTTCGAGGATCCTCCTGATAACGAGGGGATGGGCGACTAAGAGCGAAATCACTTAGGGGTAAATTTCATTGATATCCATTGAACGAATGCACTCTAAAGATCATTTTGATACATCATTGGTGAAGTTCTAACCTCTAACTTCAAGATTCCCTTCTGTGTGACAACGGAAGTGTGTTCCCGAGGCATAAGAACCATGTGTTGATATATCAGTTTAATGTTTAGAGGTCTTATCTCAATTTGGCAGAATAATCTTGATCCCGTGTTTGCATAGATTCTAATCAAGGCGAGAAATCATTCTAAGGAATTGCAGACCGAGGTTACTAATTAATTTGGAGAAGGCTTGTGTTATCTTGTCTATGGGGGCAATGTAACGGCCAAAAAAAAATACCCTAGCAGTTTTATAACATGTTTAGGGTATAAAATAAGTTAAATTGTATTTTTCCGGAATTTATATTGTTAAAGAACAAAAAAATGATAAAACCCGAAAATTATACAAGAATTAAGGTTAAATTGGTAAAATGTCAAAATGAGGACCCAAGGGTCATAAATGAAGTAAGTGTATATGCCAAAATGGAAAATTTGATGAAATGAAGTGTAAATGAAAAGACAAAGAGGACGAAAATGCAAAAAATGGGAAAATAGGCAAAAATGTGAGAGCGAGCATGGCCTTATGAAGGACGTGGATTAAGACCAAATTTTGGTCTTAGAATGAGAGTTCTCATTTGGGTAAAAGAAGATAAGGGCACGGTTTGAAGAGGAGCCAAGTTGGTGTGATTCTCTCCGTCTTAGGTTCCATTTGATCGAGCAAAGAAAGCTAGAGTCAAGCTACTGGAAGAAATCAAGATATTTAAGGTATGAACTAACCCTAACTTCCCCTAAATGTTGTGTTTGGGTTTGATGAAAACCCCAAATCATAATAGAAGTGTTTTAAATGGTTGTAGATTAGTTTTGAGTTTTTTCTGGGTTAAGTTTCAAAGTTCTTTTAGGTTAGGATTGGTTTTGAGGAATTTTTGTATAAAGGAAATATTGGGGTTATAAGGGAGATGCTGTCAAAATTTTCCAAAACCCATGTTTTTGTTTTGGCCATCACTCATCAAAATTGAGTGATTCAAATTTTTGGGTAAATTAGACTTCTAGGAGAACAAATATCCTTGAAATAAGGGTATTCAAATGTGAGACCCCGGATAAAGTAAAATGATAGACACGGGTTGCAAACCTGGGAATTTCTCTAGATCTCGGATGGCGGCGCGGGTCATGCGGGTTGAGTCGAGTCTCCGCGAGGAATCTGGAGTACATAGTCGAATTTCGTGGTCAGGGAAGGTCGAGTGCACGTATTTGAGGCCATGGATGAGATGGGAAGGCGACACGTGGCATGAAGATGCATGCCATGTGGCACCTAAGGAGAGGACACTTAGCACTTGGGTAGAAGCCAAGTGTCACACTTCTATCTTGCATGAGAGGATAGTGGTGGGAAAGTGGGCATGAATGACATGTGGAATGCTATGTGTCATGAGGAGAGAAGGAAGAGGTGTTCTACACCTAGATAAGTATTCTCCACCTAAAGCAATTTGTTAGGGAAGAGGAGAAAAAGGGAAAAAGAAAAGAGAAAAAGAAAAAAAAGAAAAAGAAAGAAAAAAGAAAGAAAATGGAAAGGAAAGAGACCGAGGGGACCTGCGGTTAACAAACGAGAGGAGTTGCGGCCCGGCGAACAAATCTGCCGAGGTAGGGGTTCTCTCCTGCGGTTGAGTCTTTGTTTAAGAGCCGCCCAAATGGTCATGAGGGGTGCTTAGGAGTAGTGGGCTGGTTTAAAGAATAATTTTGATAGAAATTATTGTTGGTTGGGACCGATTTACAGATTACGTGTAGTTTCGAACTACGATTCTACGGAAGCGATTGACTACTATAGTTTGGGATTTGAGTAGGATGATCTTGGTTGTGTGCTGTACATGCTGTTCTCTGAGATTGGAGATTGAAATCCAATTTTTGTGTGTTATTGCTTGTTTAAATAACATGCATATTGTGTGAGAAAATGATGTTAATATATGCATGCTTGTTATATATTAACGTGATGCTTGGTGTGAAGCATGTATTATGAGTGTTGCATGTAGTTCCCATCATGCATGTAACATGAATGTTATGCGATGACATTATCATTGCATGTGCAGGGGTCCTCGCGTGAATCGGGTGTGAGTGCATGAATAAAATGGAATTATTATAAGGGTTGTCGATACTTGATGATTTGGAGGGTTGTCAGCCAGATTATATCGGAGGTTTGTCCAATGAACTCTATCGGAGGGTTGTCCAATAAGGGGTTCTCAGAGATGGTCCAGTGGTTCGATACTCGGAGGTTGTCCAGTGGTTTACTACTCGGAGGGTTGTCCAAGTGCATAAAATATTCAGAGGGTTGTCTAATATCAGAGGTTGTTCAATGGGTTTCAAAAACAAAAAGCTTTTGTTTTGAAACTAGTTTTCATGCATGGCAAATTGCATGTATGAGAGAGTCAGTGAGGACTGGGCATGACATAGACATTCATATAAAGATATGCATATTTTATATGAATGTGTGTGAATGATTTTATGGATTATGTCATTGCGTGTGCACTTAGGTGGGGAGTAGCCACAGCAGGAGATTTTCTCTTTGGGCATAGCTCACCGGGTTAATGGGAAAAATATTTTTAGTCTTGGGAGGTACACGAAAGGCGCCGTAGGTCTTAGTTGAAGGAAGATCTAAGATGGCTTATTGTGTTCTTTGTAAAATTTATAAGCGAGTTTTCTTTAAACTGGTTGTTGTCAAAGTTTTGTACTTGTGATGTAAATAAATTGTAATTAAACTCAGATTATATGTTTAATACAATTTGGTAAGGGTTGTGTCTTGCCTTGAGGGGATGTTTGGTTGCGTCTAAACCATAGGAAGTCGCTCTATTTCAATCCTATGTATTAGCCAAACTTTAAGACTGATTTTTTGTTGCAAAGTAAAGGGAATTTGGCCCTTTTTCTTTCTGATATATTGTAGCCCCATCAGTAAGCTTGATTTAGGCTTTCAAATCACCCAAATCGGACCTCTACAGCCCAAGTTATGGCCTTTTTACTCGGAAGGGTATGAGAAGATGAGTTGTGAGCTCTTCGCCCAGCCCCGGCCTCTTTGGGCGGCGAGCTCTTCTAGCAGGCCTGACCTCTTTGGGCGGGGCGGGCTCTTCTTAGTGAGGCTGACCTCTTTGTGATTTGGGCTCTTCTAGTCGGTGACCCGATTTGGGGCGGGCGAGGCTCTTACAGTGGGCGACCTCTTTGGGCGGAGGCGATCTCACGTAGAGGCTCAGCGAGGGATGAGCTATGTGTGGCTGAGCTTAGTAGGGATGAGCTGTGTATGGTCGAGCTTAGTAGGGATGGGTGTAGCCCACCTCGCGGGGGATGGTGTGTGGTAGGCGACCTCTTTGTTTGGGCTCTTGTGGGGCTCGACGAGGGGGGATAGGCTCGGGTTTGTGCCGAACACGGACGGACCATAACTCGTCAGAAGTCACATTTCTTACTTCGTGGACTCTATGGAGAGCCAGCTGAGTATAGAATCCATCCATATATGGATCAATATAATCTGAGCTCATATTGTGTTCAAAGAAATGAAAGGCAAATAGGTACATCGGTTACGCATGTCGATTCTTTGCTCATGTGGCTTGACTTAGGATGACCATAACTTCCTCGTTCGAAGTCCGTTTTGCGCGTTCTTGGACTATATGGAAAGCTCTCTGAGTCTAGAATCTAATCATATGCCTGTTGATGGCATTTTGTGCTCACATAGTTTCTGAAAAGTTGATCATTTCACTAAGTGCACTAATTACTAAAATCTTGAATGAGAGGGACTGTTATGTGTCATTGCTTAATAATTGAGTGACACGTGAATATGCGTGAATGAGGATATTATATAGCTTGTTGAAAGTTACCTGTGGAAAAAAATAAAAAAAAGACCCCTGGGATTTGGGGTGTCACATTAAATTTGGACCCAGAAATTCGTCAAAGTGAGGCTCTGTTTTCGGGAAAATTCTAGTTCAGTTTGGTACGATTTTGGTACAGTTTTGGTGTTTTGGAACATATTTGGTATTTAAGCCATAAGTTGAGTTTCACTCATCCAAATTAATTGATTCAAATTTCTGGGTAAACTATACTTCTAGGAGAACAAATCTCCTCGAAATAAGTGTATTCAAATTTGGACCCCATTTGACCCATAAATTCGTCAAAGTGAAACTCTATTTTCGGGCAAATTCTGGTTTTGTTTTAAAAATAGAGTAGTCCCGTTTGTTTTGAACATATCTTTGAGTTTCAGTGCTCCAAATTGGATGATTCTAATTTCTGAATAAAATAGATTTATAGGAGAACAATGGAATTGAGGGAAGATGGGTAAAATATGGCTCATTTGTTCCCAAAAAAATTTACTTGAAAAAAGTTGGGTAGAAAACAACCCTAACTAGAAACCTAAATAAGCCAATATGTGTTCTCTGTTGTGATGGATTAGGGGTTGAGTGACGAATTACGACCAGAGCAGGTTACCAAGGATAGAAATCGATGAGCGACAACGCTTTTTGGGGTTTGTTCTCCATACCCTCTTCTTGGCTAAAGTTTTGTGATCGTTTGTTGAAATGATTTTCAAAGAAAAGCTGCATATGTGATTTGTTTTAAAGTGATTTGGAAAATTGATTTCAAATGCATTGCCATAAAGTGCATGAGCATCAAAATGTATTATTTAGGTATAAATGTATATACAATGTATGAAATTACTATGGCGGGTTTTTAATGCCCTTAATAGAATGTTATCTATCAGTTAAAGGTTAAGAGCCAGTTAGTATACCAATAAGGGGTCAAACTAGCGATCTTTGTGAACAAAATGAAATGTAGTGGCATAGATCAATAGCCAGTGGGTGAGTATGAGTGGTGTACACACAATGATTTTTAAACAGCAGTGTTGGCTACTTGGGGCCGTGCTAGTGTTATAAATAAAAAATTTCTACCAATCTACAGCCCAGCGGGACCGTGCATGTGATTTCGTTATCCTATGCATCGAAAGAAATGGTTAAATTCATTTAAGGGCAAAATTATAAGTAAATGTGTGAAATGCATGATTTGAGTTTCGAATGAAATATTGTATATGAAATTGTATACTTTGAAGTGATCAAATGATTTTCAAATGAAAGTATGTGAAATAAGCACATATATATAATGTTTTATTACATGAATTTGTGAAATTGTGCCCAAAATATTGTTTGAGAAAAGTTGCATATTTATTAATTGGAATGAAAAGAATTGCATAGAACCGTAAGCATGAAAATGTTTAGCGCGTTGTTTTTATCATCGCATAAGGTGCCCAAGTGACTAGGAATGAGCAAAAGGCAGCGAGTTCGAGTCATCGTCGATCGATGCGGGTATAAGTAAGCCATTTCTGTCTGTCGTACATTTTCATCCTATGACATTGTTTGATCCTTTTTGTAATGGAACCAAAAATGTATAAGTTTTCATGGAGAACATATTTGATTATTTTATGGAGATGGGCTTCCGGATAATATTTGTAAATGATAATGTTGAAAGGGCATACATGTCATAATGAATGAAAGTGTTATTAAATGTTAGGCCCTCTTTAGCAGGAAATGATTATGCGACATTTATTCTACAGTGTCGAAAATGTATATATGGTAAAAGCTAGTAGATCCACAGATCGATTAGGCCTCGAAATTTGGGTCGAGTATGGGACACAACGAGGCAGCGATTTCCATTCTTCAAGAGATGGTTGTGAAATCTTGGTTTAGGAAAAACGAGTTAGATCTTAAAAGGCAGTCAAATCTAAAAGTAGCTATTTAGACCCATTGGCCTGGTTTAGGAATATTGTTAGCTAATTAATAAAATGTGTAGTGTTAGGAGGTATTCCAAGGCTACTACCTTGCTCTTGGACAAATCCAGAATTCTTATCCTTAACAATACTTTTTTTTAACCTACTGCAAACTAAAAATCATAACACTTATTTTATTCCAGTGTTATTTCTAAAAAACAAATCTCTTATTCTACTAGATTAGATTTAATTTTCTTTTAAGAAACATTAGATAAAAATTCTTTCATTCAATTTATAGTTCAAAACTTCCAATTAGAGGTTCAAATAGTGATTTTCTTGAGTAGTAGGGGTAGTTGATTTTTAGAATTTCTCATCAATCTCTGTGGGTACGATATCCGGACTTATAAAGTCCACTCTATTACTTGTATGACATGTGCACTTGCAGTGATTTAGACCAAAACCAATTTTAATTGCATCATTTTAAATAATAGCATAAAACAGTCTTTACATAAAGTCAGTCAAACAAGTTTTTAGCGCCATTCCCAGAGACTAAACAAGTCTTTGGTAGCTGTGTCAAAAATTTGGTTAACAGTTTTTGGTCATCAACAAGTTTGTGGCGTCGCTGTCGAGGATTCTAAGTAATCTCTGGTAGAAGTGTTAGAAACTCTGTATGAATTTGGTCTATGTATAAAATCAGTCAATCACTAAGCATCCAACATACCATTCAAACTTGCCAAGTATTAAGAAGACCAATTGAAGAGAAGAGAGATTCCTATATGGATAGTTGGGGGAACCATGATTGTTGCCTCCCTATACAGAGAGTACCCAACTGATGTACACCCAACCTTCAGGCCCCTAAATAGTGCTGAAGTCGTTACACTTGGTCTGAAGTGCGATTGCCCCCTTTGGTCACCATGGTGGGGTAGATCGGATCCACCTTACCCCGAGAAAGATGACTACTCACTCATAGTGAGTCTTGAACACACCATAAAATATAAAGAAAGCAGAAAAATTGAAGAAAATCTTGTTAAAAGATTTATTAGAAGAAAAGGAGAAAGTTCTCCCAACTTACAAGAAAATTAACTAATTGAGTGATTCCTTGTTTTGATCCTCTAATCCTTATTTATAGGGAAAAAGAATACATCTTTGGGGGTTTACTTTGTGCCCAAGAAGGGTTCTTGACTTATTTAGATAATATCTCTCCACTTAGGGCAAAAGACTTTTTATTTTGAGTTTATCGCAAATTTCGCATTGCTAATGGAAGTCAATGCGAAATTTTGCACTCACTGCAAAGTCAATGCGAAACAGACTTTTTTTTGGCAACTTTCTATTTTTTAGTAGGTTTCCATATTTTATAAGTTTTCATATTTGTCATGTCTTCATCAGCATGCTCCTTTTGACTTCCCACTTCGTCCAATCATGCTTTTAGGCCTCTAATTTTCCTGAGTTGATCCCTAAAGCTTCAAAACATGGACTAGGGATCCCAAGATGTCCTCTTTGCTCGACCCATGATTCCAAAGAGCTGTAAAAGTGCTAAAAAGGCCTATATGCATACATGTACTCAATAAAATCGTTAGTAACAGATTTTGGGACTAACTACTCGCATAATTGAGTAAATATGAGTTTGCAACACAATGGTTTTAAAATAGGATAATTAAGTATCTAAAAATCCCCTTTCTCAACTTTTATCGCACCCCCCGAACCAGCTTATTGCTAGTCCCTTAGCAATGGACTAAGCGCAAATAAGGATAGGCGATCAAATCAATTTTGAAAACTAAAAAATGTATAAATAAATAAACATGTAAGCAAGCAAAAATTAAAGGATAGATATGAGTTTGAGAATTGTGCTAGCAATTCGTTAAGAGAAAACATTGAAAAAGTTTTAAGTAAACATATTAGTCTAGTCAGGATTCCAAAGCATTTGTAATATCTAAAGGACGAGGTATTTTGTGGTACGGTGATCAAGGCAAGCTCGCCCCCAAGTCCTCAATAGATCTTTCCTAAAGGACCTTGGTAGAAGTGATGTTTTAGATCTCATACAGAGACAAGGGTTCCAATGCACCCCCAACCAAACTCAACTCACTCTTTTGATAAACTATAACTAAAAAGGTTGAAACGCACCCTTATATATATATATATATATATATATATATATATATATATATATATATATATATATATTATATATATATATATATATATATATATATATATATATATATATATATATATATATATATATATATATTATCGATGTAGGTGTCTAACACCAAAGATGTTCAAGTAGTAGCTCATATAGCAGAGATTCATTAATGACTCCCCACCAGTTGGTTAAGGGCATCAGGCATTAAGTTCCCCTTGAACTTCACTGCGAGCTAATTACTCAATTTTCTAATTTAGTTAGGAATGTCTTTATATCTGTTATTGCATTAACCTTATTTTTTGTATCGTGCTAGTCTTTGAGTGGCCTCTTTTCCAATTGTTTATTTATTTGTATAATTATTTACTTATTATTTATTCATTCATGTTTGATGTGCTCTTATGTTATTAAAGTTGTTTGTTCTTGGTATCCGAAGTCAATTAGTAGATTGTCTTGTTTGCCACAATTTGAATAGTAGAGACCGACTTTTAGGGGCTTGAGGGGTGCTACGGCTCACTACCGTACCTTCCCAATAGGTAACTTAACCTCCAAATTTGGACTCGGTTTTTCGTATGCTTGTCTTTTCAAAAAAAAAAAAAAAGGAGTTACATAGGTTTTTAATTTCTTATCTTGTTTTCCTTCCTAAAAAAATAAACAAAAATAAGCGATGACTCCAAATCATTTTCTAAATAGTTTTTCAAAAAAATAAAAATTAGTCTCTCCTTTTAATAAGAAATGCATCATAGCCCTCAATCCATGTTTTTCCTAGAAAAACAAAATTACAACATCAATAAGGCTAAGAAGCCCAACTTGATATTTGGTCCATATTCCTTTTCTTCGGGTCTTGCAAGTCTATAGAGAGTGGGCTAAGTTAGAAATTGTTTCTAACTTAGCCCAATAATCCCCTAGAAAATTCGAGCACTAAAACCACCACCAATCGTCGTACACAACGCGGACCATCGATGAAGTCTCCTTAGGTATTTAATACATAATTTTTCAATACATTCGAATTCACACATAAAATTTTCAATAAATATAATAAATAAATAAATCAATCAAAACTAATAGTCTCAAATGGGAAAAATGTAATGATCCGTACATATATTCTCAAATAAACCCCGCCAATGGTCCAAGGGTTTTAAATATTTTCAACAAAATTAATAGGGTTTGATATTTTTAAAATATTTATACTATTTATATATATATATATATATATATATATATATATATATATATATATATATATATATTTCATATTTCTATATCACTCATTTATAACATAATATTTTTGGATTTTCCTAACCGCCCCTTTCCTTCTTTTTTTAATATTTTACAAATGCCTTCATTTTTTAATCTATGCCTTCATAGTAAGTACGAATGACTCTTAAAATCAAACAAATTATATAAATTTAATTATTACAAATAAATGAAGAACTAATATGCAAGTTTAAAATACTATGATGTCAACAAAAATAATAGACTTCTTTCAAAACAAAAAAAACAAAAATAATAGACTATGATGTAAAAAAAATAATATGTTACAACTATTAATTTGTTTGATCACTAGTAGCTAGTGGTGCTCGATATTAGGGTAATCACTTTGTTTCCATCTTATGAATACGTTACAACTATTTTATATTTAGAGATATGACAAAATAATAGTAATGTAAAAGTGAAAAAACAAAAAAGACAATTCTAAAGATAGTCATATTATCACATTAAAAAGATAAAGAAATAAGAGCAAAAAAGTAATTTTTTTTACACATACCGTATTAAAATTTATCTCCCATCAGTCTTTCTATTCAAACACAATACAAATTTAAAGTCTATATGGCAATTGTTTTTCTTTAAAATAATACTCTTTTGATTTTTATATTTAAGAAAACAAGAACATAATGCTTTTAAAGAATATAAAATTATGGTTTTTGTAAGAAAAAAGCCTTTTTTTTTTTTTTTTAACAATGAAAATTGAAATTTCATTAATTCAGAACGGTAATACCTTTAAATCTGGACACATAAATCAAACGGCTAAAAATATTAGAGGATGACATAGAACCCAAGTTAATAATAAAGAAAACTATTTCCAGGAGCCTACACAAGAGATAATCACAATATGCAGAATACCTAAGATTTAGTGATGGAAACATCTTACGACTAACGAGGGATTTAATATGATTTCTCTATCTCATCCAAGCAGTGTTATCATCTAATCGCTCACACAAAAACCAACGACCAAACTAACGAATAACCACACGCCGTAACAAATCAGCAACAAAAACAAGAAAACAAAGGAAAACTCAAATCGAATAGAAGAAACCACTTTATTGAAGAAGAAAACCCAGATATAAGTAGAAGAAACAATGGGAGGAGTGATTTCAGGCCAAGAAATGCCAAAAAACCACCCCTTGTTTTCTAACAGGGATGAAAAGAAAGAACAAAAGAAATTAGGATTTCAGTTGTTACAATATAATAAATTGTATTTACTGGGACTCGAACTTAAGATCACTCTCTTTCCTATTCCCTGTCTTTTTTGAAAAACAGGTTGATTCCCATAGTTATTTAAAAAGGTAGACTTTTGTTTTAGAAAAAATTAAAAAGTTAATTTAAAAATGGTTATCAAATATGTCTTTATTTAATTTATAACGTGGTAATTAACCTTCTATTTTGTCCAAAATATTTTTGAGATGCAAATTGGGTAGTTTCTATTGGATTCTTGCGATGGTAGAGGGGGACGTTTTAAAAAAAAAAAATTAACAAATAATTTTTAAAATATTATAGATTGATAAAATTATCATAGCAGCAAATTCGTCTTTTAAAAAGACAAATTCAAAATTTGTGACGAGTTTTATGTTTACATTGAACTTATTTTTTAATTTGAGGAGTTCTTAATTTGTACCAAACTCATCTTTTTAGCGGACAAGTTTTTTGGATATAACTTGTCATTCCAAAATACAAGTTTTATATTTACACCGATGTACTAAATTTGTATTGAACTCGTATTTTTAACATACGAGTTTTATATTTTCACTAAACACGTCTTTTTACCAAACAAGTTCTAAATTTGCATTGAACTTGTCTTTTTAGTAAACGAGTTTTGTATTAGCAATGAACTCGTCTTTTCAAAAGACGAGTTCTGAATTGTACTAAACTCGTGTTCACCGAATACAAGATCTACATGGATTTCATGTCATCCACGAAACTATTATAATTCAATCGATAATTTTGAAGTCATACTTTTTAATTAGTATTCCTCCTAATAAGAGTGTAACAAAAGGAATCTTAGTCTCCTTTTCTCTCAACTTTTTCTCTGCTACTCTCTTTTTTTTAAGCAATGAAGGGTGATTTTTTAGTTATTATTGGCTTGAAATCACTCCTCTACACCTCTTTCCATATTTTTCTTTCTTGATAAAGTGGTTATTCCACACAAATTTAGGTTTCTATTTGTTTTTTCATGATTTAGCCGTCGTCTTGGTGCATGTGTAGTTGCCATCATCTTGGTGCGGCGAGTGGTTTTGTCGTCTGAATACGACATTTTGGTTTTCATCGTCGTTGTGTGACTTTTATTTGTGTTTAGGCGATTTAGTCATGCAAAGTATATACAACCATAAACAAGAAATCAAATCATTGGTTGTTAATAAAGTTGTTCATAAATTGGTCAGACTGAAAAATCGAACCAGACTTATTGGTCCAGATCGGACCGGACCGGAGAGGAACCAATTCGGTCTTCGATTCTTGAAAAAAAATTTAGGTTTCGATCCTGTCGGAGTCTAAAAAAAAAAAAAAGAAGCTAAGTAGGAAAATTTGACACAACACGGGAACACGACACGAACCCAACACGGTTTTTGCGGGTTTGGGTTGAGTATAATCGTGTTTGGGTCATATTCGTGTTGACCTACCTAACACGAATTTGACCTGAATTGATCCAGTTTAATTATTATATTAATTAATTAACCTATTTAATAAGTTATTTGTGTTAAATATGAATTATTAATAATAATTTCTATGAATTTAAATAATAAAATTAATATACATGTTAAATTTAATAGGTTATTTGTGTTAAACATGCATGAATAATTAATTATAATTCTTATTATTTTAAATAATCAAATTAAATGGGTTATATTCGTGTTGACCTGCCTAACACGAATAATAAATGAGTTGGGTTTGGGTTAACGAATATTGATACGTTTATTATTCGTGTCGGGTTTGGGTTGACGAATATTGACACGATTCGTATATTGATACGACATGAACACGACCAATCGACATGAATTGCCACCCCTATCTAAAACTGAAAAAAAAAATTGAACTCGAAACGAACCTGGTTTTTTTTAAAACTTTTTTTTTTTTAGAATTAGGGTAAAAAATTTTGTTATACTTATATTTTTATATAATATAATCAAATTTAATAGTCATTTATTATTTATTATTATTTATATATAATTAGATAATTCTTTATCTTTATTTATAAATAGATATTTTATTATCATTTATTTACAAATAGATAATTCATTGTGTTATTTACAAATAGATCATTCATATTATTTATTCATAAAGAAATAATTCATAATTATTTATTTATAAGTAGATAATAAATTATTATTTATTTACAAATAGATAATTCATATTATTTATTCATAAATAAATAATTCATAATTATTTATTTATAAGTAGATAATAAATTATTATTTATTTACAAATAGATAATTCATATTATTTATTCATAAATAAATAATCCATAATTATTTATTTATTAAAAGATATTTTATTATCGTTTATTTACAAATAGATAATTCATTATTATTTATTTATAAATAGATAATAAATTATTATTTATTTACAAATAGATAATTCATATTATTTATTTAAAAATAAATCATTTTTATTATATATTTATAAATACATTATTATTATTATTTAATTATAATTTTTTTATCAATAATTATAATTTATAAACAAACAATTTTTCATAAATAAATAACTATTGAATAATCAAGTAGTTTCCATTTTGTAAATAGAAAGAAAATAAATTAAGTGAATAAAAATATTAAAAAATAATAATTAATTAATTAATTAATTAGACATATAAAATAGAAAAGAGACAAAGAAAAGTGGGATATCTTCAACAACACGCCATTGTGTTACACGATGAACCTCTAGGTACGCTACCCACCATCCTCTCTTTCTTTCTTCTTTCTTCTTCTTCCTTTGATGACTTCACCTCTTCTTCTTCATGCGATAACTTCAGCCTAAGTTGAACTTTTCTTGTTCTCCTAATCCATTTTCAACCTTAATCTTTTCCTTTTATTTTCTCTCTCTTGATTCACTTTCAACCATAATCTGAGCTTTTTTCTACCGCTTTTCTTCCTCCACGATCCCCTTTTAGCCCTAAGTAAGGCATTTCTTTTTGTTTTCATTTTACTAGAAAAAAAATGATGAAAAAAAAAAAATAAACCATAGCACTAAGAAATCGATTGTTGTAAGAAGAAGACAAAAGAAAACAAAAGAAGTGGAGAAGAAGCGCACCTTTTCGAAGCTTGCACCTAGAGGAAGTGGCACGCCTCACGCACCCAAGCAGCACCTCTTTGAAGGGGTTTCACCTAATCTTAAGCGAGGTGCCAAAGCAGGGTGTCGCATCGCCTAGCGCCTAGGCGCACCTTTCACAATTATGATTCCTAGGCTAATGAATATCATATTCTGACATCAATCATCATAAAGTACGATGGTTGTTTTTTTTTTATTAATAAGGTAGATATTAATAAACTAGTAATGAGAAAAATATTTTATTAATTGTATGTTGTTTTTTTGTATGTGCACCATATATGTTCTTATTCTTTTGTTCTTTTTTTTTTTTTATGTTTGTAGATGTCGAACTTCAAATCAAAAAATAAGAGACTTTTCTCTAAGTTTGAAGGACCACCAAGACTAGATATGATTAACGATGATGATGATGTTAAAGATGATAAGTAGAAAAAAGAGAAAACATTACTACTACCCAGGCAAAAAGAGAAGGGGAGACGCTATGTCACAAAAGCAAAAGGAAGGAGAGCAAATTATTGAGTGTATTTTTTGGAATATATGGAAAATGGTAAGTGTTGGGCTGAGTGCATGTACTGTGAAAACAAAACTTTTGCTTGTGATGTTAATGTTAATGGTTCTAACAATGTTAAAAATCATTGGGAAAAATGTCTTGCTAACCCTGCAAGCAAGTCTAAATGGAAACAAGTTCAATTAGTGTTTGATTTTGATGTTGATGAAGGAGAAGCTCAAGTGAAAATTTGGGTTTTGAATCTTAATGAAGCTAGAGATGTGATTCGCTATAATCGTAGCATGCACAGGGTAGAGATTTGGTGCTTGGAATAAAAAATATTTATAAACCTAAACCTCTTACTACCGTAACATAGTTACTGCAGTATAGTGGCTCTAGGGTTGAACACAGGGATGAGTTTTCTACGTGTTGGTAACTAACAGCTGATTCAAAATGGTGATTTCACTTTAGATTTTTGGTTTTTCATAAAAATAGTGGGGTTGGTGATTTGAAGGCTTTGCAAGCTAAATGTAATAAAATGTAAAAAAGACTCCTTGAAGCCTCGAGCCACTTTGGGTTTGAGGTTACAGAGACAAGCGAAGACCCTCGGGTCCTTTTCCTTGTGTTAGGGAGAATGACCTATAGTCATTTCGGCAGAATCTTCATTAGCTATAAAACCAGAACCTAATAGTTTTCCTCTTAAGATAGCATTTATTAGTCATTAATGTTTCGAGACGGTAAAGCGAATCCCTTTGATCTACCTGCAGTGATAAATAAATAGCAGCTAAACGAGCTTCGGTGGATCTAGCAATAGCATCAGACCACTAAGATTGCCAAGTCTTGGTCAATGGGATACATCGAGGATTTAAACCTATAGTGAGAGATAGAGGCATAAATGACAATAACTGCGTGCGTTAAAGACAAGAGGACCAGCAGTTTACCTCAAAACCTAGCCCAACAACCCTACTCTTCAAGGATAAAAAGGGTTTAGTCAACCATCCTTTGAGTTGTCATTCTCAGGGGGTGTTTAGCAAGCGAGAAAGTGAGAGAAAATTAGGGAAAATGAGAGAAAGGAAAACAAGCGGGAGGCGAGCTTTCGCGCGGGAATTTATTATAGTCAGTGATCCACAGTACAAAGCTTTGGTGAGCCTTATATGCTTAGTCTGAGGGAAATTATGAAAATATGCGAGACTACCAAAAAAATACATAGGAGTAGTTTAGGAAAAGTTAAAAAGGTGGTGAAAAATGATTGACGGGACGTAGGAGTAGGTTGCGAAATTTATGACACAGACCCTTCGCAGCCACAAAATTCCTACAGGGACCCAATTCTTTCTATTTTCAACTCCACTTTCCTTCTGGCTTCTGACCCGCAACTTCTGAGTTCGGCTTAGATTCTTCGTGTTTGATTCGACTCAACAATTTGGCGAGTTTAACTGCGTAAACTACGAAAATAGCTACAAAATCACGATTAGTAGTAAAGCGGGATCTTAATGTACCAATTAGGTTAATTAAGTTGATTAGTACACAAAAAAGTTCTCAAAACCTTGATAAACGGGGCTCAAAATAGCACTATTTGGGCATAATCACTCCCCAATGAGCACATTGCTAGTCCTTAGCGAGCGAAAGAAAGAGAGACGGGAATGAATTATGTTCCGCAAAAGTAATTATTTCAAAAGATGTATTAGGTTCTGCCTAACTCTCGGTATGAATCCACCCGAAATACACTTGAAACCATGCGGAGAATGAATGCCATACAAAATCAAGCAGGAAGAGCATCGACTCAGAGAATCGACACAGAGCTTCCACGAAATCTAATTGTTTATATGATCGGTTTCGATGAACTACTAAAGTGCACTCTCCCCCAGCAAGCTACTACCATAGTTTAGAGCGTTGGCCCGGCTAATCGCTCGGATCCACTCTTATTCCACAACTTTTTTTTGTGTTGTAGGGGTGCAATCTTGAGAATCGGCTTCATCGAAGTCCATGCGGGGATACAGGTGACTCCCAACCGATTAAGGCTTAGGGCATCAAGTCATAAGGGTCTTTCGACCACTAACTCTTGAGTTTCACCCAGAACTACGAATGACTTGAAACTCCGGCCTACTGACTTGCTAAACCTCACGTCCACCCGTATAGCGGCCCATTTAAGTCGGTGACTCCCGGTAGTTAACCCAGGGCCGCAGGTTTTGAACTTTGATCGTATGCCCTCGGGCCGGGTGCTCGGGTTTCAACGGCAAAGCGTTTCGACGCTTCTTTTCTTTTTGTTTTTCTTTTTATTTTGAAAGACTTCATTGGTCCTATTTTCATAGGGATCCTTAACCTATTCAAGGTGGCCAACGAAACTATATTAAGTTATTGCAAGGCTTAGGAAGCTAGGCAGTTTTTTAGGTTATTGTTGAAACCTAATGTGCACTGTGTGTGGTTAGCTCCAGGTGGAAGAAAAATGTTGAAAACAATGAGACTTCAACTGGTTATTCACTTAATCATGCATGGAACTACTCTAACATTACTTGAGTGGACGGTGTTTCGAGTTTTCAATTTGCGAGGCAAAGCGAAACAAAAAAAATTTGTGTGATTTTGAAGCCATAAATGTGAAATTTGTATAGTATGTATAAAAAGAAATCGACTAGATTTCGACTTTACAAGCAAAACTAATAAGCTTCAACAAAATTAAACATCGACCATAAAATGGGCTTTGCTCAAATGTATGAACATGAATATAAAGCCACTTCCTTCACTAACTCGCTCCCCACAACGAATTCCGCATTGTCTCAATGGGGCTTGGATTAGACGATTGAAGGAAGTGCTACCTCCTCGATGTGTGGCCGTGGAAGGTCATCCTCGTCTTAAGCGAAATTTGAGGTCTTCTGCCGTGTAGGCTGGAGTGGGCTGCTGCTATTGCGAGCAAGTCAGAGGAGGCTGCGAGAATTTGGTGGGCGGGTGTGGTGGGCGGGGAGGATGAGCGAAGAGGCTGGCGGGGGCATTGATGGGGAAATTGGGGGTAGGCCCAGGTGACTCTGTATCTGCACGAGGATGGCCTGATTCTGTGCGAGGGTGGTCTTGGTGCATGTCATCCTCTTAGCTAAGAATTTGCATGGGTAGCCCCTGAGGATGTTGAAGTGGAGAGGTCTGGTTTGCATCATAATGGCCGGAAATCCGGGTAGAAATGGTGATATCTTTGGGGAGGTAATAGCGAGGAACTAAAGTCTGGCCCAGAATTACGTATGGAGTTGGGCGTTGAGACACCGTCTGTCTTAGGAGGCTGAGGGCTTTGGAGTACGGAGGATGCGGGAGGCGTAGATTAATGGAATGAGTGGCGATTTCTGGTTGGAATGATGATCTTGGAATCGGGGCTCCTCTATATGCCTGGAGTTAGGTCGAGTTACTCACGCTATAGGAAGGTGTTGTCGGTTGGTCCTCGGTACCGGATCCGGCGAGGTGATAAAGCAGGCGTATCTGCCGCACATCCACTTAGTAAGGGCTGGCCTCATGATCTCGACGGTGCTCTATCCTAGGCTCATCGGGAAGCCGATGCTGCAATACTTGGCATAGAGTCTCGAGACGGGAGGGAGTGGACTCATGTCACACGAATCAGTCCGACCAGATTGAATTGGATCTGAGCCAGGTTCAGTTGTGAGAACATATCACAAGGGACTCTTTACCTTAATTAAACATTGGTATATCAGAGTCTTATAATATATCAACATCATATACAAAGTCAAATAACACTACCCGCGTAGTGGTGTTCTGATGTCACATATATACGATCTTGAGTCCGTTACATATTCAAAACTATACATTTACAATTCTTGATCAGTGAAGACCTCTGATGATAGACAACCCCTAGTCGTGTGTTATTGAAGAATGCGGAAGTTCTCGAACGTCTTCTCCTGTACCTACACGGATTAAAAACCAGTGCTAAGCTTTACGCTTAGTGGGAAACATATATAATATGCATGTACACAGTTATAATAAGCATATAACAATAACGGATATCAGAAATTACATGCATTCATCTCATGGGTTTTATCTGATTACTTATGCTTATTCTTATATAAAAGTACTATTAGGTACTACACGGGTTTATTATGCGGACTGTGCCAGTAGGTACTCTTGGACTTATCTTGTATTCTGAGGACTTATATTTATTCGGATCTCAGTAGAATTCTGAGCTTACTCGTATTGAAATGCCCTTAGGTATTACGGATCAGGCGATACACCTTCATGTCCTCTTATTCATTATTCGAGTTATTATCATATAATTGTAATAGAGATACCTTGACAGTTCTAATAAAAGTGTAAGACTAGCATATAATAAGTATCAGAAGATACTATCTGTCTGAGTCTTGAAGTAGCACAAGTAAATTTCAGTTCACGAACGGGAGTGCCGTAGCACTAATCGGGCGAAGTCTTAGTAACCTGCTTAGGACGGAGTCTTGAAGTAGCACTAGCGGGATCTAGAAGTCTGAATCAAAGCGAGGAGTCTTGAGACACTAGCAGTCTGAAATTGCTAATCGGATCGAGTCTTGAACCATGGCCAGATCTCAGAAGTCTTAATCAAGCCAAAGTCTTGGACACTAACGAGGAGTCTTAGAGTGCTAATCGGATCGGGGAGTGGGACTAATAGAGTCTGGGTCTTGCAGTCAGAGCAGGAGTGCTATTCGATTAATAAGCTGGTCTCGAGGTATTTTATAATTATATGAGTTGATAACTTCTTATCTTATAATAGGGCATTCTTAGCCCTTATGTGTTCATGGTCAGTTTCATATACTTGTAAGGTATGATGCGTATGTAATCACACCTTATTCATGTATTCTTATTATACTAGAATCTACTTTGCACGGGAGTAGAATCAATCCAGTCGGATCATCGAACTAAAGTTATGGCACTTTCATGCCAGCTAGTCCTTTGGAGATTTTACCCGAGGACAGTTTGGAAATACTCCTTTTCAGGTCTTAACTTCATATTTGGCACTATATCTTTGTACTCCTTTAAATTTAAGGTGCTAAGGGTTCTATTCCAACTGGAATCACCCCATTAGACACAGAGAAACTCAGAGATACGTCGAAACAACTCGGGTACTCTATGATCAGCGTGCAGGGAAATGGGCACTGTAGCCCCACTTGAGTGAATTTTGGGCTATCTAGAGTCAAATTTGGAGATACTTATTAAATATGTTTTTCTCCTTGAAGTCTATTTTAAGTAGCCACTTTCGAATCTCAAATCGGATAAGAAATGAGCAAGTTATATGGCGAGGAATACGAAAACTGGTCAGACAAAACGAAGCAGGTTGTGCGGTACAAGCTCAAGTTATGCCGGTACAGCTTCGGCTGAAATGACGAACCGAAATTGTACCGATTTTCTGGCTCAAGTTGTCTGGTCTAATCCCAAAATGCCCGGAATGGGTATTTTCTCCCCTTTCATACACTTATCATCCATAGATCCTTTATCATAAATGCCTCCCGAAACAACTATATTATGGGTTTATAACCCATACATAAACCAATTATAAAGGTTGTATGAGTTTGTTGTAAACCACAGCTTACAATTCCATGAATCCCTCCTCGAAATGAGGATTTCATACCAATCTTGTGCTATTTAGAATTATAGCAATCCTACTTTCAAGAAACCTTTGGTTAAGATGTAATCCCCAACAACTCTGGGTTTGGGCGAGCTCTAACCATCCAATTCATGAACCTTCATAAAACATGAGAATTCCATCCAAACATTCCTTAGTTCCATGCAAAGTCAAGCATCCATACCTTGGATTTGCTCCCTCCTTCTTCTTCTTCTTCTTTCTCTTCTTCTCCTTCCTTTTCCTCCTCCTTCAGTAAGCTTCTTGTTTGGAGACCCAATACATTTTTGGTCTCCCATTCTCTTTATAATAAAGGTTTTAAATTATTTAGCATTCTAGCCATTACTTTCCTTAATTACATTACAAATCTCATTATTTATACTTTGGCCTCTCTAATTATATAGTATGTCTTTGATGTCCCTCTTTGGACAAATTCACGGTTTTGCCCTTATAATTTGTACAACTTAGGGATTTTAAGTTTCTATATTTCGCGATTAATTTACAAAAATTTTAATTTATGTCTACAAAATACCTAAACATGTTGAAAATAACTAGAATATCTTCGAGTGTTACAATTCTCCCCCTTAAAATAAATTTCGTTCTCGAAATTACGAGCTGAAGAAATTTGGTGTGTACCCTCATTGTCGATTCTGGTTCCCATGTCGCTTCTTCCATACCATGATGTTGCCAAAGCACTTTTACCAGTGGAACTTGCTTGTTTCGTAACTGTCTTATTTCACGATCTAGAATAGCTTTCGGCTCTTCATCGAAGGTGAAATCTTCTTGTACTTGTATATCTTGAACTGGTAATTTGTGCGATGGGTCAGAACGATATCTCTGAAGCATAGACACATGGAATACATCATGTAGTTTGGCTAACCCACGAGGAAGTGCCAAGCGATCGCCCGCTGGTCAACTCTTTCTAAAACTTCGCAGGGCTGATGGACGTGGACTCAGTTTCCCTTTCCTTCCAAAACAGAGTATCTTTTTCCACGGAGATACTTTCAAAAATACTTTATCTCGGAGCTTCGCCTCTATATCTTTTTCTTCAAATTAGCACCAAAGCCTTTGTCTATCACGGGCGACTTTTAATCTACGCTGAATAAATACGAACTTTTTCTTAAGGTGTCTTTTACTAATTCGAGTCAGATAATCTTATGCTCATTCATCTACATCCGACACGTGGGAGTGCATCGTCTTCATCTGAGCTATACGGGGCCATGCAATCTTGGATTAATAGCGTTGTTATAGGCAAATTCCATGGTGGAGCGATACTATCAAACATCAGGAAAATCAATACACGACCGAAGCATATCTTACATGCACGGATCCTGCCGGTGTCCATCCCGATTTGTGTGGATGGAAGCTGATCTTTAAATTCAATCATTACCCAGTATTTGTAACTCTTTCCAAGCAGCGTAAATCGAGGATTGCGGTCGGACACTATCGGTCGGGAATGCCATGTAATCTAACAATTTCATTCACATAAAGGTCCATTAGCGATCCATGGGTAGTCGAGTCGATTGATAGAAGTGAAGCGGACAATTGATCGTCGCATTACCCGGATTGCATCATGTTTCTTTTGGGTGAGGAAAGCGGGATCACGAAATCCATAATTTGTATTATCCCACTTCCATTGGGGAATTGGAAGGGGATTCAATAAACCGGATGGTACTTGGTGTTCAACTTTTACTTGCTGACACGTTAGACACTTAGACACGTACTCAGAAATGTCCTTTTTCATCCCTCGCCACCCGGTGGGAATTTACATTTCGTATCTGGTACATTTGTACTTCGAGGATGCATGGTGAAAACGTGTGTGGCTTTCACATAATATTTTCTTTTTCAATTCCATATCATTCGATTACCATGCGATGTATGCAATAAACCTCCATTCCATCATGCAAAATCAGTCTTGTCTCGATCTGCGACCGGGCAGGCAATTCTTGTAACTTGTCATCATTTTTAGTGATATATCATTTGTCTTAGTCGGTATCACATTCAATTAGACTGACAAGGCTCCATCGAATTCAAATCTCAATCATAATCTTCCAGTCGGGCTTAATCATTTTCTATTCAAGGCATACGCTGCATTTGCTTTCGAGGTGGTAATCAATTATCTGATCATAGTCTTTCAATGATTCGACCACTTAGATGTTGCCTCGAGTTCAAATCTTTTGAGTTAGCAAATATTCCCGGACTCTTATGATGTTAGAAAATTCTACATTTTCTCCGTATAAATAGTGTCTCCCAGATTTTAAGCGAACACTCTGTTTCTTTAACTCAATCATGTGTGGGATAGTTTTGCTCATGCGACTGATTGCTGGAAGCATAAGCCTGCACCCATCACGCATCGTCACATCCCAGACCTATCCTCGAGCATCTTGCTATCTTGTGTAATCCTACCGCCAGGTAAATTTGAATCAACCTTTAGTGCTTCAACCGATGTATTTTCGCTAATTTTGAAAGCTAGTTGGCACTTATCATCGGTCGAATTTCACTCCTTTTCAGGAGTAATCTTGTAATAGGATCTTATCTTGAAAACCTTGTACAAATCTCAGATAATCTTTCTTAGCCCGAAACTTCTCACCTCGGTTACATTAGGAGGTTTCCAATTCACAATTGCCGATTTTTCTTGGGTCCACTCTAATGCCTTAAGCGAATCTGATATAGCTAGGAATGACACTTCCTTAAGCCCGAATCACATTTATGGCAGCAAACAATGATTCTCTCTCGAAAGTTTGCAACACTATCCTCGAATGAATTGTTCATGTTCTTGTGCATCTTTAGAATACACCGAGGATGTCATCGATAAATACCCTGACCGATTGATCCGATAGAGGTGAAAACCATTCATCGATCCGTAAATGCGTTTGGAGCATTAGTCGGCCAAATGGCATGACCCGAAAACTCATAGTGGTCATAGCGGGTTCGTTGTTTCGGGACATCGACCTCTTTTACCGGGTTGATAATATCCGGTCATGATCTATCTTCGAAGACACTTGCCCTCTCGATTAATCAAATAAATCTTCTATTCTTGGCGGGTACTTATTCTTAAGCGTACTTTGTTTATTTGGGGTGATCGATGCACATCAGAAAGGTGCCATCTTTCTTCTTAACAAATAGCCGTAGCACCACCCAGGTGAAACACTAGGTCGGATGAACCCCTTATCCAATAGCTCCTGTAGCTGAGTTTTAACTCTTTCGGTTCGGTTAGACCATACGGTAAAGTGTGTCCTCGAAATAGGGTGTTCCTCTACCCAACCCGATAGAGATCCGCTTCTCGTTCGGTGTACTCAGGTAACTGCCGGGAAACACATCGATTCCCTAATCAAATATTTCAAATTTAATTGCTCTCTTTTGGAGTCGAGAATCAAAGCCCAGGCTTCCGCAACCTTTTCTCGGAAGCATTCGGGCTTTACATAGTGACATAACTTTCACGATCTTGATTCGGATCGGTTACCTGTATTCTTACTTCACGATGAGTCGGGACATTTAAAGCGGTATTTTTCTTATCCACGGTCAGCCCATACGCGGAATGTTTGAATACTTGATCCATTCCCGATATCAAATCAAACTCATGAAAAGGCAAAGCAATTAGATCGTAGAAATTCTATCCTTGGACCATTAAAGACCAGAAATTCTTATACGCACGGTTGGCTACAACCTTATGCCAGAGAGGACTTGTAACAAGTAGGTCATAATCTAATAGCTCTACTGTCGGTAGTTTGTCATTCATTTGTTCCATGCATATATATGAATGTGTAGCCCGGATCAATTAAAGCATATAAATCAATATCAAAGAGAGTGAATGTACATGACTAACCCTGGTATGTGGGATCTTCTCGAGCTCTCATCGCATAAGCTCGTCTTTGGGGGGCGTAGTAGCGGGACGATTCTTGTCTGGAAGCATTACCTCTACCTTGCGAGCCACTTCGTCCTCTACCCCTACTCTGAGTCTGTGGAGGTACATTTGACCCTCCTCTACCACTTCCTTGAGGATTTCTAGAACTTCCCAATCCTCGCGGACAGTTGGCTATCACATGCTGCGCCTCCCAGCCGAAAACAACCTCCGAGTTACTCGTGCGCAAATACCCATGATAATTGTGGCAATGTGGGCATCACGTGCTTTCCTCTTGTCGGTTAGAGATGCCTCGGCCGGAACTTTGTGTCATAGTAGGTCCTTGTCTCCCTACCCCTGTAGGCTGGACCTGCATCTTGAATCAACTTTGTGACTCTCTAGGTCTTTTCCACACGAAGAGAGGGCCCTCTTGAGAACTTTTTCTCTTTCTTTATTTCTTGACTCTTCATTTCAAATTTCTCGATTTTATAGCCTTTGCCTGACTGATAAAAATTAATGATTGTGATAACGG
Source organism: Tetrastigma voinierianum (assembly GCA_016808115.1). Taxonomy (NCBI): domain Eukaryota; kingdom Viridiplantae; phylum Streptophyta; class Magnoliopsida; order Vitales; family Vitaceae; genus Tetrastigma; species Tetrastigma voinierianum. The sequence goes on from JAEQBH010007076.1 coordinate 338,406, forward strand.
TAGTGGTACCTTTTGATAGACTCATGTGGGCCTCAGCAAAGCTAATCACATGTGAATTTTTCGGTAGAGCAGTTAGGTGCATATTCTTGAAATGACTAAATTCTTTCTCATATTCGGCCACTATCATTTTCCCTTGTCTTAGAGTCAAGAATTTCTTCCATTTTGATTCCTTGTACTCATCAGTGACATACTTTGTATTAAACTCGGTGACGAAGTAGTCCCATATGGCGGATGCGGGATTAGTGGTTCTGAAAACCGACTTCCACGATCTTATTTTGCACCTTGCGTGATGAAACCGCACATGTGACCTTTTGGTCGGTACGGACATTCGTTTCATCTAAAACCCTTTCAAGTTTTCAAGCCAAAACTTCGGCTTTGTCAGTTCTTCCATACTTGTACCATGGAATTCTTCCACTCCATGCTTCCGTATTGCATCACTCGAATTTCAGCGGGCGTGAAGTCGATCTAAGACCGCCTGCATATCACGAGAAGCACCAATGCGCCCCGGTTGAAGCATTTTTCATTCCTCGTTGGCCGGACGGACGACGGTGGATCGAAGGATTGGCGCTTTGGCTGTTTCATCTCTGACTTCACGGTGGATCCATTCTCTAGACAATAAACGAGCAAAGACATCGCATTAGGCGACCACATTCTATGTAGGTGCATCGAAATCTTAATCTTTCGAAAGCGCCTAAACCTAGGCTCACGATACGACTTGTCAGCCCAAATCCTGTCCCGGCTGATTAAGCGGTCCAGAGCCGGTTTAAGGACTCTTTACTGCTAATTAGACATTGAGTATATCCAAGTCTTATAATATATCAACATCATATACAAAGTCGAAATAACGCACCACTAGTAGTGGTGTTTGATGTCACATATATCTGATCTTGAGTCCATTTACATATTCAAAAACTATACATTTACAATTAGTGATCAAAGTGAGGAACCTACAATGATGAACCCCTAGTCGTGTGTTGGCCCTGAAGAATGCGGAAGTTCTCGGACGTCTTCTCTGTGCCTACGGATTAAAACAGATGCTAAACTGCGGCTTAGTGAAACATATATAATATGCATGTATCTGATTATAATAAGCATATAACAATAACGGATATAAGAAATTACATGCATTCATCTCATGGGTTTATACAATTACATATGCTTATTCTTATATAAAAGTACCCGTAGGTACTACACAGGTTTATTGTACGGACGTGCGGTAGGTACTCTTTGGACTTATCTTGTATTCACGGGACTTATATTTGTCGGATCTCGAAGTAGGAGTTACGAGGCTTACTCGTATTGAAATACCCTTAGGTATTCTGGTCGAACGATACACCTTCATGTCCTCTTGTTCATTATTGAGTTATTATCATATAATTATGGGAATACCTTGACCCGGTTCTAGCAAAGTGTAAGACAACTGTATAATAAGTATCGAGAAGATGCTATCTGTCTGAGTCTTAGTAGCATAAAGTAGAATTTCAGTTTACGAGGCGAGTGTCGTAGCACTAATCGGGGCGGGAGTCTTGTAGCATAGCCCAGGACAGGAGTCTTGTGCGCTAACGAGATCTTGGAGGTCTGAGATCAAAGCAGGGATGGGGCACTATGAGAGTACCCAGAAGTCTTGTCCGGATCGAGTCTTGGGACATGGCCCGAGTCTTAGAAGTATAATCAAAGCGAGTCTTAGGGCACTAACGGAGATCTGAAGTACTAATCAGATCGAGAGTCTTAGGGCACTGGCTAGATCTGGAAGTACTAATCGAAACGAAGTGCTATTTAGGTTGTAATAGCTGGTCACAATTATTTTATAATTATATGGTTGATAACTTACTATCTTATAATAGGGCATTCTTAGCCCTTATGTGTTCATGACCAGTCAGATTTCATATCTTGGTAGGTATGATCTGTGCCTTAACCACACCTTATTCATGTATTCTTATTATACTAGAATCTACTTTGCAGGGAATTGGAATCAATCCAGTCGGATCATCGAGCTAAAGTTATGGCACTTTCATGCCAACTAAAGTCCTTTCTGGATTTTACCCAAGGGACAGTTTGGAAATACTCACTTTTCCGGGGTCTTAACTTCATATTTGGCACTATATCTTTGTACTCCTTTAAATTTAGGTGCTAGGAGTTTCTATTCAACTGGAATCACCCCATTCGGGCACCGAAACTCAGAGATTACGTCAAAACAACTCGGACTACTCTATGATCAGCGATGCGAAATGGAAGCACATAGCCCCACTTGAGTGAATTTTTGGGCTATCTAGAGTCAGAATTTGGAGATACTTATTAAATATCTTTTGTTCTCCTTAGAGTCTCTATTTTAAGTAGCCACTTGAATCCACTCAAATCGGATAAGAAATGAAGCGAGTTATGGCCAGAATAAAACTGGTCAGAAACGAGAAAACCCCGAGCAGGTTGTGCAGAATTTACAGCTCAGTTGTACCAGTACTAATCCTAGAAAATGCCTAGATAGGTATTTTCTCCCTTTCATACACTTATCATCCATAGATCAAAAACCTATCATAAATACCTCCCCGAAACAACTATATTATGGGTTATAACCCATGCGTAAACCAATTATAAAGGTTATGTAGAGTTTGTTGTAAACCACAACACAATTTCCATGAATCCCTCCTCAAAATGAGGATTTCATACCCAATCTTGTGCTATTTAAATATAGCAACCCCTACTTTCAAGAAACCTTTGGTTAGATGTAATCTAACAACTCACAGGATTTAGGCGAGCTCCTAACCATCCATGAACCTTCACATAAAACACTGAGAATTCCATCCAAACATTCATAGTTCCATACCAAAGTCAAGCATCCATACCTTGGATTTGCTCCCCTCCTTCTTCTTCTTCTTCTTTCTCTTAGCTACTCCTTCCTTTTCCTCCTCCTTCAGTAAGCTTCTTGTTTGGAGACCCGAAAATGCATTTTTGGTCTTGACTATATAATAAAGGTTTTAAATTATTTAGCATTCTAGCCATTAACTTTCCTTAATTACATTACAAATCTCATTATTTATACTTTGGCCTCTAATTATATAACCCATGTCTTTGATGTCCCTCTTTGGACAAATTACGGTTTTGCCCTTATAAATTTGTACAACTTCCGAGGGTTTAAGTTTCTATATTTTCGCGATTAATTTCGAAAATTTTTTAATTTATGTCTATGAAATACCTAAACATGTTGAAAGCAAT